>CM053403.1:126746921-126784816 GCA_028644305.1 Xerus rutilus
GTTATTTTCCCTCTTTACCTCCTTTAAAAAATCTATTCATAGAGGCCATGATGTGTTTCTTACATGAGATAACATCATTCCTAGATCTCAATCTACCAATAGTGTCTTCCTTTCACATTTGGACTTAAATCCAAATATCCTGGTATGGAGATTTAAGACCTATCCTGATCTGGCCCCTAAGACTTTGCATCACTGCTAAGCTATGCCATATCCACTCTTTCCAAAGTATTTCAGCCCTTTCTTTTTGTCTGCCTTGTAATCAAGTTCTTTTCATAGAACCCAGAATATTCCCTAAATGAGCATAACTGGCTCATTTTTTTGTTGTTGTTGAGGTCTCAGCTTCAATATCAGTTTCATAGGTGATCTGCTTTCTTTATCTTTTCCAAAGTGGCTACCCAGTTTCTATCATGACCTTCAGTTTATTGTCACTACTTTATTTTCTTATATCATCGGTGGTTTATTTCCTATTTGATTATTTCTCTACTAGAAACTCCAGAAGCTATGGAGTGTTTGCTTATAGTTCAATGCCAAGAAAGAGTAATTTCTGACTTTGAAAAAATTTCTATAAGCATTTAGAACTTTTGTTAAATAAGAAAATATTTTCTCATATACCTTCAGAATATCAATCTAAGTTTAATATTGTTATTGTTATTTACTAGATGAGAAAAGCCAAGGATTTGGGAAATAAATACCTTGCCCAGGCTTATCTAAGCAGTTCCTTCATAAAGTCAGAATTTGAACTCAGCTCTGTCAAACATTATAAAATGACTTGTTCATATGGGCACCACCTTCAGAAGGGATTATATAGTTCTCCTCGGAGTGGATTAGTTCTCATAAGAGCAGGTTGTTATGAAAGTGACTCTGGCCCCTCCCCACTCTTGCTTCCTCTCTCTTCTTGCAAGCTCTTTCCCGCACTCTTTCTACATGTGATGCCATCTACCTCATTGTGACATAGCCAGAACACCCTCACCAGAGGCTTATCAGTGCTTCCTGATCTGGGACAGTCAGCCTTCACAACAGTGAGCTAAATAAATCTCTTTTCTTTATGCATCACCCAATGTTAGATATTTGTTATAGTGACACAAAAAGGACTAAACATGAATACGAATGTGTGTGTATCAATGGGATCATGCATGCATTACAGTTTAGTGCTTGTGTAGCGTGTCAATATGTAATGAGGATTATATGTAAATATTTCTCACTGTCTTAGTTAATTTGGCTTTACTTAGAAGTGAATTTTGAGACAGATATTTAAGTCGAGGAGTTTATTTGAGAGGGGATTTGAGGATACCTGGCAGGGAAATGGTAAAATGAGACAGAATAGGAGAGCACCTCAATATGATATATCATCAAGCAAACTGCTACCATGGGTTTAATTCTACAGGAATTAAAACCTTGGAGTTCAGTTCTACTGGGGATTTATGAGACATAGGGTAGGACATGCACCTCAGAGTTATCTAACTGAGGGGCAAGGGAAGTGAGGTATTTATACACAAAATCTTGTGAATTTTTGGCTGAAGACTCTTTTGGGAAGTGTAATTCGCAGCATGTCTTTCCTACCATAAGTGAATACTATGAACTCTGGCAAAAAGTTCAGATGCTGAGACACGGAAGGTCGTCTGGTATTTGAGAATTGGGAGGGCAGGCTATTCAATGGGTCTTCTAAACCACCCATACATGTATGATAATTTGTATGGATTTGTGAAGGATTTTTGAATGTAAAGATCTGTATGAAGTGGTAGCAAAGGATGAAAAATAGCTAAATGAAAACTGAAATGTGAATGAATATAATATTAGAGATAGAACATGGAGATAACACTCCAAGTCATTGGGTTCCTATCTGAATGCATATGTTGATGTAGACAATGTGACAGTCTATTCATTAGGAATTGTAGGTTTGAGAAAGTTATATTTTTATGTAATACATAACAGTCCTCTACTGGACTTATCAGTAGATAACCTAAGAAACTTTTCTATATTTCCCTGTTTATTTACCCTTAACCTCACACTCATGTAACTAAATAGGTTTTTGGTTTGTTTGTTGTGTTGTGTTGTGTTGTTTTGATGGAGTTTTGCCAAGTTGCTCAGGAACTCTCAATTCTCCTCCTCAGTCGCCTCAGAAGCTGGGATTATAGGTATGTGCTAACACCTTCAGCTATACATTTTTTTTCATTTTTTATTGGCTCATATTAGTTATACATAAGATTTAGGATTAATTTTCACAAAATAATAAATGAAAGAAATATAATTTGCTCCATTCAGTCCCCAGTACTTCCACTTACCCTCCCCTCTTCCCTCCCCATTTTCTTTCTTTTCCTTTGAGGATCTCTCTGTCAAACTTACATTTATTTATTTGTTTTTTTAGTGTTTTATAGATATACATAATGGTGAGATTCACTGTAGTACATAGGAAATTTAAGTCTGATTCATTTCACTGATTTTCCTTTATCCTGTTCCTCCTCAATCCCTCAATCCTCTTCTATTCTCTTGATCTTTCTTTTATTTTGATGGAATCTTTTTCCTTTCTTCCCCTTATTTTAGACTAGTTTTTGTCATATATCAGAAAAGACTTTATCAACCTTTGATTTTCTTGGTCTGCCTCATTTCACTTTGCTTTATAGTCTTTAGTTCCATCCATTTACCAGCAAATGACTATGTCATTTTTTGGGAGGTGAGGATCAGGGATTGAACCCAGGGGCACTTAACCACTGAGCCACATTCTGGTCCTTTTTATATTTTACTTTTGAGACAGGGTCTCGCTAAGTTAGTTAGGGCTTCACTAATTTGCTGAAGCTGACTTTGAACTCTGAATCCTCCTGCCTCAGCCTCCCAGGCTGCTGGGATTACAGGCATGCGCCACCATGCCTGGCATATAATGTCATTCTTCTTTATGACAAAATAATATTTCTTTGTGTATATATACTACATTTTCTTTATTCATTTATCTGTTGAAAGGCATATAAGTTGGTTCCATAGCTTAGCTATTGTGAATTGTGCTACTATAAACAATGATAATTCAAACTACCTTGATAAGCAGAATAGTGGCCTTCAAAGATGTCTATGTCCTACTCCCTAGAAACTATGATAAAAGGGGTATTGCAGTTGTGGTTCAGTTAAGAGCCTTAAGACGGAAAGATTATGATCCTGGATGATGTAGATGGCCAAATATAATTATAAGGGTCCTTATAAGAGAGAGATGCTATTAAGTCAGATTTAGAGTGACATGGTCTGGAAAAGTCTCATCTAGTAAATACTGGCTGTACAGATGAAAGGAGGCCATGAACCAAGGAATGGTGGGCAAGTTCTAAAAGCTAGAAAAGGCAGTAAAATGGATACTTCTTTAGTCTCTGTAAAAGCCGCATTGACACCTAAGTTTTTACCCTATGAGAAGCACTTTTAACTTCTTACCTCCACAACTGTTAACATATTTATATTGTTTTAAGCAACTAAATTTGTGATTATTTCAGCAATAGTAGTAAATTAATATGCTGTTTAATCAAACAGATGAAAAGTCATCTCAAGTTAAAAAAAGATGAATTCTATATTTAAAAAAATCATAGCAATATTTTAACTATCTATATAACTACATAGTAGTAAATGCTATGGCCCATTAGAAAGCGTTTGAAATTTGAGTAAGAAACACTGGTTGAATTTGTGCCCAATTACTCTCTATTTGATCTCAGATAACTTTAACTTGTCTTCACTTTAAGTTTGTCTTCAGGAATATGATGACAGTAATAATATTCTTGCTTCTCTCAGGAGTTTGTTGTAAGTGTCAATTTGGGCAATTTACATGAGAATACATTCTAACCTACAAGATAATAAAATACAATCTCATCTGACTTTGTTACAAAATAGTAGTGCAAAAGAGGTGATTGCAAAAATCTAATACTAAATCCACATGATTCTAGTCAATTCATAGATTTCTGAGTATTTCTAAATCAAACTAAGATATATGATACTTAAAATAAGCAAGTCATTACTCTTAGAAGATTGACTCTTTATTGATATTAGAGAACAGTTTTTATGTTTATGCCATTCATTGTTAAATTGCATTTTTCTATGCCTTAATGAGAAATATTTTTCAACAGTTTAATCGTGTGGGAATAGAAACATTTCTATGGACTATCAGATATTGAATTTCTCTGTGTCATTCACTTTGGAGGAATCATAAGTCTGTGTTCTAATTTTAGCTTTCCTAAAAAATAATATTTGGAAAATTGTATTCTTTGTTTTCTTCTTCCTTTTACATCTGCCTTAATACTAGCCAAGACTCGTTTGGGGCACAAAAAAGAACAAATGGTCTCTGATGAAAGGGTCACCCTAGCTGCCAGTGACCAAAAGAGCTGCCTGCTGAGCAACATCATAGCAGTACTGCAGGCTGCCAGGGACTCATGGATGAGGAATCCACACAGCTAATGAATTCCATAAGGTGACTTCTCCCTTCTTAAGCCCTAGGCATAAGGCGCTGGCCATCGAGCTTTTTACCCTGTGGATTCCATATCATTCTTTGACACCCTTACCATTTCCTGCCCCTCCGCAAAATAAGCCCCAACAAAACAATAACAAATAATTCTCTGTTTGATTTTTAGACAGTACTATCATCAAACAGCTCTTTAGAATGCCACAGCTGCAGCCTGTCACTCAGTATTTCAGCAGGATCAGGCTGGAAATCAAGAAAGAGGCAGGGAATGCCAGGGTATGTAAAAACTTCATTTTAGTTACTGTCAAGGCCAATGAGCTGTTTGGGACCTGTTTCCATGCATTATTTCCTGCCCTTCATTAATAAACTGTGACTGAATATTTATTGAACATATTATATGCCATACACTATAGTTTTAATCCTTAAAATTACATCAAACATAAGTATTATTGTTATTTTACAAATGAGCAAGCAGAGACTTGTGATAGTCATGCATCTCCCTAGCAAGTGGCCTAAGCAATGGACCTGGAAGTCTGGACTCTTTTGGTGTCTGACCTGCTTTTCATTAGCCAAGTTCCATTCCTTGTGGAAAGTGGTGTTTCTTAGTTATATGTGAGAAGCACCCTTGCTTGTTATATAAAAATGTGCACATTTTTATCTTCTAAGGAATGGTTTTATTAGAGAATATCCTCATCTTTGCCTGACTATTGAACTGACTAAAGATTCACAAGAAATTTCCATTTTAATGGTGAATAGAAGGATTATTTCTTTGCATTTCATTCCTATATATCTAAATGATATCATGCTCCCCTTGAACACTAAAGAACAGAAGTGAGTTTTTGTTTTTTTTTGTTTTTTTTTTTGGTACTGGGGATTGAACTCAGGGGCACTCAACCACTGAGCCACATCCTCAGCCCTATTTTGTGTTTTATGTAGAGACAGAGTCTCTCTGAGTTGCTTAGCGCCTCGCCATTGCTGAGGCTGGTTTTGAACTCGCGATTCTCCTGTCTCACCTTCCCTAAGTGCTGGGATTACAGGGTTGAGCCACTGCGCCTGGCTTGTAAGTGGGTTTTTGTTAGTACCTTTAGAGTCCATAAGTCTCCTCTGTTAGGTTCAGGTTATAAAAAGTCAGGAGGCTATTTTGAGATCCAGTAAGAAGTATGTAAAAGCCACACCACCATCAAGTCTGATTGAATCTTCAGACTTCTGTCTTCCATATAAATTGTGCCCTGTATTTTCTGGCATCTTTCTAGAGTCTGGGCAGTTCATCTGACATTTTCCACTAGTTTAGTCCTTAACATTTCAAAAACACGTTCATTAGCCATGTGGACACCTCCAGTCTAGTATTGTGGACACTGATGTAACCATTCCAGGAAAGATGTAGGTTAAAAATTTTAACAGTCTAATAAAAATATTTTTAAAAATCATGTTATTATATTTTAGTAATAATTTTAGATTGAACTTTACAGAGTGTGTAAGTTAAATAGGACTTGTCCTGTTAGTCGTATCTTATAGAAAGAGCAAGACATAACATGAAATGTGAAGTTTATCCATCTAATTGCTTTTTTTCTGTTACATATTCTGAACATACCTAAAAACCTCATGTACCCATGGGGAGCTCAAATTCCTTACATTTTTCTTTATGTTTCCAGAAATTTGTAAGAAAAAATAATACAGATAAAATGGAAGATCGCTGTGTAAGTCTGTGTAAATCTCATTGGCCTTCCATATACCAGGTTTAACCAGTACTCCATATTTCATGTTTGGGGTGTTGTACTCTTACCACACATCCTTGCTCTTTCTATACAGCTTTTTGTAAGTTGTGTCACATGTAATATGCATTCTTCAACATGTTATTTACTTTTTTGGTTAATATTTTAGAAATTGAGTACTATTGATGCCTGTAGCTTTAGTATATATATGAAAATCTATCATGTAGTCCATAACTAACTGCTCTGGTAGGTGGATATTCAGTTTGATTCAAACATTTTGCTGTTGCAACTACTGCCGCAGGAGACATGTTGATGTTTCCTATGTGAAACTTAGAAAGTTGCATGTTTGCTTTTTTTTTTTAATATTGTTTTTAGTTATACATGAACACAGTGTCTTTATTTGGTTTACATTTTTTATGTGGTGCTGAGGATCGAACCCAGTGCCTCAGGTGTGCGAGGCAAGCGCTCTGCCACTGAGCCACAACTTCAGCCCCGCATGTTTGCTTTTTTTTCTTTAGGGATTCTTCACTTATTCTGTATTACACTAATCCTTTGCCAATTATGAAGCTGAAATACCTTCAACTTTACTCATTTAAATTTTCTAAAGTCATTTATTTTATCTTTTCAAATTTATTTGTATGAATCAATACATAATAGTCCCTTATGCTTTTTTGCTATCCATATAGTTACATTTACCTTAATCTTAAAAGTCTTTGTGATTTTTTTCCTTCATTCTTAGTCTCATCAGAAGACTGTCCAAGTCTGTAGTCCATCAAAGAACATTGTTTTTTTCCTCTCTTTATGTGTGTGTTTTTATTTCACTATTTATTGTTGTTGTTTGATTATATCTTTCCTCTTTGCTTGAGTATATTCTTAATGTTTTCCTAACTTCTTGAGTCAAAGTAAACTTGAATTTATTATTTCCAGTCTTACAGCTTTTATGCTTTGTCTTAGTTCTTCCCACAAGTTTGAAAAAGTGTCACTTCTATTTTGAAGTTCTGGTTTCATTTATTTCTTAGTCCTATTGCAATTTTCTTCCCAGTTTTTAAAACAAATATAGATTTTTTTACAGTAACTTTCAATTAGCAATTTCTACTTTAGTTGTATTGCATCCACTTGTTCTGAAAAATACTTGTTCTGTAAAATATTTTCTTTAAAATTGGTTGACATCTTTTAAGACTTTGCAGTGGTCAATTTTTATAAATAGTTTATGTGTATCTGAAAAGGTTGTCATTTTTTATTTGCAGACAGGAATATATCTATATCTATGAGAAGAAATTTGTTAATTCTGTGTTGAATGTTCTCTGTTGTTATTACTGGACTCTTGCTTGTCACTAAGGTTTTAGACTTGTAATTCCTTTCAAGTTTGAAGTAGTATTGTTAGGTGTATAATCAAAATGGCCTCTTAGTAGACTATGTGCTGGTAAGTACTATATTGTGATCATCTTAATACATATGTCCTGTTTTCTTACTGATATTAATATTGCTGAATAAACTTTTTATAGTTATTATCTATATCTTTTCTTTTTCAATCTTTCTATTTCAACTTTTCAAAACAAATATAATTTTTTTAGGTATGATTCTTGTAATCACCATATAGTTTTGCTTTTTAATCAAATTTTACCATCTCTGTCTTGAATACATGTTTGATAAATTCATGTTAGAATTGATGATATGTTGGAACATAATAAGGGATGTGGACCTCATTTATCTACATAAACTTATATATTTACCTACATAAACTTAGTTTCACAGATCAGACTAATATAAGTACCAGTGGTATGATGACTTCCTGTAAGGATTAATTTTTTTATATAAAATCCTTGTATTTCATTTTTTATTATTTCTTTTGACCTATGTTTAACATTAGTATTCATTTTGATATAATTTTAAAGGCCTGGATTATAATTTTCTCTAATTCAGTTCCCCTTTCTCCCCACTCCTCCCTCTCCCTGTTCTCTTCTCTAGTCTTCTTTCTGCTATTTACTTTTAGTTTTTGTGTAAGGATTAATTTTAAAGTGTTCAATATTTATTTTACTTTTGATTTTTTTCAAAACTGAACAGTTAATTTCAGAAATCAAAATCTAGTTTTTTCAGAGTTCTCATTCATTATAAATTATTTGCTGATCTAGTTTCCTTCAATATTACATTTTGCCATACATTTTCATAAATATTTACAGTATAATTTTTAATGATTTAATGTGAAGCTAAGAGTATGTTTTTTAAAAAGATGAACTTTTTAAACTTGTTTTTAAAGATAAGTAATGCATTGCATTATGGATATATGGTGGGTCAGTTAGGTAAAATTTCTAGAGTTTATTTTTGCTTGAGTTACTATTTCACCATGTTACTGTAGGGGACAGTCACACAAGAGACTGACCCAAATGTATTTTAAAAAATTATCAGTGGAATTATTCTTCTCTTTGAGTTCAACTTCCATGTTTTCAAGCTTTTAATTGTCAATGTGGGGAGAGGAGCAGAGTATTTTTAAGGTTTCCATTGCATCCATTCTCATATGTATTTTTTTTTTTTTTTAGTGTCAAACCAAAGTGACTTACCCTCTTTGTCTTCTCTATTTGAGACCAAGTCTGCAGTCAGCTTTTGATTTCTCCTCTCATCTCTCCTAAGTCTTTTCCATCATCCACAGTTTTAGGTTAGGATCATTACATTATTGCTTTGCATCATAAACACTTTAAGAATAGCATGACCTTTTGTTTTTTTACATTACAAAATACAGTCCAATCATTTAAATCAATTTTCATTTTATGTGATTTTCTTGATCAGAGCCTATTTTTGCGCAACATGATTTCTCCTATCTTCTATTTTTAAAGTTTTAAACTCTCATTCAATTGTCCTTCAACTAGTTTTTAAAAGAATTTTGATAAGGTATATGAGCACCTTCTTTATTTTCTGGTAGAATATGTCAACAAATTTGTAATTATATTCAGAAATTTATATTTAAAGTTCATATCACTTAAGTGTGCTAAAGATTTTAGCAAAGGTTTGTGATTAACATATGTGAGTAGTGCTCACAGAGCATCTCTGTCTGCTTTTGGATTAAGGGATTTATTGTGACCAGTTGTTTTCCTGGAAGATTGTAGTTTTATGCCCATTTTATGAATGCTGAATCAAGCAGCCAACCTTCCTTCCTTCCTTGTTATGCCATTTGCCTATTTTCCAAAATACCTATGCACTAATTGCTTTTTTGTGTTTTCTTCACAAACTGCCCAGTGATATGGATATTATTGTTTTCATTTCATGGTTGAAGAAACTGGGACTTAATGAGGTTAGATAATAGCTCCAAGTATAGAGATTTTATTGCATATGACCTTGCAAACCTCAGAGTTGGATCCAGATCTTCATTCCAGAACCAAGCTGTATGTCGTTCTGGTTGGCTTCGCTCTTTGTTATCATCATCATTTTTCATCTCAACAGTTATCTGAGTTGTTTCTAAATCACAGAAAATTTTTCTCTTATTTTAAATCAGATTTTAATTATGTCATCACATAATAATAGGCTAATTGGGGGTCCATACTGTGGAGTTATGTGCAGTCTTGGTATAGTCTGAGTTTTCCAGTAGTTTTGATAAACACTTTAAATGCCTCAGTACACATTTTAGAAGTTTTTGCCAATGCTAAAGGAATTATTCTAATATATTAAAATATTAAACTTTCTATGTTTTAACATATAAATTTTAAATAATCTTTAGAATATTTGTCTACACTCGAGGTTTATATAAGCAAAGCAATTGTTGCTTGGTCCTGGCTTTTTCCTTGCTTCTGACCCTTATTTTATCCTCCATCCTTACAAGCTGCTTCAAGAAGCACAACTTGCATTAAGTACATGGTGCACTTGAGGAGTGCAGGCTTTGCTTCTGACCCAGGGTTTTTAATCAAATTTCTTACAGATTTTGCATGCAGTCTGATTGTGGTTTTCTTTAAAAAAATAATGGATTCATTTTTACATAATTTATTTCTGCCTTTTTCTTTACTGTTATTAATTATTCAAAATAACATTGGCATCATCATTTATGTATAAATAATTCAAATGAATTTATTTTAATACATAGCCCTACTGAAGAGGAATGTTTGGAGTTTCTAGTGTCAATTTGTATCCATCTGGATTAGTCTCCAAGTGCATCTTCTTTCTCTGTGCTTCTATTTTTGATTCTTACATAATCACACTGTTAAATCTTATGGATGGTGTAACAGGACACAATCCCATAATATATTTTCATTATGTCAAAGCTTTGAATTATGTAAGTGGGGAACAGGACACAGAAACATACCACTAATTCAGTATGGATTGTCATGCAGTTCTGTGTACAGGGAAGTGATGCTGTTTATCTCCATATCTGCATATTCTTAAAGTGTATCACTTTGACATCTAGGTACTCAAGCACAAAGTCAGTTTCTGCATCTGGTTAATCAATGCAGCAAATAAATGTTATCAACATCTGGCATCTGCCTTACTTTAGTGGCTTTATGTGAACAACTGGTGCATGATGACCTTTGATGATTTTTGTGATTGCTTAGAATTTTCGTAGTGGTTTAGAGTTATTTAGGTGCTATTGTGAATTTTAATATTGTAACCAACTTCTTCATGGCTGCTTTACCCATACTGGAAATCACAGTATCAACCAAAAAAAGGTTTGAGTTTTTCAGTTTTATCACATATATCCTAACTTTTACAGCTTTCCAAAATATAATCACCAAGGGAGAAAATAAGTCAATATAAAATTATAAGAAGGAATGAGGAGGTTTCAAAAGTATATTATAAGGGATTGTTTTCCCTTAAAAATTGACACAGTTATAGTGCAGAGAATAAAGTAAACTCTATAGCCACAGATCTGGAAAGCTCCTGGCTGCCCATGGACCTTAGTAGTAAATCTTTCTCTTTCTTTCCCTCCCTCCCTCCCTCCCTCTCTCTGTCTCTCTCTGTCTCTCTGTCTCTCTGTCTCTCTCTCTCTCTCTCTCTCTCACACACACACACACACACACACACACACAGAGATACATATATATTCAGGTTGTTTACTTCCAGAGACTGTCCACCTCTGTGATTTTCTTTAAAGGTTTACAGTTCCTGTGAAGATGGCTATTACTAGCCTAACCTGGGTCAATTTCCTATATTCCTGGATCAGTCATATGGGGACAGAAAGCACAAGGGTAGAATGGATTGAGTTGGGGTGGAGGTAAGGTATTTTTGTGAGCCAAAGGGACATCCTACTAGCCTTACTTATAAAAATTGTGAAACTACTGGTTTCTAATAAATAGAGAGGGCCCTGTGGTACTATCTTTGGGTATTAATGTTTTCTAAAACATCCTAGGTGGCATTTTCCTTACCATCTCCCATATGTTACCTGTATTTCTGTTTGATGTTGACCTCACTCCTTTATATTACATTATTGGGAAGCCCTAGATTTTAGAAAACTATTTCTTACAATGAACCAAAATTTTGCCTTTGTAAACCGGTTCTGGCTGTGCCCCCTAAGGAACTGAAAGCATGTTTGACACAGGTCAACACACAATATCTGTTTATAAAAAGATATTTTCTTTTAGGTTTATATTTTCCATACTGTGTATCTCTAGTGCTGTTAACAATGTTTTATACAGTCTTGCAGTGTTCATAAAGTTCCTGTTGTCCTCATTTGCAGGATTCCTTTTTGTCTGCAAATGTGTAATTACAATTGAACACAGTTCTATATCCGTCATCTGCTCAAGACAGACTCAAGCAGGCTGCAATACAACTCTAGCATGATATTGCAGTTTTGGCTTGTGATGAACTTGTAAGTACCCCCAAGTTTTATCCCATAAACTCTCAGTAAGCAAGGATATTTGTCACATTATTTGGGGACACAGTCTAACATGATCATTACTAGAATTAGATAGGCAGGCAGTGGAGCAGCAGATAAACCCACAGTTCTGGCAGATTCAAGCAGAACACACTGTACATGGAATACTATTCAATGAGTAGTCCAGAGATGCAGCCCATATGGAATACACGGTTGTCAAATGACCAAGAACTAATAAACCAAATCTACAGGAAATGGACCTGAGAATCTATATAATTCTTTAACAACAACTCTGTGTGTGTGTGTGTGTGTGTGTGTGTGTGTGTGTGTATTTTTTCAGCCAAAGTTTTAGCATCACTTGTAAAGTGAGGTGGCAGCAGTGGAAGCTTAGGCAAGTAATTGGCAACTGGGTGGCTCCTAACAGAATTGATAAAACTTCCTTAGGGATTTAAGGAAGTGGTGATGTTCAGAAATCCCTTAGGATGAGTGGCTTGTGTTATATTCAGGACAGTCTGTCATTATAACCTTGGTCAGAATTACTAGAACTTAATCTACCTGTTTATATGAATCAGTGGGGAGCTCGTTGTAGAAGTTGCTGATTCAGGCAGAAGGTATAAAGCTGGCACCCAGTTATCTAGGCCACACTACAGCTAGGAATTATAAAATTGTAAAAGGTAGGAGTTCTGAGAATTAGTATACAAATAGTGTAACATGGTGCAAATAGCAAAGGCTCTGAAATCTAGTGCAAACATCAGAAGAACATGGGTTTGAATCTTCCCTGCCAACTAGATGCCTACCCTTTTAAAGTTATTTAACCTCTCTCTAAGCCTCAGTTTCCTCTTCTATATAAAAGGTTTACATTAGCTAGCTTAAAGTATTGTAGTAGAAGTAATAATGTATTTTTTACAAAAAAGCTAACAGATCAAGATTTATCAGTAAAACTAACAGGTTTATTTATCAAGAATAATAAATATTAATAACTATTATAATACATGTATATTTGTTGGTATTCTCTGCCACATCAATGACTTTATTATCATTATATTAACATTACTAAAATACTGGACCAGAAATGCTGAGCTCTCTGCTGCTAATGACCATATTTGATCTTGAGGCCTGGAAGGAAAAGGTATTATCTTACTGAACATTGCCCCTTTAGGGCTATTATATTGCCTTACACTGGGACCCTGAGTTTTAAAGGAAAGAAAGAGTTATTTTCTCATTCAGAAAAGAGCCTTGGTATTTCATAAGGATATGTTAGCACTGGAAACATTAGAGTTTCTAAGAATATAAGGTATTTCTTCTTAGATTCTGCACATGCTATCCTGTATTCTGTAGATGATCTGAGCATTCTGTATATTCTAACTCAAAACTTTATTTATTACAGATTCCATTAACAATAAATTATGTCCTTGTAGTAGTAACTGGTATTGTACAATTAAGTTCATGAAACTGATTATATAACCTGTAACTTCACAACCAGAATGAATAGATCACAGGAATGAGTACTTAGGATTCATTCCTGTCAAACATTTTCAACACAAAGTGACATTTCATTCTTACAATGGGATTTTATTAAATTCAAACATTGACTAATGTGGTAAACTTGAAAGTTTTCATTGTGTAATGAATTTGAGAATAGGTAACTACTCTTTTTTAAATACAGTGATAGGCCAGGGGTATAGCTTAGTGGTGGAGCATGTGCTTAGCATGAACAGGCCTTGGGTCGATCCGTTGCATCAAAAGTTAAAACAACGCTAACTGCAGAATAAAGGTTTCTTAGAACTGGGGATGTATTTCTTTTTCTGAGTGGTGACCAGAAATTTTGGAAATTGAAATTTGGTAAGTTCGTGTGAACTTAACTATAGGTAAATTAAACTATAGATTGGAGATTGGAGGTCACAAGTCAGAAACTGTATCTGTCCTATATTTACATTGCTGAGGTGTTACAAGAGTTTAGAAAAGTGAAATTTATTTAGCATGCAGAATAAATGTTTAAAATATCACTGAATAGTATGTATTATTAAAGGCCTATACACATTCATCATTCATATGAATAAAACCATAAAAATATAAATCATTTGATAGTTGCTAGAGAGATCTAAGCCAAATATTTATAACCTGGAGCATCAGACACATACGTACACACATGTAAATAAGTCTGTATATAGTACATAATTCATATTTATGTGTTATGTTTTATATAGATTATAATTTATATTACTTTAGTTATGTATTGTTTATATGCATAATGACTACATAATTGTGCACAATAAAATCCATTGTCATTACAAGACTTTTAATCATTTACTCTTTATCTTATGATTGTATTGTATTGATGTTCATTGGACATTTCAATTTCTATTAGTAATAAGGACATATCAAACATATACACACATTATTAAAGATTTTCTTGACCCAAATATTTTTGCCATTTTTATTTTATTAATATGAAAATGCATATTCTGAAAACAAGTTTCTATTATCTGCTCTGTCTTGTCTTTTTAATGAAATGGCCTTCTCAAGGTTTGGAAATGTATGGAGAAAATTGCCGGCTGCATCCACAGGGGTGTTGCCTGTGTCTCCTTTGGACTTTGTTCTTGAGCTCCTCATTTCCCTGGGTGACCTTTATGTTGTTGAATACATCCAGCTTTCAGTATCTGCTGCTTTTTGGCCTCTTGATCCAAAACTCATATGAACATGAAGTCCCTTTGTACTTAGCTGTATGTAGTATTGCTTGTCACTGCTTGTCATTGTAAGGTCTCCTTAACATGAGCATCACTATTATCTCAGATTAGGGCACATAATCCCCTTGCTCTCTCTAGCACCTGGCTCAATTCTTGCCAAATAATTATTTGTTGGAATAAACAATGTTTGCCATTTCACAGCATTATAGGCAAGACTCACGCTGCCAGTCATGAAGGGATTTCAACAGAATTGGTCAAGAATAGAGTTGATATTTAAAATTTTACAGCTTAAAACTTAGTGCTAATGAAATACACAAAGATGGTAATAGTCCATCATGAAACATATTGAGCATTTTAATCTTCAGAATAGCCCTAAAGATTTCTGTTATGAGAGTCATTTAGATATAATAAAGCTGAGACTCAGAATGTTTATTAGCAATTACTTGAGGGTAAATAAAAAAGGAAGCAGAGGAATGAGAGTTTGATTCAAGATATAGGTAATCTCAAATGCATGATTTTCCTCCTAAATTATGCACTTATGTCAGCATATAATGGAGATGAAACAAATAAGAGAATTAATTTAATACAGCATTATTTATAATTTTTCTTCCTAAAGATGGTAACTGCCAAGACATCATATAATGTGGGTCTCTCTAATTCACATTTCCTTTCCCTTATGTAAATCTTGGTTACAGTCCAGATTATTTTTAATGAACAATACAATTGGTAACTGTTGCAGGAAACATTTCAATTTATAATATATATTAAGTGATTTTTCAAGTGAAGGTTACCCTTTATCTTTTTTATTACCCACAGCATAATATATTTTAGAGTATATTGGACACTATGTAATCTATCAGTTTAACATTAGAAGTAGATGTCTTAAAGCATCACATACACAGCATAATTCAGTAGCCGTTTGGCAGTTTTCCAGTTGCTATGATACTAAAGACAACCATAACAAATAAATCAAGCCCCAAAGTGGAAGCTTTGGCCCAGATTTCTCAAATTTTAATGTGCCTTTGGAGTGTCCCAGTACAATCTTCATCAATGTTATTGTCCAGCTGGCACTGCCCTGGGCACTAAAGTGATTTACATAAACCAAGTCATTATTCCAACAATTAAATCAGCTGGAATTAGCACAAGCATTTTTTTCTTGTTGCAATGTTAGGATTTATGTAAAACAAACAACTTTCCCTGTGTTCTATAACTTTCCAATTTATTAAAAGATGATTTTACAGAAAGATAAACAATTAAAATGTAGTCCATGGTTTAAAACTAAGTACCTGAACTGTTCTATGTGGCAAAAATGACATAATCCATAAAACACTGGACAATGACATTGATAAACTAAGAATATAAACCTAAATATCCTTTAGCTTTTTTTTTGTTTGCTCTCTCAAATTTGGAGAGTTCTTATCATCCTCATTAATTAATGGATTAATAACTTTATACAGCCAAGTCTTGTTGAGCACTTGCTATTCATTCCTTGATCATTGAGTTATTCACTTCAATCATTAAGTGTCCAGTGAGGTCCTACTGTACATAAAAAGCTGTTTAAGATGTAGTGAAAAAAAATACCTGAACGTGGGGCAAGTAGGTTTGTCTTTGCTTAACACAGTTTTGGAATATTCACTTTTAAAAATGTTTCATGATCTGTCACAGTTTTTTCTTCTGAAAAGTCTAAATGATTCCAAATACATAAATGACCAGTCATTTGGATCCAAGGGTAATAAATTAGTGTTCCAGTTATTAAGGAAGGCTAGTTTTGATGAGAGTGCCTATATAACTACAAAATAATGAGATTTTTTTTCTTTTGTGTTATGAAACAATTTCAAACTTCTGATTTGGGTATATTCCCAGGCTTTCTTCACAGCCTCTGGTTACAAAACTCCCAAACAGCTTAGCAGAGAAACCCTAGGGCTCACTTACATTTCCCTTTTCTAAATTAAGTAGGCTAGAGGCTGCTTTCTTCCAGGACTAGTCTTACCATCATCAAGCTATAAACAAATAGTTAAGTGCCATAAACCAGTTTGCAAACAGCCAAGTCATGACTTTCTTTATATGCAATACGGTTTGTTTTATAAGGTGGTCCACAAAGTTACTCTAAATTCTTGCAAGTTTAATTTTAGCTACTTGCTTGAGGCCCTTAGACTCAGAGCAAACTTTGTGCAAAATTTCTCCTGAGCTACTTGTCCATTGCAAATTGCCCAAATTACATAACATAAGCTCATGTTAGCCTGGCATTGTAGGCATCAAACCATTACTATTTTGTCTTATTTTTTAAAAGACTTTGAAATCTTCCTCTCATAATTTCAAGCCATTTTTTATTTCTGTCTTTTGCTCATGATAGCACTTCATTCTTTCAAATGAACATCAAGTAGAATTTGCTCAATTTATTATTGTCATCATCATAACCAATAAATTGTTATTCAGCCCTCAAGGAATATGGCACTCTAACTTTGAGTTAGCAAAACAAGACTGAGTACAGTGGTGCTTACTTCTAATCCCAGCTACTCTGGAGCCTGAGGCCAGATGATCCCAAATTTGAGGAAGGCCAGGAACTTAGTTGAGACCATGTCTTAAAATAAAAAGGGCTAAAGTTGTAGCTCATTGGTAGAGCACTTGCCTAGTATACTGGAGGCCCTGAGTTAAATCCCCAGTGCCAATAAATAAATAATTTAGGAAAACATTTTATTCATTTGCTTTCTGCTATTGCAGCTTCTAAAGTATATGAATATATATTAAAACAAATGTTATAGACATATAATGTGAATTGAAATCACTGATGATTTATAAATAATCAAGAAAGAATGAAATATATTATTATAAATTGTGAAGTATACAAGTGATTTTCCAGGGAAGATTTTATTGAGAAAATAAACATTATCATATGAAAGTTATATGATTATTCTTTTCAAAACCTGAGTTTATATTGTTATGTGGCGACTTTTAAAAAAAATCAGATGAAGCAGGATATTTTTCCTGTTCAAATAATTTTTGGTTGTGAACATCACATGAACTACATGAGCACTAAAACACATAAAATATTTTTTGAACTATTGAATAAATTCTAGATTAATCTTATTGATATGGGTAACATCTTAAATTTAACATTTCTCTATTAAATTAGTAAGCACAGGATATTTTCAAACAAATTTATTTTATATCCCTTATGCTTCAATTAACTATTGGTCATCATGGTTTACATTTCTTTTTCAGTGTTGGTTTACATTTGTCTTTAGAATGTATTTTAGTTCATGTGGCAAAGTGGGTGGTCTTTTAGTTAATGTTACCACTCAGGTTTACAAATACTGCAGGTTTTGTATAACTATTTAAAATTCATGCACTTATACATTAGATATTTTGTTTAAAATACTTAAAAATTGTTATCACTTGTTGAACTAAAAAAATTATTATTTTAAAATGTATCCTTAAAACAAAATGAGTTATGTTTCACTGTGCAGCTTATTGATAAATATTTAGTCTATAGTTTTTGTCTATCTCTGTGTTTAGCTAAGTTTTTAAAAAAAATTTTGGTGAACAGTACATCATTTAGGAATAGGAAAAACATTGGGGCAATTATGAAGTATTTAGCAATTTTATAAAAGAACAAACTCTTTAAAATTACTATGAGATACTGTCATTAAAATGAATGTTTATATCTAAGAGTCTTTCATTCCTCATATGTGTACAAATTCCAACTTGAAATACATAATTCTTTTGGCACCTTAGGAAACATGGCTTAATACTTCATTATGTGAACTAAGCATTATACTGAATTCCATAAAAACATCATCTCTTTTAATCATCCTAAGAAATCACAAGGTAAGTGCATGTTTTATATTTTCTTTACAGTAGAATGAATGGAGCAGAGAGACTTAATAATATGCTCAAGTCTCACAACTGAGGATTAGTGCAGGTGAATAAAATTCTCAGGCAAGGTCTAAAATCTAGTCTCTTGACTATTATATGTGGGTTCATAGACTAATACTTAAAGTTACTTAAGAAAAAAACTGCAGAAATTAACCACAGAATTATTATATAATAAATATGGTCACTTCATCATTATGAGAGTTTACCTGAAAAATGGACGAACTTTAACAGTCAGATTCAAAGTTGTCATTGTCCAAAATCATGCATCCTTTTAATTTTGTGTTAATGATTTGAGTGCCCCTTATTTCCACCCCACTTTGTATTCAGGGAACACTTTTCAGGCCCAATCCCCTTACAAAATTCTCTGCTTACAGAGTAAGGCAAGTGTCTCCATACTCTATGGTGGAGATAGCACCTTTTCAAAAAAATGGATATACACCCATTTTTTTTATGAGCAGTTACTTCTGTCTCAAGGTAAATTAATTTTCAAAGCCTTTGCTACTTTAGATATCATGGAAGGCTATGTATGTGACAGTTTACATGAAATTCAAAAGATTATGAAGCCAGGCACGGTGGCGCAAGCCTGTAATCTCAGCACTTAGGGAGGCTGAGAGAGGAGAATGGCGAGTTCAAAGCCAGCCTTAGCAAGAACGAGGTGCTAAGCAACTCAGTGAGACCCTGTCTGTACATAAAACACAAAATAGGGCTGAGGATGTGGCTCAATGGTCCAGTGGCCCTACGTTCAATCTCCAGTACCAAAAAAAAAAAAAAAAAAGATTATGAGAAAGAATTTTGCATATTTCATTCAAAGAATTTCAAAGAGTAATTTTGCAATTGACTTCAGTGGCAGACATCTCTTTGAAGCAGTAGGCAGGATGTTGCTTGGCCCGGTTTTCACCCACACTTGCAGTTCTCGTAGAAACCTTGCAGTGTTCTGGTCAAAATGCCCCTTTTCAGAAGCTTGCATTTATGATCTATTAAATTTTGTGCCTCACTATTTCCTGCTACACTGAACTCTTCCTATGCACCCAAATAGGAAAAAGTAGACATTTAATTTCTAGGAAGAGTTCCTCTAAGAGCCTCTGTCCAAAACACCCAGTGCTGAAACAAGAAAAGATAGTAGTGGCATATATGCATGGATATCTTGTTTCTTTTTCTTTTCTTTCCTGTTTATATGTGAAAAGAATAGAACTGGTTCAAAGACCTATGAGTCAGAATTCTGTCTTTTTATATCCAAAAGTAGAACTAATTTGCCCTACTAAGTAATAAATTATTTAATATTTTCAATCTTTTATTTATTGCACTTTGCAAATTTATTCATTCATTCATTCATTCATTCATTCATTCATTCTAGTATTAAACTCAGGCCTGTGCATACTAGGCAAGTACTCTGCCCCTGAGCTATATTCCCAGTGATAAAAGAATTTCAAATTTTTGAAATAAAAACACAACTACTCATCTTGCCTACTGTTTGGCCCTAATGGTGTTGATAAAAATGCTATATCAAAGAGCTGGGGGAAAAAGAATTGATGCTTTAAAAATATTTGAAATCATATGGTTATCTGATGATAAGTTTTCATTTATGCCTGAAAGACTGATTTTGGAAAATTATAATAGAACTTGGAGATTTTAAAGTTGTATTTGGATCATTTTACAGTTAGAAAGTGATATAGAAAAGAGCTTAAAGAGAGAACAGTATATAGCAAGGAAAAGGGTTTCTAATAAATTAGGAACAGTGAAATTCTATAACAGGAATCCACTCAGAACAGATGCCTTCTGATGATGATGATGATGGTAATGATAAAGTAGTAGTAGTAGTAGTGGTGGTGGTGGTGGTAGGAAGGTAAGGAAGAGGAAGAGAGAGATAAACAAAAGAAAGAAGGAAATGCTAAATGAAATATGATATAAAATGATAAAACATATTAGAAATTTTAAATGTTTAAGTGTGTAAAATCAGGTTTACAAGATTAATGAAATAAAATTTCGTTAACCTTGTAAACCAAATAAAAATAAAATGTTGAAAATCAGGGAAATAAAGAGAAATAAAAGAGATAAAAGAGATAATAAAGCAAGAACTGGCCCTTTCAACAGCTATAGGTGGCATCTTCAGCAAAATCAGAAATACTTTGCCAGCCCTTTAAACTAAAAACAAATAAACAACAGCAACAAAAACTGTTTTTAACATAAAAACAGTTAAACATAAAACATAAAACATAAACATAAAACAACAAACATAAATCTGGTTTTAAATCACACTTATTAAATTTCTACTTCCACACAAAGGCATAAAGTTGCACTGGTGTTCAAATTTGTTCTCACAATTATTATTATAAAGCCACCTGAAGTTGGGTGAACATTTCTCCACAGCCATTTCATGAATTAAATCCTAACCTCTGGGTATAATTGTGTAATATGCGATGAAAATGTACATAAACATAAAGGAACACGTATGTTTGTTCTAAACATTTTATTTTCAAATAACTTTTAAACTTTAGTTTTCTTTTACTTAACTTTTTCTAATTCTAGCATTTTCTCAAAGTCTACAAATTTCTTTCACTCATTAAAAAGAAAAAAATAAAACAATCAATGCTGAACTCACAATTGGCTTGGGTAGTCCATAAAAGTTAACTTTGGGTTATAAAATATGAGCAGTATTTGTTTTAGAAATTGTCTATTTTTCTTATCTATCATAAAAATATGTTATAGTTCTTCCTATTAGCTGAACTCATAGTGAACCAGATTCAATGCTAAGTGCTAGTTTTTTATAACTCATTTACTTACTTAAATAATCATTAAATGTGCTTTTATTTATAAAATTTGCTAAAATTTCAAATAATTATATAGCAGACCACCATGTAGATTCCTTCAAACTTGAAGTAGTTGTGTGACTTTCTTATTCAATCTTATATTTATTATACTTTGCATGGATCTACATAAACAATAGAACAGCTATTTAAATAGATATTAAAGTTGTTATCTAATTACTAGAGAAATTGAGACCCAGAAAATTTTTTTAACTATTCCAAAGTTGCCTAGCTATAATTATAAGCAAAGCCCAAATCTGATTCTAGATTTCTGATTTTTTCAAGTCTTCCAACATAATACAATGTTGCTTCCAACTCAGAGGCCAATGCAGAAGATAAGATCTTACCATTTGAAAAGAAGAAAAAGAAAAATTTCATAAACTCTTGTGTACTAAGGGATTTATTTTTAGGAAAAAAGATAAATCATTCTTTTTCTCTAAGTTCTTTATATTGCAGGAAAAATTTGACAATGTTAAGGTTATGTTTCCCCTTTACATTTTCCTCTTAATTTGTGTTGATTTAAATTTTTAGATGAAATTTTAACATATTTAACTCTAAGTTTATACATACTTCAATTTGGTTAGATTCAGGGTCCATTATTTTAAAATATGAGGAATAATTACATATGGCAAAATTTTACCCTTTACAGTAAGTTTTGACAAATATGCATAGTTGTATAACCACCATCTCAATCAAGATACAGAACAGTTCAATCACTACCCTTTCCTTTCCCCAAAACCCCCTTGTCCTACTTAATGATCTTTTTTTCCACCTTCAGCATGTAGCAACCACTTCTCGATGATTCTTCCTATAGATTTGCCTGTTCCGGAAAGTGTATAAAGAAAACCAGACAGTATATAGCATTTTAAATCAGGGTTCTTTTACTCATTCTTAATGCATTTGAATTTACTGTTGCAAATATCAGTAATATGATTCTTTCTTGTTGCTGAATATTATTACATTGTATCAACGTGCCAATATGTTTTATCCATTTGCCCAACTAAATGTCTTTTGTTTTCATGAATATAAATAAAGTTTCTATAAACACATTTATGTGAATTCTTTATGTGAACATAAGCGGTCATTTCACATGAATAAATACCTGGAGTGAGATTGTTGATAAGCATATGTTTAATTTTATAAGAAACTACCCAACTGCTTTTACAAAAAGTGGCTGTAAATTTTTACATTGTTACAACAACATATGGGAATTCTGATCACTGCACATACTTGTTAGTATTGTATTTTTCATTTTCTCCATTCTAGAGGGTATGAAGTGATATCTTGCTAAGGTTTTAGTAAGTGCCTAATAAACAATTGTATTTCTTATTTATTTGCCATCTGTTTCTATCCTTTGGTGAGTGTCTGATCAGATAATCAATATAGAACATTTTTAATGTGCTTATTAGCCATTTGGATATATTTTCTTGGTGTAATAATCATTCAAATATTTTGTGCTGTTTTCCAAAACCTGGGTTTGTCATCTTATTGATTTGTAAGAGTTCCTTATATATTCCAGATATAAAGTCATTATCAGAAAAACAATTTGCAAACATTTTATCCACGTTTTTGGATAGTCTTTTAATTTTCTTAATTTTTTTAAGAACAAAACTTCAAATTTGATGAAGTCCAACTTCTTTTTCAAATTGTGCTTTTTATGTCATATCTAAGAAATATTCACCTAGCCCAAGGTTACTAAGATGAAGTTGCATTTTGTTCCAGTTTTATAGATTTAACTCTTGCATTTAAGTATGTGATCTGTCTTGGTTAATTTCTGAGTATGGTGAGAAGTAAAGGTGTGTTTTTGTTGTTGTCTTACTTATTTTTGCTTTTGCATATGATTGACCAGTTGTCCTAGCGTCATCTGTTGAATAAACTATCCATTGCCCATCAGTTTGCCTTGGTACCTTTGTCAAAAATCTTTCAACCAAAAATATAAGGTTTGGTTGGGGAAAAGGAATTGTTCTACATTCTCTAAGTCTGTTCTGCATGTCTGTCTTTATGCCAATTTCACATTGTCCTAATTTCTATAGCTTTAGAGAAAGTTTGAGACCAGATATGAGTCCTCCAACTTTGCTCTTTTTCACAATTAATTCAGCTATTCTGGGTTCTTTGCACATATTCTTGAATCAGCTTGATATCTCTACAAAAATTGCTGTTGAGATTTTGATAGAGTGAATTTAATTCACAGATCAGTGTGGGGAAAAAATATAAACTTAGTGATATTGAGTGTTCCTGTCCATGAACAGATCTATATATTTATTTAGATCTTTAATTTCTCTTCATTTTTATAGTTTTCACTGTATAGGTCTTGTATGTCTTTACAGATATATTGATTCCAGTCATTTAGCATTTTGTATATAGCTATGTATGAATTATTTTCTTGATTACATTTTGTGATTGTTCATTCCTGGTATGTAGTTCTTGATTACATTTTGTGATTGTTCATTGCTGGTATGTAGAAATGTAATTGGTTTTTGTATATTGGTCTCATACCTTCTGACTTTGCTAAACTCTTTTATCATTTCTAGAACCTTTTTTTTTGGTAAATTCCTTAAAATTTTCCATAAAGATCATGTAGTCCATGGATACAGACAGTTTTACTGGTTTCTTTCTCTGAGTCCTACTAATTGACTAACTCATTTGCATAATTGCATTAACCATAGTCTCTCTATGTTGGATCAAAACAGTGCAAGCACATGTTTGTGTCTTGTTTCATGCCACAGAGGAAAATATTCAGTCTTCCATCAGGTATGATATTAGCTGTGGGTGTTTCATAGCTTCCCCTTATTAAGACTGAGAGTGTTCCATTATATTTCTAGTTTACTGGACACTTTTTATGAAGATTGAATGTTAGGTTTTGTTAAATAGTTCATGTGATTTTTTTCTTTATTCTTTTAATATAGTTTACTTTTTAGAATGATTTTCAGATGTTAAAATAACTTTGCACTTCTGGGCTAAGTCCCACTTTTTCTTAGTTTATAATCCATATCTATGTGTTCTAGATTAATTTTGCTGCTTTGCTAGCCAAATTTTTGCTTATGTGTTTCTAAAAACATGTGCCTCTGAGTTTTGTTTTGTTTTTTTCCTCCTTGTGTTTCTGTAACTGCTGGCAAGCTAATAATGACCTCATCGAATAAGATGAGTTTTTAATCCCATTCAATTTTTTGGAAAATGTCTGTGTAGGATTGGTATTATTTCTCCCTTAAATATTTTTACCAGTCAAATCCATCTGGGCTTGGAATTTCCTTTTTAGGAAGATTTTACTTACCAATTCAGCTTATTTATTTCTTAGATTTAATATATAGGTGAGTGGGAAGAGTTGTAGCTGTTTGGATGGGGTTGGTAGATGAGGGATCTGAAGGCCAATTAGTCTCTGTGTCAACTTTAATGAAACTCTCCATTTTTATCTGTTTCTTCATCTCCATTTTGCATATATGGTGAGTCCATATATCTGTGGATCAGGGACACAAAATGACTTGCCTCTTATAGCCATCTCCATCTGCAGACTCATGGTATTCAGCTTTTTCTCCTTGAGTAACATTAATGATTTTTCACCTACAAAACTATACACTTCCTTTCGTATGTCTTTGTCTCCTTACTTTTTGTCTCTGGTTATAATGTATTGCTTTTACTTCAGTAGAGTTTTGGAAGGAAGAAGAGCTATGTTACCTGCCTCCAATCATTCAAGCTAAGTTAGGAATTGAAAGATTAATTTTTCATCTATAAATGGCTTGGATTTAGCTCTGAGGGCAGCACATATTATTATCAAGCTTAAAAAAATGTGAAGAAATATTAGTTGTTTGGCAAAAAAGAAAACCAAAAAGTTTTAACATTATGGATGTGTCATGACCAATGACTACTGTTTTTCATGGACTGATGCAAGAATCAACACCTTAGAAGGAGGTTGTGTCAGTGGTTTTGCCATCACAAGATGAGGCTATACAAATTTTTCTTCATAGATGCTGAATTCAGACAGATTTTGTGATTATTGATTTTGCTTCTTCATTTTGGTATCTTTTTGTGTTAGGTTTTTTGCAATTACCTCCTTATATACTTTTCACCTTTATTTTCTAGTATATTCAGATTTTCATTCAGTGAAATGGCAGTAGTTACACACTACTATTATTTTATTTAGCTAATAAGAGATTTTGGACCACTTGGGTAAGAGACAATCCAATAAACCACTGTGTATTAAAGGTACAGAGATAGTGTAAAAGAAGGTAGTTCTTTAATACCTGGATTTCAGTTGAGAATGAATCAATGGCAGCTTTATAAAGCTCTGTGATGAATTTGATAACCTTGTGTTTTATGAGTGAGAGATGAAGAGAGCTAGATGTGTAATATTTCAGAGCAATATAATTCTGTCTTTGCTATTCATCCCCCAAACTCTTGATTTTTAGAATACATGTCTGAGGCTAACAGGTTAATTTAATTTACTTTTGCATTGCACAAAGGAAGAAATTCTTTTGAAAATTTACATGTAAAAAATGTAAAATAAAAAGGGATTTTCATGAATATAACTTTCATAAATTAATATTTACATTAATAAAATATTGTTTATTACTTTTTATAAAGCATTTTAAAATCAAGCTTTTATGTACTTCTTCCTCTCACCTGTTTCATTTTCTTCTTTATTACATTCTATTTAATACGGTATTTTAAAACATCTGGTACTAGCTATTTGATTGAAAATAAAGAAAAATCAAATTAAAGACATGTAAGTTTTCTATATTTATTTTCATTGGCTTAAAATAGTTGAAGAGTTTTAATATTACAATGATGGAAAAATTAGCTAAAATGTAAATATTCTACCATATTTCAGTGTTTGCTCTGAAAAGTAAACAATATTTACTTTTTATTTCTCAATTCAGACCAAAAAGAAACAATTTCTAAAATGAAATCTTAGAGATAAAAATTCTTAGAGATAAAAAAAATTCTTAGAGGTAAATCAAAACTCTGATACAACATATCAAAATCTCTGGGACACCATGAAGCACAGTGCTAGGAGGAAAGTACATTACATTAAGCACATTCATTAAAAGAAGAAAAATTCAATGAATAAATGACTTGACACTACATCTCAAAGCCCTAGAAAAAGAGGAACAAATCAACACCAAATGAAGTAGAAGATAAGAAATAGTTAAAATCAGGGCTGAAATCAATGACATTGAAACAAAGGAAACAATTCAAAAAATTGACAAAACATAAAACTGGTTCTTTGGAAAAATAAATAAAACTGACAAACCCTTAGCCACCCTAATGAAAAGAAGGAAGAGAAAACCCAAATTGCTAAAATTTGTGATGAAAAAGGAAATATCATGGCAGACACTACTGAAATACATAGATAATTAGAAACTATTTTGAAAATTTATACTCCAGTAAAATAGAAAACCCTGAAGACACTGACAAATTTCTAGAAGCACATAACCTACCCAAACTAGACCAGGAAGTCATATACAACTTAAACAAATCAATTTCAAGCCAGGAAATAAAAGATGTCATCAAAAGCCTACCAATCAAGAAAAGACCTGGATCAGATGGATTCTCAGCAGAGTTCTACAAGACCTACAAAGAAGAATTAATACCAATACTCCTCAAACTATTCACCTGAAATAGAAACCATGAGAACTCTTCCAAACTCATTCTAAACCAGAGAGAGACACATCAAATTAAAAAAATTTTAGACCAATATCCCTGATGAACATAGATGCAAAAATTCTCAATAAAATGTTGGCAAATTGCATACAAAAACATATTTAAACATAGTGCACCATGATCAAGTGGGGTTCATTCCTGGGATGCATGTTTGGTTCAACATACGGAAATCAATTAACATATTCCATCCCATTGATACAATTAAAGATAAGAATCATGATTTTATCAATTGATGTAGAGAAAACATTTCAGAAAATACAGCACCCTTTCATGTTCAAAACACTAGAAAAACTAGAGATAGTAGGAACATACCTCAACTTTGTAAAAGTTATCTATGCTAAACCCAAGGCCAACATCATACTAAATGGAGAAAAATTGGAAGTATTTGCTCTAAAAACAGAAACAAGACAAGGATGCCCTCTTTCACCACTGCTGTTCAACACAGTCATTGAAACACTAGCCAGAGCAATTAGACAAAAGAAATTAAAGGGATATGAATAGGAAAAGAAGAAAAACTATCATTATTTGCCAACAACATGATTCTATACTTAGAAGATCCAAAAAATTCCACCAAAAAACTTCTAGAATTAATAAATGAATTCAGCAAAGTAGCAGGATATAAAATCAACACCCATAAATCAATTGCATTTCTATACATTAGTAATGAATCCTCTGAAAGAGGAATTAGGAAAACTACTTCATTCACAATAGACTGAAAAAAAATATTTGAGAATCAATTTAACAAACGAGGTGAAAGACCTCTACAATGAAAACTACAGGACACTAAAGAAAGAAATTGAAGAAGACTGTAGAAGATGGAAAAATCTCCCATGCTCTTGGATAAGTAGAATCAATATTGTCAAAATGGCCATACTACTCAAAGCGCTATATAGATTCAATGCGATTCTAATTAAAATCCCAATGTCATTCCTTATAGAAATAGAAAAGGCAATCATGAAATTCATTTGGAAGAATAAGAGACCCAGAATAGCCAAAGCAATCCCTAGAAGAAGAGTGAAGCAGGAGGCATCACAATACCAGACCTTCAACTATACTACAAAGCTATAGTAACAAAAATGGCATGATGCTGGCATCAAAATAAACACGTAGACCAATGGTACAGAATAGAAGATGCAGAGACAAACCCACATAAATACAGTTATCTTATACTAGACAAAGTTGCCAAACATGTACATTGGAGAAAAGATAGCCTCTTCAACAAATGGTGCTAGGAAAACTGGAAATCCATATTCAGCAAACTAAAACTAAACCCCTATCTCTCACCATGCACAAAATTCAACTCAAATTGGATCAAGGACCTAGGAGTGAGATCAGAGACCCAACGCCTAATAGAAGAAAAAGTAGGCCCAAATCTTCATCATGCTGGCTTAGGACCTTACTTCCTTAACAAGACCTCTATAGCACAAGAAGTAAAATCATGAATCAATCAATGGGATGGATTCAAACTAAAAAGCTTCTTAGCAAAAGAAATAATCAATGAAGTGAACAAAGAGCCTACATTCTGGGAACAAATTTTTGCCACATGCACATCTGATAGAGCATTAATCTCTAGGAATATATAGAGAACTAAAAAATTTAGCACCAAAAAAACCAAACAACCCAATTAATAAATGGGCTAAGGAGCTGAACAGACACTTCTCAGAAGAAGATATACAATCAATGAACAGACATACAAAAAAATGTTCAGATTTTTTCATCTTTTCAAAAAATGAAAAGATTTAACTCACTCCAGTCAGAATGGCAGTTATTAAGAATACAAGCAACAACAACAACAACAAAGAATACAAGCAACAATAAGTGTTGGCAAGGATATGGGGGGGGGGCACACACATACATTGCTGTTAGGACTGCAAATTGGTGCAACCAATCTGGAAAGCAATATGGAGATTCCTTAGAACACTTGGAATGGAACCACCATTTGACTCAGCTATCCAACTCTCAGTCTATACCCAAATGACTTACCATGACTCAGCCACTTCAATGTATATAGCAACTCCATTCACAATAGCTAAACTGTGGAACCAACCTAGATGCCCTTCAATACATGAATGGATAAAGAAACTGTGGTATATATACACAATGGATTATTACTCAACAATAAAAGAGAATAAAATTATGGCATTTGCAGGTAAATGGATGGAGTTGGAGAATATCATGCTAAGCCAAGTAAGCCAATCCCAAAAAACCAAATGCTGAATGTTCTCTCTGATAAGTGGATGCTGATACATAATGGAGGAGGGGACACAGGAAGAATGGAGGAACTTTGGTCAAAGGAGAGAAAGGGGGGAAAGGACAGGGGGACAGTAAAGATGGTGGAATGAGATGGACATCATAGCCATGTATGACTGCATATATGGTGTGATTCTACATCACATACAACCAAAGAAATGAAAAGTTATGCTCCATCTGTGTACAATGAATCAAAATGCATTCTGCTATCATGTATACCTAAGTATAATAAATAAAGAAATAAGTATGTCATTATACATAGTTACTTCTTTTGCACTTTAATAGAATTTGAGTTAAATTACCTTTAAATTTTTTTTTCTCTTTTACTTTGGCTTTTAGGAAAGTATTATCTGTGAAGTTACTTGATAACATAAGGAATTTGCTTGTACCTACACTTCTTTCATTTATTCCTTCTATGAATACCATATGGCAGCTGTGCTACAAGGGAGTGAGTCTACAGTAGACAGCAGAACAGCCTCATAGAGGAATTGTTAAGAGGAAATAAGACAAAGAATAAATGAGCTAGTATTTACAATGTCTAACATGATATGAAGGAAATAAGAAGGTGAATCAAGACATTTGCCTACAGTGAGTGGAATGCATAGTAATTATTTGGTATTTAGGTTAAAATCTTAAGGAAGGCATCAGTCACATATTGTGCCAGGACAAAATAATTCCACGAAAGGAATTAGATTTTGATAACATTTTAATCTTAAATTTGGAATCTTTAATCTTAAATTTAATCTTAAATTTGGAATTCTTGGGCTCTTGAATAATTGGTTGTTAAGAGTGATTTTGGTGGGAAAAACTGCATACAAAATGGACTGAGAGGAAACTGATGAATTCTATTTTTAGATGTTAGGAATGAGATCTTGAGAAATATAATGGTTTATAATTTTAAGAAAGAATTGGGGCTGGATATACACCTTTCAGTCTTCAGATCATTTGGGGAGGAGTGGGAATAAATGAGATTATACATAAAGGAATATAAGGTGAAAATAGAAGAACTATTTCTGAGCCCTTAGAACTCAAATTTGGAATAATCAATAGAAAAAGTCAACATAGATTGCTGATAATAACAAACACTATGGGGGAGGAAATAGCAGAAGCACATGCTCTTAGGGAGAGAAAAAGCACATGGTTTTAATGGAATAATAATAGCACAGTGGCCCATGGAATAGAGGTCAAGTGTGGTGGTTCAAAGAACACTTCAAATGGAAGTTTAGGGACTTAGTTTCACTGGAGTACTGGGGATGGGGGCTGACAAGAGCCTGGGAAATGGAAACTAGTGCAAGTATTGAACATCCTTTCAAAAATTTAAGCTCTGAGGACAGCTGGAAAGAATCAGCAGTAGTTCAATAAGGATATGGTCTTACACATCCTTATTGTCAGTATTTTCTTTCCAGACTTTGGTATTTGCTTTTTAAATTTGTGAGAACAGCAAGTCTGCATGCCACTAGGAGTACTATATTTGAGAGAAAGAGGAGAAGGAGAGAATGCCAAAGAGAGGGTAGTAATAGAAGGAGTCAGGTGTTGCTACAGCAAGAACAGACACGATCCAAGTGCCTGTGGAGTTACTGCCTTTGGAGTGGTTGAGAAGCATTTGATTATTTTTCCTGAAAGGAGGAAGAGCATTTGGGAGGTTGGGTGTGTGTATGTGAGTTACTATTTAATCTCCTACTTTCTTTATGAAGAGGAGGTAAGTTTGTCCACTGAAAGCAGACATGGAAGATAAAGCAAGTGGAGATAGTGTGGAATTAAGATGAGCATAAATTCGCAAGCAATACATGAACTGATGGTGAACAGTGTTAAAAAAAAATTCTGGCACTTGTTTAAATGGTAAGGAAGACTTTATTCAGGACTACTGCAGTATGTGTCAGAAGTATTGCTCCTGGGGAGAGAGATCGGGCTCAGCTCTGAATACAGTAAGAGCAAGTGAGAATTTATAGTCAAGAAACAGTTTGGATAGGGATGAACATTACTAAGAGGAGACATCAAGAATAGGGGAATTCTCGATAAGCCCACTTAACTAGATTCTTGCTGAAGGCAGGTCAGCAGGATCATGTATCACCTGGGGGCAGTTGACGAATTTGGGTGATTTGATCAGATATCAAATATCAAGGATGGGAGGATGCTCTCTAAACTGAATTAGGATTCATACTGAAATTGATGTATTAGCTTTTCATCACTATAAGAAAAGGCCTGAGGTAGTTAACATATAAAGAAAAAAGGTTTATTTTTGGTCATAGTTTTAGAGGTTCCCAGTCCATGACCAAATGGCTCCATTGCTTTGGGGCCTATAGTAAGGCAACACATCATGGAAGAACCTCTTTACAAAACAAAACTACTTACCTCATCATGAATCAGGAAGCCAAGTAGGGTGAAGAAGGAGACAGGGTCCCAATCCCCTTTAAGTGCACATCCCAAATGACCTGAAGACTTTCTACTAGACTCCCCTTCTCGTAAAGACCCACTCCTTCCCCAGAGTGCCACACTGGGGACCAGACCTTTGACACGTGGGCCTTTGTGGAACATTCAGTGTCCAGACCATAGCAACTGGATTCTCCATGGCTAGACACAGAATCCCAAAGAAAAGGCCTAGTGGAGGAAAGGACTCAGAAGAGCCTGCCTACAGTTTGTCCCAGAAGAGAGCCATTGTCACCATGAAACTAATTAAAATCAAGATTTCTTAAATTTGTATTTACCCATTTTGAAAAATTAAAAACATGACATATTTTCAGAGCAATTGGAAACAATGGCATGCCATTCATATGAACATGGCTTCGTTTGGTGTGTGTAGCTCTGCTTGTCACCTGCACACAGCTGCTCTCTGTTGTACTAGAGTAAGGACCCCATAGTGAGCTACTTCAAGAGCCTTTCCTGACTGCACAACCAGAAATCCCAAAGAACTTCACTGTTTTTCCTTTGTGGTACCTACTGTTGTGTTTCTGCTTGAATTTTGTGCATGCCTGTACTCCCTCTTGAGGAAGTATTTGTGATTTCTTTCTATTCTATTTTCATAGCACTTCTTCCATTTAAATATCTAAGAAAAAAATTATATTAATGAGAAAATATGATTGGCTTGCTTTTCCACTGGACAGATCTCTCCCCCACTCTCTCTCTTTCAATGAAGTCAACTAGATCTCTTGATTTTTTGAGAATATATTTTTCTTTGAGGGAGGGAAAAAGTAAAGAATATTAGTTCCATTTATCATAAGATGAAATCCAGTTTGGTTAAGTGCATTTGCCATACAGAAATGTTTCTGACAAACATTAGTAATAACTTTGAATGTAACTACCTGAATTAGATTAACTGAGCTAGCTAATGCTTCGATCATGTTTTAGGGTCATAAAGCTAATTGCATACAGCAGTAGAGAGTCAAATGTTTAAAGTTTTTGTATCCTTTAAATGAATAGTTTCCTCTGGTGAAACTTTAAACATGAGTTCTACTTATTGATAACAGAGCACTGTAGAATGCATATATTTAACTCTAACTTTTACGTTCAGAGGTTATATTTTAAATTTGGAATAAAATTTGGCCCACAATTGTACTATCCATAAATTGAAATATAAACTTAAGGTTATGAAGACTGATCAAATGTTTCACTAATGTGAATGGACTTTGTTCGTCTACATACATCTGAGAAGAAGGTGAGGTATACCTGTATTAAAAGGTGAACTGAGTCTTCAACCCAGTACTTGTTTATCTAAATTATGATTTGTCAGTACCAGGATATTTGCAGCAAATACTCATTACTAGAGTCCTGTTTTTAAACATTTCCTCTTTTAATGAGGAATACTGTTTTTTCCAAGGATATACCTGCTGGAAATATAAAAGATAAACTGCATAGAGGAAGTCATTATTAACTTAAATGGTTTTGCTAACTTAGATGTCATTGTTAGAAGTCATGGTTAACTTAGAAGTAAGCACAAAATCGAGACATGCATTGTGGCATGGAGTTTCCATAAAGCACCCTTGACACTGGGCGAAGGGTTGAGTGAAGCTGTTCCTGAAGAAAGCAGGTAAGGATTTAGGAGAACCTGGCTTGATGAGGGAGTGTCTCTGGTTTCCCAAAGTAGGTGCTTACCCAAAGCTGCCTAATGATACTGACCTGAGGCCAGGGCAGGGGAAGGGGGACGAAAACAAACAAAAGAAAATCTTCTAAGCCAGGCATGGTGGCACACACCTGTATTCCCTGTGGCTGTAATCCCAAGATTTGGGACTAAGGTAAGGGAGATTGCAAATTCAAGACCAGCTTCAGCAATTTAGCGAGAATCTCAACAACTTAGCGATATCCTGTCTCAAAAAACAAAACAAAACAAATCTAGTAAAAAAAAACAAAACAAAAAACACTGTAAATTAGAGAATAGTAGATTAGAGGGAAGGGAGTAGGGAGAGAGAGAAAGGAGGAAGTGGGGAAGTGCTGGGGTCTAAATTAGAACCAATTATATTCCATGCTTTTGTGATTATGTCAAAATGTATCCTAATGTTATATATAACTAAAAAGAACTGAAAAAAATAATAAAATACACTTACCATAAGGGTAGATAAAGGTCTGGAGGTAAATAAAGGTCTAGCTCAGTGGCAAAGCACCCCATTACCCAAAACAACAACAAAACCCAAAACAAAAGAAAAACCTATCAAAATTCTTAATGATGAACTAGGTATAGTGGCAATATTCATTTTTTCCAGCTTGCTTATTTACTAAATATATAATTTCAACATACTCCAGCTGCCTACCGCTGAATATCACATACACAACACACACACACGCTCCTTCCAGAACCAGAGTACAACTGTGTTTCAAAACCAGTATTATAAACCGGGCGTGGTGGCACAAGCCTATAATCCCAGCATTTAGGGAGGCTGAGACAGGAGAATCGCGAGTTCAAAGCCAGCCTCAGCAAGGGTGAGGCGCTAAGCAACTCAGTGAGACCCTGTCTCTACATAAAACACAAAATAGGGCTGGGGATGTGGCTCAATGGTTGAGTGCCCCTGAGTTCAATCTCCAGTACCAAAAAAAAAACAAAACAAAAAATCCAGTATTATAGAATATAAGTAGATGAGTAAATGAATTTACGGAGAAAATCATATGTAGAATTTATACTTTGCTACTCTGAAAAAAATTAAATCTATTTTAATTACAGGAGAAATTTCATAACTCAAGGGTTAGTAGAAAGCAAAAAAGTACTTCTATGTTTTAAGACAAAGTATTTCTGGTTAAATAATTCAACTTTGTTTTACTCAACATTGTTTCATAGCAACAAGTTCCCCTCCCTGCCACTTTAATAACTAATCTGGAATACTTTAGACCCACAGCACATAAGCAACAAGAAATCCAGCTGCTTAATTGCAATATACAAAACAGGTATGCCTTAAAATTTGCAAATTCCTTGGAAAGAATGAATTTAAGGAGCTGATGATTTTTTGAGTTTCCAAAATAAACATATAATGCCTAGCTTATAAACTCCATGAAAGAAGAGGCTTTGTTTCCAAATAACATGCCTAGAACATTCCTTGGCACATAGTAGTCATTGAGTAAAAGTCATAAAATCATATTTCCCTTCTTTGGTATTTAATTAAAATATTTTATTAGAGGCAGGTGACTGCCTATTGTACAGCTTTCTTCTTTGTGCTTTACAAATACTATAAACATTTTAATAGCAGCTCCTCAAGGTACATTTCATTATCTACATTTTATTAGCAGGGAAACTTAAGTTTAGGGTTATCATCATCATCAATCATCATCATCTATACTTTTTTATTTTTTTGGTATTGGAGATTGAACTCAGGGGCACTCAACCACTCAGCCACATCCCCAGCCCTATTTTGTGTTTTTTTATGTAGAGAGAGGGTCTCACTGAATTGCTTAGCACCTCGCGAATGCTGAGGCTCTGGATTCTCCTGTGTCAGCCTCCCTAAGTGCTGGGCTTACAGGCTTGCGCCACCTGGCTCATCATCTATACTTTTAACAAACTTATTAAGACTTCCAGGGGAGGGGTTGTGGCTCAATGGTAGAGTGCTTGCTTGGCATGTGTGAAGCACTGGGTTCGATTCTCAACACCACATAAAAATAAATAAAGGTACTTCAACAACTAAAAATAATTTTAAGAAAAAGAAAATGTATATGGGCTTTATTTATTAGTTAATGGGATACCAAGAGAGATATTCAGAGGAATTAAGGAAGTGATTACAGCTGTGCTTCAAGAACATGACAGCATTACAATGCATTGGAAATGAGAATAGGCGTAAGAAAAACAGGTATCACCTTAAACTCCTGCAAGGTAACTAAAGCATGAACTTCAGGAGCGGGTAGACTTCTAATCTCATTCACCATTGCCATTTATGTTAGGTCTTGTGATAGCTCTTATTTTGATCTTAATTACCATTGAAGACACTCTCAGTAAACCCTTTAAAATTCCTGAGGAGGCTCTTGCTTTCTAGCCAAAATTCATTTATTGTATTTAAATGTATGAGTGGTATTTACTGTTGTTTTTCTTTTTTAAAAAAAGTATGTTCATGCCACTAAGCCCTCAGGATTATAGGACACTTAGGAATGTCTCAATTCTGGGTGCAGCTGATTCTTTGCCAAAATGTGACAGGTGCAGCAATGGTGGAAGCTGTTCAATTTTTGTATTAGCCCAGAACTTTGCACAAGAGTGCCACATGGCGACCACTTTAGAAATGACTAAAAATCAGGAGTCCCAATTCCAGTTCTGAAACTTTTGATTCTGTTCATTTATTCTTTTGAGAAGTCAGGGTAGGTTTTCTGTTATATTTCCTCTCTGGTAATCTTTTTCTCTCTATTCTTTCTCCTACATTCTCATAGGCGTAATGGCCCCTGATTACCCAGGTCTCTAGATCCCACAAAGAAGACCCTTTAGGAGGATAATAAGGAGCCCAGTGGTTTCTTGAAATTACTTTGTCTTTGAACATATCATAACTGTTCGAGAGAAAGCTCACATGTTCGGCATATTTGTTATGTGTCTTCTCTATGAAGCTTTGCAGCAAGTAGAAATAGATTTCTAGCTCCTCTGTATAAAGGGACATAATTAAATAAAAATAATAGAAGACAGATAAAATGTTTTCTTGTAAATAGAAACATCAGAGGAGAAAATTTCATCTATATAAAAATGATTGATTATATAAATTTAACTAAACTTTAACTAAAATTTTTTAAAAATCTGGAAGAGAATTGTAAAAATAGACTTACCAGAAATAAGCGCAGGACTATTCCCATACTTTATTTCACAGCAGCTCACTTAATCCTTACAGCTTTCTATATATTTTAGGTGAGGTGAACCTCAAAAGTCCCACATGCAGTGAGTGGAGAAGCTAAGATTTAAATGCAGGTGTATCTATGCCCCAAACACCTGCTCTTAGTATTATATATATCCATATAGTATTATATTTGTTTCTTTAAACCTGATCTCTCCTAGAAAACTCAGAATTTAGTCGGACAGTGTGTTATAAATGTATTTTGGGGTATGCGTGATGTCATTTTAAATAACATGTACATACACATGATTGGGAAAATTGAGATTTCACAAGAGATATAGGTTTTAAAAATTAATAATAAATTATACTTATAGAATTGAACTTTTTGTGAATGTTCTTTAATATAATAAAGTTAAGTGAATGTCCTTTAATGTAATTATTGTTCATGTATTTAGTATTATTATTGTTCATGTATTTAGTATTATTATTGTTCATGTATTTAGTATTACTACTATTTAGTATTATTACTACTATTCATGTATTTAGTATTATTAATACTAAATAATATTTAGTATTATTGCTACTATTACTACTAATATTATACTATTTAATATATTACTACTATATTGCACACTACTCTCCACCACCCAGCATATACAAGGCACCAGGATTTTTATTTGACTTATTTAGTGCCAACAAGCCCTCAGTTTGTTTTTTCAGAAGCCATCATTGAGATTAGTCATAGAAGAGAAAGGAAATGAAATTGCAAAATTTTGTATATCAGTGACATTATTAAGACTTGGGGCATAAACCAGGTGTAAACCAATAATAAGTTCAATATCAAGGTTATTTATAAAGCTGTTGTAGTGTGGCACTAGCATAAGGGTAGACAAAAAGATAAATGAAAGAAATTTAAAAGTCCCAAAGGATTCAGCATGTGTTTCACAGCAAAGGGACCAGTTCAGTGCCATGGCAAAAGGATAGAATTTTCATCAAATGACAGTGAAGCAGTTAGTATGAGAAAAAGTAGGAGCTTCACCCCCTGTCTCACTAAGACTGAGACCTCTTGTCTCACAGTATACTAAGAAAATCAGTTCTAAGTTCATAGTAGGCCCAAATATGAAAAGTAAAATTATAAAGCTTGTAGAAGATAACATAGGATAATATTTACCCCTTATCTTGGGATAGTTAAAGATTTTCAAAAGAATATACCTAAACCCCTATCTCTCACCATGCACAAAATTCAACTCAAAGTGGATCAAGGACCTGGGAATCAGACCAGAAATCCAACGTCTAATAGAAGAAAAAATAGGCCCAAATCTTCATCATGTCGGATTAGGACCATACTTCCTTAACAAGACTCCTATAGCCCAAGAAGTAAAATCAAGAATCAACAAATGGGATGGAGTCAAACTAAAAAGCTTCTTCTCAGCAAAAGAAATAATCAATGAAGTGAACAGAGAGCCAACAT
>CM053403.1:126785316-126933347 GCA_028644305.1 Xerus rutilus
AAATACCAGTTAATTTTTTTCATTAACATGTTTTCACAGTATATTAAGAACATTAGTCCTTTCCATCTGTTATATATATTGCAAAGTTTTCTCATTTCATTGTCTTTGGTTTTGTCTATAATGTTTTCCACCATACACATATTATACATTTTTTACAATCACCTTTAGGAAGACCTTTTTTCAGCCCAAGAACATAGATATGCTAATGCTTATCTTCTGTTATTTTTTCATTTTTTATCTTGCATTTGTCTCTTGTGAATTTTACATATATGTTCTTCTCCTGTTGACCTGTTAAGGGAGATTAATGTTTTCTCTGATAGATATAAACATTATAGTGGTGTTTTCTGTTTCTAAATTTTTAAGTATGAGAGTAATTTCTCTGTCTTAAAACTTCAAAACATATTTAACTGAAAATCCTTCATCACCATCCCATTTCTTAACATTCCCTGTGATCTTGCTCTGAGCTGTGTACTGGTTTTGTGTTGCTGCTCCTCTTGGTGGAGGGAGCACTCAGCCCTATTCTGGAAGTTGGTGTCATCATCTCAAGCCACAGCCTGACTTTAGTCTTAAAGGAGTAGTAAGGACAAGAGCTCCAGTGACTCTCCAGTCACACACAGTCTCCTGTTACACCTTGTGTTTGGGGGCAATTGAACAAGCAGAGGCTAACAAAACCCAGCCATCATGTTTTACAGCAGGTAGCAGTGACTGCAGATATAGCTGTTCCCCTTGCCCAATTTAATTGAGGTATGATTGACAAATAAATTATATGCCATATATATATAAGCTTTAATGTATGATTTATACATTAAAAATGTACACCTTGAATACAAGGTACACAATATGATGTTTATACATATACATATATTGTGAAATGATCACTGCAGGCAGTTAACACATTCATTAGCTCACACAGTGTGTTATTTTTATAAACTTGTACTTCTATAATCTTCCTCTGATGTAGTCATCCTTTTTAGATTCTGAAACACTTTTGATTCTTGAGTTTTGTTTAATATGTAAGATTTTCCTCAGGCAAATACTTTATAAATATTTAATTGGGAAACTGCTAAGATATTTTGTCACTCTAATTGAAACTAAGATCTCCTCTCCATTTATTTAGTAGGATTCTATCTTGTAGAATTGTATGGTGTATCAAGAACCTTCCTATGTATTATAGAAAGCAATGGATGAATATCAGCACTTTTATAACATAGACCTAAAGAAGTTAAATGACATTCTCAAATCACACAGTAAATGGTAGAGAAAGTGGTAACTCAATATTAATAGCCAACTTCATTCTCTAACAGGAACACATTTCATAATCTATTGCCTTGTTTGTAGGAGGCTTTATAATTATGTAAGAAAATGTAATACAAAAATCACCTATATCAGGATAATTTGAATGATTTAAAATGCAGTGTGAGAAACTTTCAATTAAATAGTATTTCAATTAAATAGTTTTTAAGAAAAATGTTAATTTTGTGCTTCAAAAATTAGAAAAGGAGAACTATAACTTATTAGAATGAATATAGAGTCTTGATTCTTACCCAAGAATCCATGGGGAGGTGAAAGCAGTTAACTGCAATTTTAGCAGATCTCCAGTGGATTCTTGTGCATGCTAAAAAATGATGGACTGATGATGGCAATATAAAATAAACAGTTACTGTTGAATTTTATTTCAAAGATAAATAAAGCAAAAAGAAAAGAGTTCCACTTTTCCTAATTTTAAAGCAAAATTTAGAAAAATTAAATTTTTCTTAGATACGGTAATTAAATGCAATGGAATTTTCTGCCTAATTGAGTATACTTATAACAACAATTTATAAGCAGATTTAGTCTACTTTGAACTATGTCATGTCTTTTTCACAGCAAAATTAATCTTTTTTATCAAACATTTTCGAGATATTGAGAGGTTTTGCAAAAATATAAATTTTATTGTGACACTACTGTTGAAATCTTATTTTATGTGATTATTTATTCTTAGCCTCCATGAAAGTAAGATTCCTAATTTTTAGCAACCTACTTAATTATATTTTATCATTGCTTATAACTAAAAAGGAAATAATGAATTTCAGTATAATTTTATTTATGTAGGTGGGCAGTACAAAGTTGAATAAATTTTCAAGCTTAAAAATTTGCTAATTATGTAAAAGAACTATAAATAAGACAGATAAGCCACTTTGAAAATCATTATTAAAATTATATCAAAATTTTTGTCTTAGAAACAAAATGTATATTGTTACTTGCATTTCAGACTAATTAAAATATGAATATAATTTACCAAGAAATTAAAGCAGTTGTCATTAACAATATTTTTATTAGCAAATATAGCATATATAACATTAAGCCTAAAGATTTTTTTTAAATATGTATATGTTTCCATATCCTGAATCTGATTAGTAATTGATTTCCATTTTTCCTTGACAGCCATATGCAGGCAAAGATCTGGAAGAACAGTTGCGGTCCGTGTCAAGTGTAGATGAGCTCATGACTGTACTCTACCCAGAATACTGGAAAATGTACAAGTGTCAGTTAAGGAAAGGAGGCTGGCAGCACAGTAAAGAACAGCCCAACATCAACACAAGGACAGAAGACACACTAAAATTTGCTGCAGCACACTATAACACAGAGATCCTGAAAAGTAAGTGTGAGAAAGAAAATATATACTGAGTTTTACATATCAAATTATTTAAGGCTGCCAACATGGTCCCTTAATTTGAGCATTTGTACATTATGGCATGAATGTCAAAGAAAATAGAAAATAAAATAGTAAAAATACAACAGTTTTTAGTTTCACTTTAAGTGTTAAGATTTCTTGAAATTCAAAGCTACAAAGGCACATGTGTATTAACACATTTATTTTTTAAGTGAGGTAATATCCCATTGTCGAATTTTAAAAACTTCTGAAACTGGTGGTGCACACCTGAAATCTCAGAGGCTCAGGAGGCTGAGGCAGGAGGATCGTGAGTTCAAAGCCAAGCTCAGCAAAAAGTGAGGTGCTAAGCAACTCAATGAGACCCTGTCTCTAAATACAATACAAAATAGGAGTGGAGATGTGGCTCGGTGGTCGAGTGCTCCTGAGCGCAACCCTCCCCAGCACCAAAAAAAGAAGAAGCAATTAAAAAAAAAAAAAACCTAGATATATTTTATACACTAGGCCAGTTTAAACATTTAAGCATTCTATAGTTTATAAAATAACTCTTCCTTAATTCTGATTTGAATTTAGAAATGCTCAATTTCTCCATAAACAAACCTAGATCACCTTTTCAACGCTACTTTTTATCTCACCACCTTGTAGATGACTGGCTTATAGCTGTATTTTGTGAAGCTGATGGAATATCTAGCATACATCTCACAAAACATTGCAGTATTACATAAAAGGGCATGATATTAATTGATGAGCTAATTTTTAAAAAAATAGCTCCCTTTAGTTGTTAGACATTACTTGAAAGGTTTGATATTACAAAGTATTTTGAGGGCAAAAGCAAACAAAAATGGCTTAATTGTTGAATAATCAATAATCTATGTCCTTTTTTATGTTTTTCTAAAAATTTTATTTTAGGGAAAATAGGAGAGAAATAAACTAGAATACTGAGGAAGTACATCTTTCTTAATAGAGTAAAGGAGTCAACAGTGTTATAGGAAGATACTGGAAAAAAATTCCAAGAGGAATTCCATGAAAGGGATAGGAACTTTGATTTTCCTGAAAAAAAGTTTAGATACAAAGACTGATGGGCAGAAATTAGCCTTACATTTCACATAACTACTGCCATGATTTTACCCCAAATTGTCAAATAGCCTGCCTAAAAATGATTTTTGAGTTGTGTCCAAAGCCATAGCCAACTTCTCATTTACATTTCAGTTTAAAAAGAAAATAAAATCATGTTGTTTACATCTGCTTCAAGACCACAAAAGCAGTACTTAACATAGTAAATGAACATGACTCTATTTCTGCAATCTTATAAGCATCCATATATTAAATTCCCATTTTCTTAAATAAAGAAAATCAAACATAAGTGCTATGGGATAGTGATGTAATGTTTTTTAAAAAAGTATAGTCCTAACTTAGCTTGTTACAAGGCTATAGAAATGAGTTTTTTAGGAAAATATCTTTAGCTGGTGTTAGCTATGTCATATTCCCATTTACAGGGTAATTTAGGATCATAGCAGCTATTCTCCTGAATTTATATATTATACCTAAAGCATAAAATCTCCAAATTAAAGGTAAGTGGCTTCCAACTGCTATGGGCTTTTCCCCCTTGGTGGCTTCTGTGTAACTTACAGACTTCCCTGTGACTCGACAGGTATTGATAATGAGTGGAGAAAGACTCAATGCATGCCACGTGAGGTGTGTATAGATGTGGGGAAGGAGTTTGGAGCAGCAACAAACACCTTCTTTAAACCTCCATGTGTGTCCGTCTACAGATGTGGGGGCTGCTGCAACAGTGAGGGGCTACAGTGCATGAACACCAGCACAGGCTACCTCAGCAAGACGGTAGGTATTTCCTATTTCAACTAGCTCTGAGAACCCTCTCAAGGAGAGCCTTTGACTCTGGGAATGCAGGACTAAAACTTCTGGTCCCATTGAAATAGTTTTGTTCAAGTCAGAGTTTCTAATATTTCTTATGGGAATGAAGTAAAGGTTTAATATTTTTTGTTTTGAGATGATGCAGTATCATGAAGAAAGTAATTGATGCTGTATGAACTTTGTTCATATGTAGTATAATCAAAACCTAGTGAAGAAAATGATAAATAGCAATGTGTGCGCGTGTGTACAGTGCATGTATATGTGTGTGTACAATATATGTATATGTATTTGTGCATGTGTGTGCAATATATAGATATATGTGTGTGTGCATGTGTTGATCTTCAAGAATAAGCATTTTCATTTGGAAATAAAATTCTTTCAAATGGTTATATCTTCTGGTTTTATATAAAATAAACTACACATTCAAAATGTATAATTAATTACATCCATGTGTTCTGTGAAACGGTGGTGTAGTGTTGAAATAAGCAATCACATAAAACAAATTTATTGTGTTCCTTTCAAAAGCAAAGGAGATAGTTGTGACACTAAATCTCAAATATTTTGAATAACCCATAAAGTCCATCCAAAAAGATGTTGAAGTGTTGGTTGAAGTCATGTGGGTGCTGACTTCCTGCACAGAGGCAGTACTGTGGGCTGGCCTGAGGCAAGCATATCCCAGAAAGATATGCAGTTGTTTTAGAGACTTTTCCATACTTAAGATAAGTGGATCAGCATCAGTAATCTGACTACAGTCAAAACTATGTTTTGATTGTTAAAATGAAAAATGGAATTTTTGAAAAATGTGATGTTAAATTTGATTTGTATGATGTGGAATGACAGCAAATTAACATTTTAATTTCATGTACACTTTAGTTGATCATGGCCAGCTAACCTACTTTTATTTTAATATAATATTAATGGGAATGAAAATTAAGATTACTGCCTCAGTTACTTTGACTGCATTTTTCCATGTAGTTGTAAGTTAGCCCATAAGACTTAGACATGTATGCAAAGACCCTGGGACAGAGAAAGCAAAGTGGTTCCCAAGAATTGAAGGAAGCTCAGAGTACTGAAAGCACACAAAGTGAGGTCAAGGACTAGTTACAATAGATGATACGGGAGAGGAAGGTACAGGCCAGCTATTCAAGGCTGGGATAAATGTTTTGTAGAGACTGACTACTCAGATTTGTTACACTATCATGCTGGGGACAGTTTTGAGGACAGATTTGAAGACAGGAAACAGGTAAGGAGAACAGAGAGGATGTTATTTTATCAGTTGGAAGAAGTATCAGAGGCATCTTAGAGTTCTTGTTACAGTTGTGGACTTGGAGATTCAAGCTACTAGGGGTGGAAATTAACATTTTTCCCAGCACACCTCTCATCCACTTCTGCACCCCCACATTACATGTCTTCATCTACTCATTTTGAAGACTCCCTCCCAAATCTTAATTCATAGGCTGCTTCCCTGATAACCATACTACCTACTTGATTTTGTGATTTGGCTTTTGCCTAAACAGTTTGACACTAATCTGTCTCACACTAGAGTTATATCCAAGCCCCTTCTCCTCAAACAAACAAGTAAATGAATCTCATTTTTTTTCAAAGTCTGTGTTTGAAAATGACACCATCATTCATCCATTTAGTTAAACCAAGTTGATCTTTGAAAAAAACTTCCAAACATCTCTAGGTTGCATCCCATGTCTTCATTTTGCTGATCCCACTATGACGTAGTCCACATTTATCCCTCTTCTAGACCTGGACTAGACTAGTAACTGATCCCCTACCTTCATTCTTATTCCTATCCAATTGGTTGGCCACATTTTAGTAGTGATTTTTTTTCTAAAACTTTCCATAGCATTGCTTGCTTGGAACTGAGCTAGCACACAGTGTATTCATTAGCTGGTGTTGGCTAATTACTCAGGCCAATATGCTTATTGGTGCAAACACAGAGGTTGTTAAACATTTTGAATGGCACCCTTCTGTATAACAAAATTTCTTCACATGATTTATTGGGTCGTCGTGATCTAGCTGCTCCCTAAATTCCAGCCTCATTTGTTACCGCTCTTCTTTTTAAAAGCTACTTTTCATCAGTACCCAAATTCTTAGCTCTTAGATTATGTCAGCACCTCTCACCTCCACATTCTTACAAAGCTGTGCTCTGTGGAAATGATCCCCAGATCTTCATTTATCCAGTTAATTTCTCCTTATCCTTAGACCTAAATATAAATGTCACCTCCATGACATCATTCATGCTCACAGTGTCCTTTACTGCTCACATTTTAGCATTATTATGTCATCTATCTGTCAGATAATTTTATTCCCTAAACTCTAAATTACATGAAAGGAAACACTGTGTTTGGTTATTAACGTGAGGTACAGCAATAGTTAGTACATAGTGAAGATTTGGAATTGAATAGAATTAATGCTTGAGAGAAAGGAAACTAATTCTACATCAAAAGTAGAGTTTTGAATATGCTAACTTGGAGAATCCGAATGCTCCTTAGATGTAGATCCCAGAAGAATGTTGATCATATAATTATAGAATTTAGCTAAGTGAATGGATCTCTCAGTTTCAGTTTAGGAGGAAGCATCATATTGAGAAAGGTTATTTGAAGCCCTTGTGTGCTTAATAGAGAATTCATTTATCAGAAGAGCAAAAGCTAATGCCAGGGGAAAGCCAATATTCATCAATGTCCCATCCATGTCTTCCTTTGATTTTTGTAATATCATGTTCTTCTGCTCAATCAACTCAGATGTTTTTGATGATAGTAAAAGAATAATTTTAATTTTAATTTGATTAAACAAGTAGAGTTTCGTACTATGTTTTACAATAGGTACACAGTGATGTATATATCCTTCCCTAATGGAGTTTTCAAATTATCCAAGAAAATAAACATTAATGAAGTAATTAAAAGTAGTCTAAGTGTTGTAAAAGAGAGATACAGAGGTTTATGGAACTGCATTCAAGGAAGCAAGGTAGGAAACTCCCAAAGGCAACGTTCATTCATGTTTCCATTTTTACTAATTCGGCAACTCCTAAAAGCTCATATTTAAGTGACACCTTTTCCTAAGTTCATTCAAATTATTATATTGTCAATGTAGTATAAATGAGAATATGTGGGGATTTCCTTAAAATTTAAAAGGAAGTTTTACCATTAAATTTTCTGAAGTCAAAGGAAAAATGTTTTTGTTTTGTTAGAAGTTCCAGACACTTTTAGCCAATGAAGTCATCAATTAGAATCAAATAAATTGAAAGGACAATGTACTTTAAGTAATGAGAAACTCAAGTTGTTTTTTTAAGAGAAGCTTCATAGAAATGTTTTTCATGGGGCTCAATGAAAGGCAGGTTATCATATTGTGTGAAGAAGCCAGCCATTATTTGAAAAGTAAAACCATATGCACTAAGCATTCTTAAGTGGTAATCAATAAAAACCGCTTCGAAGTCTCTCACAACTAGCACATGAGTGACTTTAAATTGCTGTCTTCTTGACCTCTTCCATAAACATATGCTTTAAGTGTATTTGCTTGTGAGAAGTTGTATATGTAGGAGATAAAACAAAAAAAAAAACAAATTTTGTAGAAACTAAATTATTTGCCAATTAATGTGGAAATGAAAGAAAGTCACCTGTTTCCCAGCTCCATATTTGGATTAAAACATTTTCTGAATGTTACTATTTACCTTTTATGTTGTGTTGAAGGTAAGAATGGATAAAGGAAAACTAACTCCATGGAGTTCACTGGGTCTTGGGATTAGTGCTCATGAAACTCAAGCCTTTTTCCATGGTCATTGGTGCTAGACTGAAAAAGCCAGCAGAATCTCTGCAAGCTCACTCTAATATACAGAAACAGCATTATTTAACATTTTGTTTCAAACACTAAAAGGCATTTTTCTTTTTTTTTTTTTTTTTTGGTACCTGGGTTATTGAATTTAGGGGGCACTTGACCAGTGAGCCACATTCTCAGCCCTATTTTGTATTTTATTTAAAGACAGAGTCTCACTGAGTTGCTGAGCACCTTGCTCTTGCTGAGGCTGGCTTTGAACTTATGATCCGCCTGGGAGCCTTGGGAGCCACTTCTCTTTATGTTTTAAAGAAATAATATAAGCACATATATTACCAAAGGCATTTCAGATTATGTTGGACTTAAAATGAATGTTTCATATAATTTTACAGCAAAATATATTTAAACTTCAGTAAAATACATTATCATATAATGAAACTAGGAGATATTATTTTACACTATAGTCAAAGCTATTCCATTAATTAGATAGCATATTGTGGCAGTCTGAAACTAACTTATTCTACTCACATGTGTTTGGCAAGTAGAACATGATGTGTATTGTATCTTTAGCAAATTAATATTTGGCAAGTACAGTGGTTGAAAATCAGGTTTCATTCTGATGTGGAAAAAGAACTCAACAATAGTAATAGTCATCAGAAGTTTCTTTAGGAATAACATTTGCCTTAGAAAAATAATTAAGGCCTCTGTGAAGAATACACTTTTGTCCAATGAAGGTATAGTGTTCACACATTTTATTCAGTATTTTTAAAACTCCTAAATTTGAGTTTTAACTGTAGTTATAGCAGCACTATGTATGCATTTTATGCATAACAGTGTTAAAATTAATACAGTGCCAGATGTAAATTTGTTACACTATCTGCAATCTGTTGTTCATTTCCAGGCCCAGTCTGAGTTCCATAGGCCCTTGATATCTATCCATGTGCTGTCCAGTGGAAATACTATATGAACCCTCAGTTTTGACCTTTTACCATTTTTAGGGATTATTTCTTTAAGTGTTTTATAATCTTTTCATCAAATTATGCAATTATTGATCATGCCCTCAGAGGACTATATATTTTTATATTTAATGGACTCAAACTTGGGATTTTTTTAAAATTTTTTCCCACTGTTTTATATTTTAGAAATTGGATGGGATATTTAATTTTAAATTAATTTTAAATTATTTAATTTAAAACTAAATATCATAGAAAATAAACTGATTATATTTTAGGTATAAAGATGTTTTAAAGGAAGAATTTGGGGGTCATATTTATCTCCACACAAACATTTGAATTTAGTAGTTACACTGTTTCCTAGAATATTCTCAGTAAGAAAGTTCTACATCTTTTTCTTGAATAAACAGGAATTGTTATTTTATAGCTGTTGCTATGCTGGGGTAAACAACCTATTGTTTCATAACATGATTTTATTTCAAGTCCATTTTTGTTGGTGAGAAGTGACTATTAAATATTCTTACTAAAGAATGCCAGTAGGTAACAACTGGGAAACTATGATTGGAAATACTTTCCACTTCCTCTTCTTCATAATAGTTTTACAGAGAAAACAATTTGACTTTTTTCAATTTCCAGCATCATTGAAAGTGCTTTATTTTTTGTGGGGTTTTTTTTTGTTTGTTTTGTTTTGTTTTTGCTTTTGGTACCAGGAATTGAACCCAGGGGCACTTGACAACTGAGCTACATCCCCAGCCCTTTTTTAAAATTTTTTATTTTTGAGACAGGATCTTGCTAAGTTGCATAGGGCCTCACTAAGGTGCTGAGCCTGGCTTTAAACCTGCCTTAGCCTCCCAAGTCTCTGGAACTATAGACATGTGCCAATGCACCCAACTGAAAGTACCTTCTTCACATAAATCTTTTTGATCTGCTCCCAAGCAAAATCTCTTTTAATAGACATATACTCAGTATACAAAAATATGTGACATTAGTCTCTATGATAAATTGTATTATTATTACTTAAATCCTAAATTAGATACAAGTTAATATCATGTATTGGTTAAGAACTACTCATTTTATAGCATAAAACCATTTTAGGAAAATATTTCAAAACATCAAATTATAATTGATTGTATTACCAAGTAAATTTTGACATCAGTATTTACTGAATAAACATGAAATTATTAGTTAATGCTGAAAATAAAATATAATTTAAATACTCTGTAAACTTAAGTGTAGAATAGAAAACACTATTGTGCACACATTAAAGCAAAAGATAGTCTGACAATAACATAATGATTCATATTTAATTAAAATATTAAAAAATCTACTTATTTTATATATCAACATATTTTAATAGATCTTAACTCTTTTGAGAGAAAATTAGTTATTGTTTTGGTTCAGATTTTTATATTATATAACAGCAAAACCACACTTTGTATGGAAGTTAAATTGCAGGTTCTTGCTTACTAAACAGCATTTATTTCAAACTATGTGGTTCTAACATCGTATCTACCTGTGTGTGTTTGTGTGCTTGCATGTGTGTGTACACACATGTACAGTTCACCCTCATTCTCACTGTCATTCTTGTAAACGATGAGCTGCACAAGAGCAGGAGTCCTTGATAAATATTATTCCAAGATTTTAGCAAGGAACTTGGCATCTTCTAAGTACTCCATAAATAATCATTGAAAAACTACACAAGGAAAGATTTTAAACAAATTTAAAACCTAAGAATTCCTTCACCAAAGAGTTGACTTAATCTTGGCCTGTGATGATGATGCAGTGATAATAAGGAGGAAGAAGAGTTAGAAGAGGAGGAATCCCAACATCACCACTTGGAAATCACCACCATGATTATGCCAATATTATATAGGTAGTGAGACAGAACTTTAGAGAAGTTAGATAAATTGCTGATTCAGGACTCTTGCTAATGTCATCTGTTTCTTGAGACTATGTTCTTAGTTTTTCTTATGTAGTAGAGAATAACCAAGTAGAGAAGTTGACAGTTACTTGAAAAGTATGTGGGATGCTTCTAATTATTAATTATTTTATGGTTTTTTTTTTTAAAAGTTTATGTTTCCTAATTGTATGTTTTCTGGTTAGGAAAAAAGCCTCTGGACACATTCTTAGTAACACTAGTATTTAAATACGGCCATACAAAATTCACAAATTGGTCTTTTAACAATAAAATGGAATTTGTTATGCTTATTAAAAAGACTAGAAATTTTATTTACAAAAAAATTCAGTAGGGAAAAAAATAAGTCAATTGATTATACAAATGAGACCAGGTAAGAAAAAATTAAGAAAATTAAGTGACTCCTTGAGTATCCAAGAGCTAGCATAGGTATAGTTATGTCTTAATGCACACACATGTGGTGCATGCTAAGTTCATGGTTTTACAATCTTTGGAAGTAAATAAATGAACAATACTCAATTATCAGCAATATTTCCACTTGTCATATTAGTCAAAGGCATCTTTCTCTGGACCCTTAAACATTTTTTCCACACTAACATAATCAAATAGAGAATTAAAGAGACTGCCTGAAAAACTCAGGTCAGAACTTGAGGATAGAAGATGTTTTAACACACACCAAAGAAAAGGTTTTTAATTTAATTTTGCAGCCTTATTTATTCCTTTGGATCAAATTAACTGAATTGGAAAACTGTCTACTTAAACCTAAATAAGAGAAGTGAGACATCATTAATTAAGACTGTTTTTCCTAATTTTAATTAGCCTACAAGTAACTTTTTCTCTCAAATGGTACTATAGTTTTAACGCTTATAAAAGCCCTTCAACTTAAACTCTGAACACTGATTTATTTGTAATTCCTCTTTACCTCTCTCTGTATCCTTTTTGTCAGTGAATTCACCAACATAATCTCTTCCAATCTTTGAAAGCAAAGGCCAGCCTTATTTTTTCCAGGAATATGTTTTCTTGATATACAACTAACTGTTTTCCATCTCACTAGAACATTCCTCAAAGCCCTTGTTCCTACAAACGTACTTAATACTTGTGGGCAGATCCTGATTATAGACATTATCCACACTATAATGGATAATGTTTATGATCACTGATACTAGTCATCATGACCTCTTTCCCTGGAAAACAGGCCAGGGTGGAATTGGGAATGGGAGCCATTCCTAGGAGCAGGAATGATGCTGTCAGGGTTAGGGATAGGAAAACATCAACTCCTCTTCAGTTGCTGTTGTCTCAAATGATGCCTTATCCTTCCCTCTCAGGCCCCACGTGGGCTTCTCTTGCTTATCCTATCTTAACAACACCCACTCTTCTCTTCCATATTCATGTTAAACATATTTACTCCCAGACATATTTACCAGTTCATTTGCCTCTTTTCAATCCTTAAATGTTCCTCTGCCCCAGGTTTCTACTCTTAGACACTTTCTTTTTTAAAAAAATATTTTTTTAGTTATAGATAGATACAATATTTTTATTTATTTTTATGTGTTGCTGGGGAGCGAACCCAGTGCCTCACATGTGCAAGGTAAGCACTCTGCCACTGAGCCACAACCCCAGCCCTATGCTTAAGACACTTTCTCTTTTCATTCCAAAGACTCACTAAGTAGTTTCACCAGGTGTCCAAGACTTTAGTTACAACTTAAATGTTTATGACATTTACATGACTTTCTTATAGCTCTAGACACATATATCTAATTGCCTAGTAGACAAATTTTGGGGCTTTTGTTTGCTGACCTGCACACCTTCCGACCATTTACACTATTTCAAAGCATAAATAACTTAAATCCTAAATTATCTAAATACAAAAATTAAGGGCTAGGAACGTGGCTCAGGGGTAGCATGTGCAAGGCCCTGAATTCAGTTCCTAGCACTGTAGTGCTAGTTCTTAATGTAGGGTCTATAGACATCCTAAGACATAGAAAAATCACAGTTTATATAGTTTCTGCAGAGTTCTTTATCATAAAGAACTTATTTATTTATGGTGCAGAAGATTTCTGCCATTGCATCATTTCACCAATAAGATTCCATCCAAACTGCATGAACAAATGTTATTTCAAAATCATAATTCTGGCATAGGTTGCAGTCCTACATTTAGAGTGTCTGTGTATAAGAGACAGTATTCTGGACATTACATAGAATCTTGAGAATTTTTGTTAATAATAACGACTCATATCCTTATAGCAAACAATATACACATTGCATTCATATACATTAGGTTATACAATCTTTATAACAATCCCATGAAGTAATGCATCAGATTGTTATCCTTGATTATTACTGATTATTAAAGAAAACTACAGCAGAAAGAAATTGAATTACTTTTCCAAATTTATGAATTTATCAGTAGAGGAGCTAATAAAAGTACCCTGCCTGTGTATAACCCTGTGCCAATTTTTCTTAAAACCTGTTGTCCTTATGCTAATAAAGTCATTGAATTTTTTAATGAATATATAATGAATAAAATTCAAATGAATAAAAATGTAGTGCTTCTTATGATTTAGGTATTTCCTTTTATTAAACATTTTTAAATGGTATGTAAAAACACAGAAGTTGCAAATATGAATGCTGTACCATGTTAGATTTTAATACAAGTATACATTGTGTAATCATGTTAAACATAATGATCTCCTCATTTATCATTTGTTTATGGAAAAAAATTCAAAATCCCTTTTCTAGCTTTTTGAGATATACAGTCATTATCTATAGTCACTTTACTATGTAATAGCATGCCATGACTTCTTGCTCCTACCTAACTGTAATTTAATCCCATTGATGGACTTTTCCCTATTCCTCCCTCTTCCCTATCTTCCCCAGTCTCTGATAATCAATGAGAACAGCTATTTTATATTTCACAGATATGTGAGATCATGTGGTGCTTGTTCTTTTGTGATTAGTTTATTTCACTTAACATGATCACCATTTCATCCATGTTGTACCAAATGACAGTTTTTACTTGTTTCAAATTCTTTTAAAAAGTTCCCTACTGGTATGGACAAAATCGGCAACCAGTTTGGTCCCTTTAATTTTTTCAATGATCCTCCATTGATGGCATGAAATTATAGTAATAAGCCAAGTTTCAAGGCCCCTTCAGTATATCACCTGTTTAGCCCTGCTCAGATTGCCATTGAGGTACCACATAATACCTTTTAGGATTATCCTTACATTACTACAAATTGATCTCATCAAGCAGTTAATGGACAAGATTTACCTTTTACCATTTTTTACTGATAATAATTTAGAGTTTGAGAATCTTAGAAATTTAAGGCCACTAGTTTTGCTTAATAATTCCTGTGTTCAATTTAAAACTTTGGATTTCTTTTAATTGCTGTTCTTATTCTTTTCTTTCTTTTTTTGGAGGACAATTGATGTTTTCTTTAAATAAGACTAAACTTTAAGACTCTAATCTGGAATCATGTAAATTCCCTGCCTTATTGTAAGTTCATTTTCCTAAGACCTTTTTCAAGATTTCAGAAATACAGCTTTATTTTATAATGAATGTGCTTGTTTTTCTTTTAAACATAATAAATTCAGTAAGAGCTCTGAGACACATAAATCTACTTTGAGGGAGAAATTTAATATGAAATGAAAATTAATTTTACATCTATGTAGTTTATGTCTGTGTGTTCAGTTTACATAAAATAGGACTTAGCCAGGCATTTCTAGGTAGTGTGGCCAATAACTTTGCTCTTAAATCACAAAGATATTTACTAAAGATGATTTGTGCCATTTTTTAAATCCCTGGAATATTTCAAACTTTGATATTGAATAATCTTGGATTCTTAAATAATTTTTTTCCTTGAACACATTCATTGGTCTGTCATATCTCTGCTTTATAATCATTAGTTGGTCATCATAATTCTAATATGCTTCATAACTACTAGTAACATGAGATAAGCCTATAAACTACTTATTATTCTGATAAAGGATACTATTTAGGAGCAAAACAGTTTGTACTTTGTAATCATGAAAAACAAAGTGTCCTGCGTGTTATGCAGTACCACCTAACCATAAAGAACTAATCTCACTCTTTTTTTGGACACCAACATTTACCATAAAAATGCTTTATAGCAATCTATATAATTTTTTCTTCTTTTTGTCCCTTCTTTGTAGTTATTTGAAATTACAGTGCCTCTCTCTCAAGGCCCCAAACCAGTAACAATCAGTTTTGCCAATCACACTTCCTGCCGATGCATGTCTAAACTGGATGTTTACAGACAAGTTCATTCAATTATTAGACGTTCCCTGCCAGCAACATTACCACAGTGAGTATGAATTAAATCTATTTTTTGCATCCTCTACTAATATAAAATTATTTTTAAGTGAACACAAGTTTATTAAAAGAAGTTTTGTGAAATTTGCTATACTCTGCATCAAATACAAAACAAAGACAAATTTTTTTATAATACTCTGAAAAGAAAATTAAACTGAAACAGGGAAGCTCATTTTATAGGCAAAATAGTTCACAATATAAAGAAATAGTTCCATGAACTAACATGCATCCCACAAATGTTCGTACTAAGGTAGCTGAACTGATTTAATATTCATGAAATCAGATGCATTAATTCATAAATGATGTTAAAGTTCAAATCATTTAACCCTTGATAAGACTTAAGTCCAAAGCAAAGAATAATTCTAAAAAATAATTGTACATCTATTAGCATTCAGTTGCCTTTCTTATAATTTCTTACATGTAGTTATAATTTAATTGAAATATATAATTCTAATTTCTTATTCCAGCAAAGACTGACTAATAGTGCTGAATTAATTGAAAGAATCTTTTCATCATATTGTTCAAATTAACATTCAGACTATCATTTATTATTCAAGTTACCTTCCATCTTATTTTTAAATTTTGCAAATAGCAATATTTCATCATACAGAAGGAGCTGGATAGAGCATCACTCCTGACACTGTGAATAGTTTATATTGAATCAATATGCACTGCCATTTGAAACCTAGGAACTCTCCACCCCAAAATAGGGATGTAGCTCTTTGTTCTTTAGGATTTCTAGGGCATGTGGAACTGCATATGAATAAAACTTATATATTTCTGACATTGATAACAAAAGTATAAATAAATTGATAGACAAACATATATTTATAAATAATCTCAGAAAACCTTGCACCTTAGGAGACTCAACAGTAATCATAATATGCTAATAGGGATCTCCCTCACTGAATCTCTATTTACTGTTCTTAGTGTGCCAGATAAGAGGCCCTGCCCAGAGACACTTTAGGGAAAACTCAAAGATAGCCTCATGTGATTGACAGATATTTGTCCTCCTTGACATGCAGAAGAAAAGATCTTACAGATATTTGTGAATAAATCCATGCTGATACAAGCAAGGATAACTACCACCTGAACAAAAGCAGATATCATATGTACGATTTCAGCCTTATAGTCCTAAGATTTCTGTTTAACTGTCTTGGCCCTATTTCCCTTGGCAGTTCATTCATCCTGAGAGCTTGGGTCTTTATCTCTGCGCTCATGTTTTCCAAGGTTGCATTTGAAGGTCTGGCCATATTGTTGACTTCTACAATTTTATCTAAACTTACCTTATATTGCTATGTAGTTATATGAGCTATAAGTACAAAATCAAAGATTTATTAAGTCCCTGTTATTTCCATTATTCATAACAGTGTTCTCATATTTCTTGAGGCCTTGAAATACACTCTTGTCATTAGTGACTTCTTTCATCCTTCCCAAATATGATTGATTATTTGGGGGAAAATATATATCATTTTCATTGCTTTTATCCTTCATCCAATTTCTTCTGCATGTATGTCTAATTTAATGCAGCAGTGTTGTTACCAGTTTTTAATACCAAGACTTTCTCCCGTTCCTGTACAATACCATAAGTAAGCTTTTAAAGGCATCGTTTCATTCATCTGACCAGAAACAGTGACTGTTCACTACTCAAAGGATAGAACACAAATATCTACCATCCTTTTCTAGTAACAGCCTTTCCTCCTCATTTTGTCTTCCATTATTCACCAAATCTGTGTTTCACAAAGTCCGATTCCCTAAACACCAAGCTCATTTCCTGCTCTGTATCTTGTTTCTGTTCTGGCCCAGTCTTGAAATAAGTCCGCTTTCTTTTCTTCCTTTCCAAAGCCTGATCTGTTTCCCAGAGTTCAGGTAAAGGTCTTTCTCCTGCATTTGTCTCCTCAAAATACCACAGCCACCTTTGCTTTTTGAATACCCATAGCAATTACTGGATTTACTTTGTCCTCATATGACTTTATCAGGGTCTATGTATGTTACATGGGAAACGGGATTGTGAGAATCTTTCATGTAGGTTCATAGCCGTTAGTAACCAGCTATTAACACTCAAGAATAATTGAGGCATGGCAGTGTTCTCAGTCCTTTACATACATGATCTTACAAAAATTATCTGTGAAGTCAGTAGTATCATCTTATTTGACAGATGAAACAAGCAGCACACTCCAAAGCTGTGAGAGTAACAGTATCCTACACTGACCAATAAATGCTTGTTAGCTGAAAAAAACTTGGATTTATCTATATCCATTTCAAGCTTTGAGCAAGTGTTACTCATGCTTTCATCATTATTTGTTTATATAACTATTCTGTTAGGCACTGTTTGAGGTCAAGAAGAGACAGAAAGTTATAGCAAAAAGACTCTAGAGTAAGCCAGATATGAATCAGAAACCAAGTCTGCCACTAATTGGCTTTTGATGACTGGTAGGTTTTTCATGTCTCTGAACTTCAGATTGCTGATACAAAAATGTAGGGAGGATTGAGTGAAATACTGAATGCTTACACAGTGCTTAGCATAGTGTCTGGCATCCAAATGGCAGTCATAAAGAGCAGATTTATTATAATCATTATGATCCAGGTCTGACTTACCTCCTGGTTCCTATGTTTTCATGTGAGTGTGTGTGTGTGTTTAGCATACCTACAGTAAGAAATACATGTTATATTCCAAGTATATGTGATAAATATGTATATGTGTGTGCATATATACATATGCAAACATTAGTATATAATGTATATAGTATGTAAAGTTTTAAAATAGATAACTATATAATAGTACATGTAGTTAGTCATATAAATGTAAAACAATGTATCATTGAAAAATATTTTTCCTTATTGTGATATTGCTGAACCTTTTTCATTATCAGCCCCTAAGGATTCTTTTTTGGATTTTTTTGAATTTTTTTGAATTTTTCCTTAATGGCTCCCATCATTAAATTTTAATACCACAGAAATACTATATATCTTTTTATGTACTTTATGATACCTGTGTCTTATACATAAGAAGGAAGTATTAAACTTACTTTTGATTCAGCATATAGTTAAAATAACAAAAAATCTTCAGGTAAAAATTAAATTAAAATTTTCAAGTCTATTAATAGTTTACATAACTTCATAACTATTTTACTAAGAAACATTAAGGTTATATCAAATTAAGTGTGCAAAGTAGCAACTGATGTGAATATGTAATAATACAAATATTTTTAAAGTATTTAAAATCATTAATTTTCTAGCAAATAATTTTAAAACTAATTATTTTTTAAAAAGCATTCCAGTGAACTTAATTTTTCTTGATCTGAGAAAGCAATTAACTTAGCTGGTGGACATTAACTTAGATATTGTCAACCTTTTTCTTCTCAGCATTTGATGTAATGATAGTGTGAATAACATTGTAGAATTAATAATAAAATATGAGCTATTTTGACTTCCAAATTCAAGGCCCACTTAAAGACACCAAGGATCAAGTACAAGCAATACCCACAAGGCAGTCAATGGCACACATAGGTACTTCCTGCTATGTAGCTTTGGGATTATGTAGTTGGTCAGGAGAAAGTTCTCCAATCACAGCCATTGATTCACCATCACTTTGCAGCTTTTCCCCCATATGCTTGAATATCTATCTTGCAATGCCAGTACTACTTATTAATAGCCAATGAAACCCAATGTAAATTTAATACTAAGGAATAGTTTGGGGAGACCAAAATCCATTGTAATCTCAAGATTTCCATTTCCATGCCTACCTGATTTTTATCCCCAGGGATGATATTACTCACATCAAGAATGCCTGCTTTATTACCAGTGATTCACCCAAATATTTTTATATTGTTTCACTTTTTAAAAGTAGTGCTCCCATTCAATTGTGAACTGTAGCCCACAATTTAATTTTTAGAAAGTACCATAATAATGTATTCACAATGAGTATATAATAGCTATGCTATAAAATCCTAACCTTGGTTAAGAGTTAAGAGGAAAATCCACACAATAAATTTTACACAGATCTTTATTTATAACAAGAAGTAACCCAAATGTCCATGAAAAATGAATGGATAAACAAATTACAGTATATCCATACAGCAGAACATTGCTAAGCAATAGAAAAGAATGAACTGTTGATACACATAACATGAATGGATCTCAAATATATTAAGCTTAATGAAATAAGAAGACCAAAAAGAGTAATTTGAATTACATGAAACCCTAAAAAGACAAATATAATCTAGGTTGGCATAAAGCAATTCAGTAGGTGATTAAGGATGTGGATAGTGGGTATTGACTGGAAGGGGCAAAGGAACATTGGGGGATGATATTTTGATTGTGACCATGATGATATGGCTACATGAATTTGAGAAAACAGTGAAATTAAAGTTAAAATTGGAGCATTTTAATATGTGTGAATTATTTATCAAAAATAAATTTGATTTAAAAAAAAAAGAACCCCCCTCCTTTTACTGGTACCAGGGATTGAACCCAGGGACACTTAACCATTGAGCAACATCCCCATAAATAAAATTTATGTTTTATTTTGAGACAGGGTCTCATTAAGTTGGTTAGGGCCTTGCTAAGTTGCTGAAGCTGGCTTTGAACTTGCAATCCTCCTGCCTCAGCCTCCTAAATCGTTGGGATCACAGGTGTGCACCACTGTGCCCAGCAAAAGTCCCCTTTTATTAACTATAATTTTGAAATTATTTAAGGTTTACATTATAGATTTTGTACAATATTCATATCAAAAAGATTTAAGACCTTAAGTCAAATCTCTAAGACTCTTGTGATTCCTTTGGTGTGTGTAGGGTTTTCCAGAACTCCTTTCTATAGTGTTTGAAATTCTGTGCTGATTAGATAGAGTCCTAGTTCTGCAACATCCTTTGCTCTTACCAGTCATTGTCAGGAGGAAGACAAAACATGCCTTTTCAAGTGTGAGGAATATTATTTGCATTATTATGAAATTAAATTAGCATACCATTTGTTTTGCATTATTTATGAAGTAAAATTCTGTCATTAAAAGAATCATTCATAAATTAGTTATTCATAAATATTTGTAGAGTCACTGAAATAGAGATACTAGCAACTGTGAGAAGACAAAGATGTGTTGGGCTGCCTCTAACTTCAGAGCACTCCCAGTCAAAGGGGAATGATAAGTATTATATTTATGTTATAACTGTAGTATTTTGCTAAATATTGCTAAGCACCAAGCTTCTTCCGCATAGTGCATAGACACTGTAGCAATTTCCTGTTTGGAAAATTCATTCTTGGATTACTAGCTCTTCATATTTTAATAAGTTCTATTACACTTTTGTGACTAACTTTTCTTCATCTATGAAACTGCATATAAAGAAAAAATATTATATATACATTATAAAGTATAGTGTGACAATCCTCACAATCAATAATCCATGCTATTGGTACAGTGTGTGACATACAGTAAGCATTGAATAATGATACCTACTAGAGTTATTAACGTTTTACAAATGAGAAATTTAAATCTCAAATGTGTTACTTAAAATGCATAATGCTAACCAGCTAAAACATTACCAGTAAAAGATAAAAATTCATCATTCTACCTCTGAAGCCCATATTTTCCCCCTAATATCTTCCAGCATTTTTTATATTAACAGCAAAACTTTAAAATTTTCATATCAGTAGCACCAAAATCTATCATGAATTTCAGAGTAGTGGAGATTATGTCTAATAGAGCAGTTAGATATCAATATTCATATGGAGATTCTCACAGGTACTTATCTTTCCAATTCTTTCCTCATGTTTTTCTTTGAATAGAACTTTATGTATTTCCATGGCCCCTTCTGTACAGACTCTCTTTTTATGAGGGAGACATTTGTGATTAAGAAATAATACCCTGGATTTTTCTACTTGATAGAAGTAATGTTTATTTGTTCATCAGATATTTATGTTGAATCTTCCATCCACCTAACACTGTACTAGGAACTATGGAGTCTTGAAAAATGACTAATGTAATTCATTAGCAAAAGGAACTCATTACCAGAGTACAAACACACAAAAATATTTCTAGTATAATCAATGTATAAAACACTAGGCTGGGTTTCATTCAGTCATTGAACCAACAGTGTTTGAGAGCCTGCTGGGTACTAATAGTGTGCTAGACCATAGAGATGGAAAACAGAAAGGTAGGATGTCCACTCAGAAAGAAATTTCACACACAACTCAGCCATATAAACATAACTGAAATGAGCAAGGTAAAGGAAGCATGCTGGATTTGCGACCACAGTAAAAGAGAGAGAGAGAGGATGTATCTGAGTACAAAGAGGTCATCAGGATGACATATGCCTTTCCTTTAAGTCCTGTGAGAACTGCTAAAAAAATGTAGTCAGAGTGTGGAATCTGCACTTTCCTATTTGAGTGAGAACAACCTGGTAGCAGTTGTTGGAGCAGTTGTAGCATATGTGGATTAGAGGGAACTAAACAGAAAGTGGGAAACTTAGCAAGGAAGCTTTTGAGATAATCCAAGAGAAGTTATAAAGACATGAGCCTAGGCAGTCAGACTGAGGATGGAAAAGACATTTCAAATGTAAGAGAGCCTATGACTAGGAGCTGCATGTGGGGGATAATAAAAGGGCATAGTTTGAGGATGAAGCCATATGGGTGACATTCAAAATACAGGAAAAACCAGTTTAAAAAGAAGAATTGAGATTTTACAAGCATAGTTTGAGTGTTTGCAATATCTGTAAGAAATCTGAATGGTAGAGAGAAATATAGAAGAAAGGAGCTGGGCGCGGTGGCTCAAGCCTGTAATCCCAGGACTTTGGGAGGCTGAGACAGGAGAATCATGAGTTCAAAGCCAGCCTCAGCAACAGTGAGGTGCTGAGCAACTCAGTGAGACTCTGTCTCTACATAAAACAGAAAATAGGGCTGGGGATATGGCTCGGTAGTCGAGTACCCCTGACTTCAATCTCCAGTACTAAAAAAAGACGAAGAACAAAAAAAAATAAAATAAAAGAAAGGAAGAGTAACAGCAGAGGAAGTTATGAGAAAATCAGAAACAGAAGCAGTGTTCTATACAGGAGACTGAAAAAGAGCAGATAGAAAAGTTAAGATAAAGACTGGGAAAGAAGATACTATAAAAACCAATCGAGACAAGGAAGTTTGGAGGTCCATGAAGGAGGAAGTGGTGGGAGGAGTAAGATATTCAAAAAATTCAAGAATAATGAGGACCATCTCCATTAGTTGAAGGGCATGAAATGCAGATGATGTTTGTGTATTAATATCCTGTCACATAATAGGTTCAGAGAGGGAGAATGAATTTTGGGAAGAAGGAAGAGAAGTCAAGAGAAGGGAAGAGATAAATTTCTATTTATTCCTATTACATAAGGAACTGTATCAGAGGGAGAAAGTAAATCTCCCCAATATCACACAACTAAAAATGTGAAAAGCAGAGATTCAAATTAAATTTGTTTACATATAACCCACTTTGCCAGGGATGTGGTCATTACTGCGTTTTAAAATTCTTTACATTAAAAAAAAATCGAACATATAGTAAAATGCAAAAAGAAAATAAAAGTACTGTTACATCCTAATTTGAAATTTAGCAAATATTTCATCATATTTACTTAACATATAACCCAAAGCCCAAGTCATTATTCTTCAGCCTCCCTTCCCAGAGATAACCACTACACTGAAATTGTTACACTCTTTCTTGCTTATCTGCATTTATGACATAGGGTGTATTATCTCACCACAAGAGGTTATATGATAGGGATCTGCATGTTCAAAATTATATGCTAAAATATTTCCATTGCTTTTCTTCTCTTGACATTGTGTTTTGGAGATGTAATCATATTGCTATTTGTAGACCTAGTTTGTTCATTTGGTGGCTATTAATATTCCATTAATTAAAAGAATAAATAAGTTTTTATGTTTTTTGCTGTGAGAATATACTGTAGAGAAGTCTGTGCACTACAGATTAAAAGAGTGCAGTCAAAGGAGAGAGAGAGGGAGCAACAAACAGACAAACATACCACATAGGAGTGAGAGACAAGTGTCTTGAAGCTAATGGTGGCAAATTTATTGATAGGTTAATTGCTTAGCATGGACAGTGTCACTAAAGACAAGAAAATAATACATTCTGAGGACAGTTAATAGGCCAGCATAATGTAATTGGGTTTTATTCTGTAAAATCAAAGGAGTGTTAAATTTAAAAAGGCTAAGACTATGCTTCTGAACTTTGAAAACCAGCCTGGGAAATTTCATGTTTTTTGCAGAGGAATTTGGTAGCCTAGGAAGTTTTGCAGATGGAGGAGAGACAAGACAAGTTTCAGCACAGCTACAGTGTCTTGTTTTTAATGTTTAATAAAAAGAGAAGATGTCTTATTTTGACTTGATAAAGAGATCAGTCTCCAGGGAAGAGTCATACTGGTGAGAAAGAGAAAAGGAAGAGGTGAAGAAAGATGAGAAAAATGGGAAAATCTGGCCTGAAGGCTAATTTATGCTTTTATTTGTTTACTGCTTTTCATTTTCTTATAAAAATGTGCGCACTATTTACTCAAATTCTAAGTAAAACATATCTGTTTGTAACAATTTAGGCTGACTGGGGTTTAAGGAAACCATCATTCTTATAAGGATGCATCTGTTTTCCCAGGAGCAAAGTGAATTCATAGCCCAATCAACCTTGGGTTTGGAACTGAGTGCTCAGTGCCTGTCAATCTGTAACGTGTTCTCAGTTCAAATGCTTAAAAGCTTGAATATCCATGAGTGTTCTTTTTCCCATTTCAATTTTCCATTTTTTTAATTTGAAGATGATACAGCATTGTTTTTTTTAAAAATAGAAATGAACAGAATAGGTTGATAAAATTAATTCACTGAGCAATATCAGAACACAAATGTAGAGAGAGCAGAGCTGCCATAACTGAATCAGGACATGGTCCCACTCCTGTTGATCAGAAGCTATTTCACTTCCAGCACTTTGTAATATGCATTTCATTCTGTTCTTAAAATATCCTCATTGCAAATTTAAAATCCTTAAGTTCATGTGCAGTTATTTTTGAAATCTTAATTTGTGTGTCTGTTTATCTTCTTTTTCACAAAGCTCTTTTTGTAAATATTGTCTCACGCTTATCAACCTACTGATATAAATAGATTTACCAGTGGAACTCATGCAAAAGATTTCAGACCCTGAAGCATACTGTTCTATAACTGCAATATAGTGTGCCTACCTTTGGATTGTCAGGTTTCTACCTTCTAATAGGTGATAATTAAGATCTCAACATTCCTATGGCTTGCTGATAGACTGAAGAAAGAACAGCAAAATGTCTATGGCTGAGAAGATCCCATCAGTACGTTTCCTCAGCATTGATATTGTGTCTATAATATTTCCCAGAGGTATGCTCTATTAAATCAAAGATGCTTGTAAAGCTTAACATTATGTCCAATGAAAACACATTAAATGTCAATAACAGGGCTGGAATTGTGACTCAGTGGTAAAGTGCTTGCCTAGTGTGTGTGAGACACTGTGTTTGATTCTCAGCACCACATATAAATAGATAGATAGATAGATAGATAGATAGATAGATATCCATCAACAACTAATAAAAAGTATTTTTTAAAAAGATGTCAGTAAAAGGGGAACCTGGGAGCAGTGAGTCTATGGTGGTGTGCACAGGAATTCTCTGTACTTTCCACACAATTTTTCTATAAACCTAAAACTGCTCAAAAACTAACATCTACTAAAATATTTAGAAAATGACTAATGGAATTGATCTAATATTGTATTTATTATTCTTATTGACATCTTGAATTAGTTTAGTACATTTTTTACTATTGATGAGCTAGTATTGATATGGTATTGTTAACTAAAATCCATAGTTTACATTAAAGTTCCTTTTTTTGTTGTGCATTCTATAAATTTTGGACAAACGTATAGCGATGTGTATTCACCCTTATAGTATCATACAGAATAATTTTACTGCTGTAAAAATTATGCATTCATCTCTTCATTTCTCTTCAGCCCATATTTCTGACATCAACCAGTTAGTTTAATGTCAGGTCAACACTCTGATGCCCTCTAATGCTTTTTGTTGTCATTTTGGTTTTGTTTTTCTGTTCATGAGTGTGGCTTTGACAAAGTAAAGACTACTGTGCTGGTCTGAAATGTTAGTTTGAATTAAAATGTAGAAATAAAAACTAACAAGCTGATAATACAGTAATTACTAGATTTATTTGTTTCAACCTAATAACACATCTCTCAACCTTGTATATCTAAGTAAATAAAAGAAAAATATAGGCTTTGATATTGGTCCTGCTCTCCTTATTCTCTCAAGCTCCAGATTTGGTGGCCATCCAGTTCAAAAGTCAGGTAGTTTGTACTTAACAAATTGATGACCCCACAGTGACTCATGTTTTGTTTCCAAGGCTCAGATAGTGGCTGAGCTTCTCAGTGGCAGATTATTGGTTTAAAACAGTCATTTAGAATCATACAAAAAGGAAAATATTATATATGTCAATCAACTTTTTAAAACTAATGTAACTATTTCATTAGACTTTTTAGTATTAAGTCTAGTGAAATTGCTAAAAAACAGAATTTTCATGACTAGTCCTACCTACCATCTCTTCCTTTTAATCCTAACCAGCCCAGCTCTGTCTAACATTTTTCGTCAGTAGACTAATGAAACACAGCTAACAGTAGTATAAACATATAAGCACAAGCTTGTGTAAAATTAATAAAATTCAGTGCAAGGCAAGATAAGTATATGCATTTTATTTTAATAAATTTCTATTAAATATCCACCTTTTTATTTTAAACTGTTTATGTAGAACTTCATGATTAATGTATTTCTGATTTATATGCATAGTGCTGAAAAAATTTTTGTTGTTGTTCTTTGGGTTTGGTTTGGTTTGGTGCTGGGGATTGAACTCAGGACCTCACACATGCCAAGCACATGCTCTGCCACTGAGCTACCCAACCTAAAGCCCCCAATGTAAAGGCAACTTTTACTTAACTGCCTTCTATTCACTGGTAACGAATATTGCAAAAATATAAGCAAATTAGTATGTATTTAAAGGCATGCATAACAAATTCAAAATGTAAAGAATAATTCAAAGACATTTTGAACAAAGTTGTTATTCCATATATTTGTTTTCTTGATGGAATACAGAGCATATTTTTGCATATCCTATTAAATTTATTTCATTATTCTCTAAAAGAGAGTGTCAGAGCTTGAGTAGTAGCTACTTTCAAACATGGGTTTCACTAATGTTAATGGATCACATCCCACGTTTCATTAAGGTAGTATAGCTACTTGAGGATCATAACTGTGGATTATAGGTGACACCCAGTCAGTAAAATTTTAATCCATTGGGTGCTTATGAAAATACATTATTAAAAGAATTGTGATTGAAAGTACTTGATCAATAATGGTTCATATCCAGAGAAATCATTTTCTTTTTGAAGTCGTTAAGTGTTCAGGTTCAATTCATATTAAATTAATGTTACCATTCATTCTGATGATCTATGAAGTATGTTAAAGAACAATTTAGCAGCATAGATCAATAAGTAGTTTAACATAAATCAACTTTCAGTTAATTTTTTAAATTAGAAATATTAAAAAGATCTTGCCACATCCTGTTAATGCTATTAAATAATATAATGCCATGTCAAATAATCCAACACAGAAAGACCAATATTGCATGGCATTGTTTATACATGAATTTAAGAGAGTAGACCTTATTTCTTTTGGATAATGGAGAATTAGAGTGGTTACCAGAATCCAGGGAATGGGAGAAATGGGGAGATATTGATCAGAAAGTTTAAACCTGCAATTAGTTATAAGACAAATAAGCTCTAGAGGCCAATTATTACCCCCATAGCTACAAGTAATTATAATGTATTGATAAAAAAATTTTGCTAAAGGAGTAGATCTCATCATTCTCATCCCCCCAAATAAAAAGGCAAATATGTGAGGTGATAGGTATATTAATGACCTTGTTTGTGTTCATCATTTCTCACTGTGTATACATGTCAAACCATCACTTCAATATATACAGTTTGTCAATTATACATCAGCAAAGCTGGAAAAAATACAGATTTAAAAAGGAAATATAATCCCAGCACTTTGGGAGGCTGAGACAGGAGAATTGCAAGTTCAAAGCCAGCCTCAGCAATGGCAAGGCGCTGAGCAACTCAGTGAGACCCTGTCTCTTAAATAAAACACAAAATAGGGCTGGGAATGTGGCTCAGTGGTCAAGTACCTCTGAGTTCAATCCTCAGTACAAAAAAAAAAATGGAAATGTATTGCAAAGATTTTAGTTCTTTGAAAAAGAGTAACGTTCCAGCTCAGTGTTAACCAGCACCAATCAAAAAGTGGTAGTGTTTTTGTTCCTTAGATGTGTATTTGGGGAGCCAGAGAATCTCCAAGTATCTAAAAACCCCAGTGCCAAAAGTAGAGATTATGAGAGTCATAAAAATAGCATGCAAGAATAGCCTACTACAAGGTTCAAAGGATAAGCACTAGCGATTATTATCCAACATTTAGAAAGTAATCTAACAGAACATATTTGGAGCATATTTATCTTTTTAAAAATTCAAAAGACAAATAATGGCAAAATAAGATTGACTTTATCATTGAATGTACTGTTCTCCATGTTGAGAAATAAATATACCTTTAAATTCTTGACTTCTGATTTTTTTTTTTTTTTTTTTTTTTTTTTTTTGGTATTGAGGGTTGAACTCAGGGGTACTCAACCACTGAGCCACATTCCCAGCCCTATTTTGTGTTTTATGTAGAGACAGGGTCTCACTGAGTTGCTTAGCACCTCGCCATTGCTGAGGCTGGCTTTGAACTCGCGATTCTCCTGTCTCAGCCTCCCTAAGTGCTGGGATTACAGGCTTGAGCCACCGCGCCCGGCTTTGACTTCTGATTTTAATCAAAATCAGTAGCTACCAAACCAAAGTTAACTGAAGTTTTGAGATAATTATTGAGATTAGTTTTCTAATAGTAACTTTATCCTTCATAAAAATCAGAGTATCACAGTTATGTTTCAGAGGGAGGAAATAAGACAGTTTGTTAACATGATTTTCAGCATAGATCTACTTAGCAAATCGTCATGCAACCCTTTGCAAACAAAAATGCAGCTTTGAGTCAGTATGCTTTATAAATGTGGTATACAAAGCAACTATTTATAAAAAATTTTGATATGTATAAACACATTAATAATTTCTCCGGAACAGAAATTTCAATAGCATGAAAATGCTTTGGATATTAAAGCTCACAAGTGATAAGCACATTGTGCTAAACCTTCCACCCACCATGACAACATTTCCTTTCATTCTAAAATAGCAATATTTTAGAAATTTTGTCTCCTTTTTTTAACATGAGAAGCTTAAATGCTAAGAATTTGCTACTCTTGAAGCACAACTTTATTTAGAAATTATGAAAATGTATTCTACATAAATACATGTTTCCTTAATTCAGTGGAATCCATCAGGATTTCCAGTTTCAACATTAAAATGTGATAATATTAATGTGCAATAGTTTCCTATTTTGGCAAAGCCTCCAGAGTCATACTTTTCTAGAAATTCAAATTAAGTTTTAAGTATTAGTGACTAAAATATTTATTTCCCTTTAAGCAAACCATAATTAGGTGGTAATGTAAAGTTAGTGTTGCCAAAAACATCTGAGTTATAATTGAAAGTGTTGCTCTGAGGTCCATATTTGTATTCAACATGAACATGCAAAAGCAAAAGACCTAGTATAACACCATTTGTGAAATTATTATATAATACCATAAAACTAGACATCTTACTTTTTAGTAGAACATTTCCAGAAATAGGTTCCTATGCTTGTTTCTACACACAGAATTCCTGCTTTTGAATTTATGTTGCTGAAGATGCTGAAATTCGGTATTTGTTTCTGTGTAGGAGAGAGGAAATGAAATTGTTTTGTTTTCAGTATTACTTAGGGAAGAAAATTTTGTATGCATATTTGAACTCAAGACATATTAATAAATATTCCTAAAGTAGAGGATCTCATTATTCACTAGTAGCACATAGGCTAGCAACTAAGATGATTCTTGTCACTTTTTTTGTCACCTAAATAGCTTAGATCTGTGTTTTCTCAATTTTTCAAACTACAACTAAAAAATAAACAGATTTGATATTGCAGCCAAATATACACGCTCAACATGTGGAAGACAGGGAGGGTGCGTGTATGAGCATTTACATGCTTTGTGTGTTTGTATATAATTGAAAAAAATGCCAAGAACAGTCTTTACCAACTAAAATCTAGTAGATTGTGTTTTATTATATGGTATTCTATTACATTAAAAATGTATTTCCCAAATGATGTAATTGATTTCATGATCCACTAATGGGTTACAGCCAACAATTGGAAAAACACTGCCTCGAGCAATGGTAATAAAATTAAGCACTGGCAAAATGAATTATGTCTTGCTAATGCCACCACCACAATACTGTGGTGACCACCTAAAGCCAAAGTGGCAGTGTGTTATTTAAGCCATGTAGAGGTCAACACAGAGGCAATGTGGCCAAAATTATTTTACCAACATTTGTAGAAGAATGATAGGACTTTTTTGCCACCAGAATTCATTGAATTACAATTATATACCTAATTGTAAGTTGCTTCATATTTGATGGAAAGATGACAAAGGATATACAGTTTAAACTGTTGATATTGTGTTTGAAAAGTGCTAAATACTAGCCAGGCGCAGTGGCTCAAGCCTGTAATCCCAGCATTTAGGGAGGCTGAGACAGGAGAATCCCGAGTTCAAAGCCAGCCTCAGCAATGGCGAGGTGCTAAGCAACTCAGTGAGACCCTGTCTCTACATAAAACACAAAATAGGGTTGAGGATGTGGCTCAGTGGTCGAGTGCCCCTGAGTTCAATCCCCAGTACCAAAAAAAATAGTGCTAAATACTTGTAAATTTATCTGAAACAATATATGTTTATGATTAATCCAGAAAATAAAGGCAAAATCCTATAATGAGTAGACATTTACCCTTGGGATTACCTGAAGTTTTTAAGAAGGCATAATATTCTCCAGGAAATGTTAAGTGAAAAAAACAAAGTTTAAAACAGTAGATACAGAATATCATCTTATATGTAACAAAATGACAAAAATATACACATATCCATACTATATTTTCTTTTACAAAAAGAAATACTGAGGACAAACACATGCTTGGGATATGGATCAAAATGAACTTCTGTCAGTACACATTTTCTCATAGTCATAATTCTGATAATCACATAAATATCTTACAATTTCAAAGTTAAAATTAAAGACAAAAATGCAAATAGTATTTGCATGATATAGAAAATACGTTTATATGACGATTGTTAGAAATCAGAATTTTAATGTAACATCAGTATGAAGTCAAAGGAGTGCAATTAAAATCCCAGTAGTATTGAATTAGACTTGGAAATAACAACCTGAGCTCTTTTCTCCCTCCCCTGCAAAATATGAACAAGGATCTCTTGCTTAAAATCAATAATCTGTTCCCCAAAAACATGCATTGCAAGTACATTTATTATTATTTTAAATGGAAATATTATAATAAATTATAGGTAAACCCGAAACAGAGATGATTTTCTATTAAGTAACAAAAGCAATAATATCTATGGAAAAGTTGCCGACTATCATGATAGGATTTAAAATATTTAAACATTGTTTCCTAGTCACCTCAATTACTACTGTTTTTAAAACAGTTGCTTTTTAGGTAGTTACATATGTTGTTTGAATGTCATATGAGAAGCTAGTTACTATGTAGTGTGGCAAAAATAAATTCAAGAAAACACCCTCTTACAGATTTACTAGACTAAAGGAGACATGACTCTTCAATAGGGTCCAGAAGGGAGTAAGTGCTGTTTGCTGCAGGTGACTATGTGCAGGAAAGACAGGGGAACAGCTTAGACAAATGCAAATTGAAAGGGATGAGCGGAGATTATTTCTGTGTTAGAGCTGCTGGAGAGATTGCTGGACAGGAAAACTTTGATAAACCCTCAGAGGTGGTGTTCAAACAGAAGGAAGACCAAGTTAAAAATGCAGATTTGCTCAGTGTTCCATCAAAAATTCCTTCATATTGTGCTATAAGAGATATCTGCAGCTATTTTTGAAAGGTGCATCATCACATTAAGTCTGACTCAGTGGAACTTTTCCTAGCAACATGCAAAGCATGTAGTCTGCTTGTCTATGCTCAGTGCACTTTTTAAGAGGTCTACATGTGATCTTCTGTTCTACCAACTTGCAGTGCAACTCAACATTCTTCCACCAAATAATGTTGTTTATGACATTGTATTGAGACCAAAGATGTGAAAGTGTAAATAAATGTGTCCATTTGATATCAACACCAACATTCATAACAAAATAGTGAGTTTATATATACTCTGAAGTTAGGATATTAAAAACCAAGAATCCTACTAATGCATAAACATTAACTTGGGAAACATTCTGTGGAATATACCTGCATTTTCTAGCTCAGTCTCCCTGAAAAAAATTCTAAAAGTAATGTAATCTGATGGTACTGAACACATCCGATCACAAAGGATAGCTTCTAATTGCCATTTTCCAAAGAAAAAGAGTAAGGGATCCTTGCAGGAATTGTTGATTACAGGTGTGGGAGAGAAAATGAGCAAGATGAGCTTGTAATACCTGTTCATCCCAGAAAGCAGAGCTGTGGAACTGAAGGCTCATGTCATGCAGGCACCTACCTGCAGAGGTCCCAATTAGCCAACAGTAGGACAGTTGGAGCATCCAAGGAATGATTTGAAGTGTACCTCAATCAAGTACCCTTTTAAAGTGTACTTGATTGAAGCCCACATGTTTATAATTTTATTAAAACAAAGAAAGAAGATAAGAGGGACAGAGATAAGATGGAAGAAAAGAAGGAAGGAAGAAAGGCAGGTGGGCAGGTGGGCAGATGGGTGGAAGAGTAGGACAAAATGAGGACAGAAGGAAGCAGAGGACCAGGACAACAATGACAAAACAAAACGTAGACTTTGATACCTTTCTGGTGGGATGCAGAGTGGAAGTTTTGCATTAAGGGAAATTTTATAGCTGTGGAGATCTATGCTTCTTCTAAATATAAGTCAGTAAGCATGCATGCATATGGATATTACCATGCCCACAGCATTGAGATTGCCCCAAACTGGAAAAACTTAAATAGCTATCCTAAGAGATTAATAAAATAAATATTGGTACAGCCTATTTCTAGAATACTATGCAGCCACTAAAAATAACATAGAAGACTTTATGAAATGACATAAAGATATCTATTCCATATTGTTTAGTGGGACAAAAGGGAAAATTCAGAATGATATAAAAGGTTTTCTCACACTTTTTCACAAGCCAAAGCACTATGTGATTATGCAAATAAATGTATCTGTCTTAAAAAGATAAAGGTTTGGAAGCTTTTAAGACCACATGATTAACAATGATCACCTCTGGGATTAGAATTTGACAGCAGATGTTATTAGGGGTAGTTTGAGAGGAAACATTCAGATTTCATTTTATATATTCTGTGTATTTTAAAGCTTTTTTAAAGCATGTATTGATTTGCAGTACATATGTGAAAAAGGTACAATTTGTTTTATGTGCTTAGATTATTGCTTATCCCTACCTCTTTCTTCCAAAGGTGTCAAGCAACCAACAAGACTTGCCCCACAAATTATATATGGAATAATCACATCTGTAGATGCCTAGCTCAGCAAGATTTTATTTTTTCCTCACATGCTGGAGATGGTAAGTAGAATCTTATTTTGGTCTGTAGATGGTCTATATTTTGATTAACACACTTCAGTATTAAAACCTCATGTACAATATTCAGATCATCATTCATTGAACTATGAAATAGGACACTTCCTCCTTCATATTAGTATTATTTTTAGCTTCTTTGTAAAGGAATATGCCCTTGTTTGTGCACATTTCTTTAATGAAAATCATGAGAAGAAAAATGCTTTTAAAAGCACTTGTTTCACATCACACCCAGAACCAAGTAAGGTACAGTGAAGATGTCCTGAATGTGTTTGTCTAGACTCGGCAGATGGATTCCATGACATCTGTGGGCCTAACAAGGAGCTGGATGAAGAGACATGTCAGTGTGTCTGCAAAGGGGGGCTTCAGCCTGCCAGCTGTGGACCCCATAAAGAACTAGACAGAAACTCCTGCCAGTGCGTCTGTAAAAACAAACTTTTCCCCAACTCATGTGGGGCCAACAGAGAATTTGATGAAAACACATGCCAGTGTGTATGTAAAAGAACCTGCCCAAGAAATCAACCCCTAAATCCTGGAAAATGTGCCTGTGAATGTACAGAAAATGCTCAGAAATGCCTCTTAAAAGGAAAGAAGTTCCAACATCAGACCTGCAGGTAAGAGATCTTCATAAACAGCATGAATTCCTCTTACTAGAAATATGTGCTCAACCAAAAGCACCTTTCCTAACCAAACTAACAATTGCTTATAAGAATGAAGCCAATAAGTTCTGGAAAACAAATTATGATTTTTTTAAAAAAATTTAATTTATTTTTTGAAATAGCTTTTTTTTAAAAAAAAAAAAGGTTAATATGCGCATTACAGAAAAAGTAAAAACACAAGCAAAGAAAAAAGTCATCTAGTCAAAAGCAGCTTAGTTGGACATGTCCTTCCAGGTCCTGCATATCCAGATACAACATCGCATTTTGTGTGATTGAGATCATAGTGTGCATTATGCTTTTCCACAAGTCATGAATATTCACCAATTCAAAATCCCAAAACCACATGAGTATTTTTGATAACCAAGAATACACTACACCAACTTAATCTGTTAAAAAAATTGAAATCCTTTCTTGGGGACAAAAATTTCACTGAAGACTGAAATGGTAATAGGCCTCTAGGTAGACATATTGGTAGAGTTACAACTAAAAATAAAATTAAAATATTTTTTAACCAATGCTAAACTTTGACAAGACTGAGTTTGCACCCAAAAATGGAAGACAGTTATTTTGGGGACCAAAAGCAGATCCAAGCTCAGAGTACACTAAATCCTTGCCCCAGAGGCTAAGGTAGTGTTGTTTAACATGAGTCAGAGGACTTGTGTATTATTTTCAAAACGTATCTGGGCAATCTAGACCTGCATCCACCAGAAATTATGAAATCTTAAGATGTAATTTAGAACAAACTCAGATGCATTTTGATGTAAATTATGTTGTGTGCATGTATGAGTATGTAATAACAAAGCACACTAATGTGTATAACTATAATATACCAATAAAAAATCTATTTAAAGAACATGTCACTTAAGTACCAAAAAATAAAAATAAAAAGAAAGAAAAAGAAAACAACTTACAAAAAAAGGATATGATGGTACTGTTGAAGGAAGAATTTTATCTAGAAATGAAAGTATTTACACTAAGTGTTTAATGGAATTTGAGAAATAAATTCATGTTATTAAAGGTTACTTAAGATTCATTGCTTAAGCCTTGGTTTTGCTTTCTCCTTCATCAAGAAATAAATGAGCTTATTGCACTCAAGGACTTACAATGTTAATCTCTGTATTGATTCTTCTTTCATCTCAGAAAATATGGTGAACTGCTATTTAAGCCAGGTCTGTGACTTTTGAAATTATCTTCCAAATTTCTTCAGTATTGCTCTGTTAGTCATGCCTTCTTGCTTCCATAATATTAACGTCTTCAACTCTATCTTCCTGTTCCCTCCTTGGGAAACTTCTGCAGTTCCTTCTATTTTACCAGCATCTGAGAGCCATGCTGAGCATGCTTCAGTGTTTTCTCAGAAGTTAAGCCTGTGGCACTGCATTTCACCACTTTCATCTCCCATTTATTTAGTTTCATTAACACCCTGCGTTCAGGTTGTGTTTAAGCCACCAGTAGCCTCTCACTTGCCAGATCCAGTGGATAATTTTGTCTTTCTGTAATCTGGCCTTTCTGTTACCTCTTTTCTTAAGCTCATCTCTTTGTCTAACATGAGGTTGCACTTTCCTGGTTGTTCAGGAAATTTTCAGACCATTTGGTTTTAACTGCTGTCACTGTATTCGTTTTTTCTGTTCATTCTTTAAATGCGGGTTGATAATAGCCTTTTCAACAGATACAAGAGTTTTGTACTCTCATTTTAATTTATATTTCTGAAGCTCTGTCTATAACAGCATTTTAGTTATTGCAGTAAGAGGCTTCAAGAATCTCTGTATCTCACTAAGTGTATTTTTCCTTTTCTTATTGTTGCAGAGTGTCTTATAGGGATTTTATAAGGCACTTTAGAATATCTTGAACAATAATTATATTCCAATTTTACTTGCATATTTCTACTTTAATTGCCAAAAGGATATTTTGGAAGTACACTATTATACTAGAAGAACATAGGCACTAAGGCCTTTTTTAACCTTATTAAATACTATTTTATATTGAATCCTTCAGTGGGTCTAGTACATATTGAAAAAGCCTGAATTTTTTATGTCTATAAAACTAGCAATCATATTTTTTCTGCAAATTTCTTATATTAATTTTGTAGAAAAGATTTCTATCATCATATTTCTCTAAATAGGATACATTTTTTTCTGAACACTTTCTATTTACTGAAACTATTCCTAGACTCATTTTTCTTTCTAAGGGTACAGTTCCAGATTTTGTGGTAGCAAATGGGGCATATTCATTCCAAAAGTGTGGAAGGCACAGCATATATTATTCTGTCCACTGCTTTAATCAGCAGCATTCACTAGTCATTGAGAAATGTATCACTTTTTAGTAAAAGAATAGTAGTGATTTATAATTATGAATTTGGATTTTAGAAGTGTTTTAAAATGTTGACTAGATATGCTTTCTTTTCTACAACAAAAGAGGTGCAATTCAGTAATAAGTGTGTAGGTATTCTTATAGTGCACTTTTGATTTCCACTTCAAGTTGTCTTTCATTTGTTCCTTTATACCCATTGCACATGTTAGGCATACTCTTATTCCAAGAAGTTCTTCAAAGACAGTGCAGTGCATTCGAGCAACAGCTGCCAACGGTTTGACCAATTGGTAATTTGTCCTTTCACCACCACTAGAATTTGGAAATCTAGGATGGAAAGAGAAAGATGCCCAATGGTCGGTCTTACCCCTCTTCCTCCTTTGCCTCAGGCTGATCTATTTCACATGGAGCCCAGGTGGAGAAAGGGAGTTAACCACCATCATGCAGCCAGCTGCCAGATAGAAACACGAGAGTGAGGGTGGGCTGCTCACTGAGGACCACAATTCTGCCAAGATTCCTGGGTTTAATTGCTTGAAGTCTGGGTCCCATACACATCCCAGACTTTTGTGAATTCTGCCATGCTTATATGATCACAGTCAATCAGCAGACCTTAAATATTCACTTTCAAAATTTCTGTTTTATGTTACTTTCATCCACAAAGCAGAAAGCACTTCAAAAGAACTAATGCTTACAACATCCCATCCTTCCATTTGTTACATCAGCAAGCAAAACATTTTTAAAGGCTTTTCCATTCCTCTAGAATTTTGTAATTCTAAGCACAAACTGAAACATTTATAAACCTATGAATGATTTTATGAAAAAAATAGTAAGCGTTTTTCCTTGTTTAAATTTAGAAAAATATAAAAGTACCTTAGTAGCATGATGAACTCATTGCCTTGGTGTTTGATGAATGTTTTCCTCTTTGTTTTCCTAGTTGTTACAGACGGCCATGCAACCGACTGAAGCACTGTGAGCAGGGACTGTCATTTAGTGAAGAAGTGTGTCGCTGTGTCCCTTCATATTGGAAAAGACCACATATGAACTAAGACTGTCCTGTTTTCCAGTTCATCATTTTTCTATCATGAAAAACTGTCTCCACATTAGAACTGTCTATGAACAGAGAGACCCTATGGGGCTGGGGTAACAAAGACAGAAGTCTGTTCCTGAACCATGTGGATATCTTCACGGAAATAGACTGGAGCACACCTGTAAAATGCCTCTTTCAAAGACTGGTTTTCTCCCAATGACCAAACAGCTGAGGTTCTTCTCTTGTGATTTTATAAAAAAAATAATGACTATATAATTTATTTCCACTAAAAATATTGTTTCCGCATTCATTTTTATAGCAGTAACAATTGACAAAGCTCACTGTGATCAATATTTTTATAACATGCAAAAATATGTTTAAAATAAAATGAAAATTGTATTATAAGTTAGTAAGTTCAGTTCATTACCATCATACATTATAAGCACAAGAAAGGAGGATATTGGTCTTTGGCTGCCCTTGTTCTTTCTCTGTAACCAGATGTCAAATTTTGATTGCTATTGAAAAAGTGTAAAAGAAAATTTCAGAGGGACACTAATATGCTATTACATTTTGTTTAAATTAATCTAAATATATTTAATAATTACAAACATTTTAGCACATGAATTTATATGACTAAATGAATCAATACAGAACATCTTACAAGATAAGTCTGCTTAGCATGTCCATGTGATTGAAAGTTATTTAGTGCAATGGAACTATTCAGACTTTTAATTTGGTACAAAATCCCTCAGTATGTATTAAAATTACCTTAAAATCCAAAGGAATATTTTCTTTTTGATATTTAATTTCTTTTGACCAGCTAAAGTACTCCTAGTCAACACATTTAAAATAAACGAGAAATAAAATTTAAATACTCATATAAGTTAAAATGGAAACATTTCATCCATATAGCCTGCATATTTCCATTTTCAACAGGGCATCACACTGAAGTACTTTCTACTGGAGACAAATATTTCACCTCCTAAATACATCCAAATAAATAGTCTGTTGATAGAGAATTAATTACATACTAGTGTGACATAGCTGCTGTATATAAAAAATTAGTCCTAACAGGAGAAACTATTTTACTCAAGTTATATAAAGAACTCTCTAGAAGGTAGCAAAATTAATATACAAAAACATTATTAATTGGTATGGATCACTAATCAGTGCAATACAAAATGTTAATACCTGTTTTTTTTAAAAAAAGTAGTTTTTTTCAAAATGTATAAATAGGAGGTCAATACCTAAAAATAACCCTAACCAATATCTGCATTGACTTTTAAGACAGGTTTTACAAGTGGCATTTGAAGAATTCCAATAATGTGCTCCATACAACATTCAGTTCATGAAGTCAGTTTCATGTGTTAAAGGGAAAAAAAGTCTTCCAAAATCCTCTCATTATACATTTATGGACTATTCTAATTTTTTAGTAAAGATTACTCTGAATCCTCTAACCATAAAATGTAAGTATTGTAGCCAGGCGCGGTGGTGCACGCCTGTAATCCCAGCACTTTGGGAAGCTCAGGCAGGAGAATTGTGAGTTCAAAGCCAGCCTCAGCAATGGTGAGGCGCTAAGCAACTTAGTTAGACCCTGTCTCTAAATAAAATACAAAAATAGGACTGGCAATGTGGATCGGTGGTAGAGTTCAATCCCCAGTACCAAAAAATAAAATAAGTATTGTAGATTCTATGTACTTAATAAGGTCTAGGAATACCTGTTTTCAAACTTGAGAAAAGATAGGAAAGGGGAGGGAAGGAGGAAGAGTAAACTTGACAACAGAGTTCTTAAAATTTCTTCAAAAAAAAAAAATGCAAGGGGAATTACAGAAGAAAAATTGGGATCAAAATAAATAATCTCTCTGATGGGATAAAACAAAATGATCAAAATGATCACCTTTAAAATTCATCTACTCCTCAGTGCAATTAATTTTCATTCATTTGCATTCTTTTAAAAAAATGAAAGCAAGCAATCATTGTAATCATTACTGTCAATCAGGTCAATCATTTTTAGATTCAGTACATTTGAAATATAATTTAGCTGATTTACAAAAAAAAAAAAAATTCTAAATTTCAGTAAGCCTCCCGAGACCATGCAATGAATATTAGAATGACTTTTCTTTGTTAGATCAAAAAATAATCCGAACTCTGTTTCTGAAAATGTTTAAGCAAACCAAAATTTTTTTTAAAAATTCAGTAGGCCAAACATTAAATCTAGAAGCATGCCAGAATAACATTTAAATTTGTCCCTAGAGATGTAATAATTTTGATTCAAAAGAAAGAGTAGCATGGACAAGAATAATATATTGCCAGATACTTGCAAACAATTTTAGGTGAACCATAAAAATCCCACTTCAACACATTATAATGAATGAGATTTTTGTGTAACCAGTTAATATGGAATAGAGATAAAGCTAAACAGTTGTTTATAATATCAGCTAATGTGATTCAGCAAAAAGCTAAAAATACAGTAGAAACGTGCATAAGTTCTGCAAAAGAGTCCCCAGATACCAATGTAGTCGATCAAAGGATCAAGTTGAGAAAACACTGGAAGCCCAGAGCAGCAGTTAATATATCCACAACTTGGAAAGTTTATAAACAGAATTTTATGTTCAGAAACCTAATATTCTATATTCAGTTGAGAGAGGGGAAAAATGTTTCGGTAAGTGGTTGTTTAAGACTTAGTTTCCAAAAAAAATTTTTTTTGAGAAGAGAGGAGGTTTTGGCATTTAGTAACTGGCTGAGTGAAAGATTCCATTATTAGAATTTCTAAAAATAATCTTTGTTCTCCATATCAGCACTACTGAGAACAAAAGTCTGAGTGGTGTGAATGTAAGACCTAGTTCACCTAGAGTGTGCTTTAAGGGAAGGTGAAAGGGTCATGAACTTAAATGCATGCGCTGTAGGCTCTCTCCAAGGACACCATGCTCCTGTAGGAATCTCGTTCAATGGGAGAGGGAGCAGAAGCAGACATGTCAGGTGAGAGAGTTCACATTGCAGCAACTGTTTTAACACAGCACCAAAGCTTGTGAACCCCTTAACTTGTTCAAGTCCCCACATTCATCTGTCTGTGCTAGTGTAAGAATGAACAATGGTCTCTGAGTGAACAACGGGCTCACACTTCCCTACATTACTATGCTGTCCTCAGGTTTGGAGCTTTCATTAGATTTTTCAAAGGATATTTTGAGGGGTCTGATTTTCGTATAATAGATGAATTCTAGAAAGTTCTGAATAAATACATTATTTTATTCTAAAAGTGCATGTAGAATATAGCCAAAGATCTACCTAAGTCAGTGACGTGCAAAACACAAAGTAATAATTGTTATCAAAGCATTACTAGTTTATCTGTGTGTTTGAGTTTTTGCTATCTTGGAGATGTTTAAAGTAGGAAGTAACTATGTTAACTTCTTGAAGTATAAACCAAGATTTCATATGGCTTTTTCAATTCCATAGCCAATAACTCGTTGCTTAAAGAAGGATAATGCAGTAGAGAATCTAATCCAAATGAATGCTGGACTAGAAATCATAAGCCAAATTTTTAATCCTGACTTTTCTGCTGCATCCCTGAGCAAATCATCAACCCCCCTGAGTCTCAGCATGTTAACCTGTGAAAGGAAAGAATTGGGTTAAAACTGTGTATAAAGTTTCATTTTTGAAATTCCAAAATTTGTTCTGAACTACATAACAAAGGGAAATCAAAACCAGAAAGAACATTTTAAAGAACTTTAAGGAAGCATGACTGTTGAGATTGGTGTCCCCATTAAGAGCAACTATTTATCTTTTAAAAATGTTACATGTAAGAAATTATAAATGAAAAATCTGTCTTCCTTATGCTTTTCATTTTAATTCTACTTAAATCCTAACAAATGTAGATAGCTTAAAGCATCATTCTTCCTGATTTCTTTATATCAACGGTGGTCACATATGGAGACAAAATTTTTCTTTTTAAACTTTTAAAATTTTTAAAATTTTTCTTTTTGTCCTGTGAAAAAAAACATGCAGCTTTCATAAAATAGCAAAAATTAAGATTTCTTAATGCACTCCTTCCAAACTTCAGTCAGATGCACATATAGAGTTTTTAATCCAGGAAAGGGCTTTGAAGCAGAAATTGCTTCAAAAGTTGTTACCATCTGGCATTCTGATGATAGGATTTGATTAGGTGTTGGACTTCTATCACCAGGATCTGGCATCAACAAATTTGTAAGTATAGTTGTCAAAAATCTCTGGATGTTGTCATGAGCTCAACACCAACTGGGCTGATTATATAGCTACCTTGAGACATGGCTGTCCTCACAGCCATCACTGTTTTGATTTTATAAAAATAACTGTGAGACCACCATTTAAAATGTCTTTAAAATCCACTAAATAATGAGTGGCTATCTTAAAAAGAATTCCAAATTATCTCAAACAGAAACATTTTAAAGATGCAATTTACCAATACCTTTAAACAGAGAAAGATGTTTTCAGCACACTGTGACTTTATAACCACAAGCTAAGCGTGTTGTTACAATCATGGAATTTTTTTCCCCTCATTTCAAGGAAGCCGTACATCTCATTTTTAAAAAATTAATCTTCCTTATATTCAAGTGTAGGTTCAGTACAATTGTTTCTAGGAATACGATTACACCTACAAAAATGTATGATGTTCATTCAATTTATGAAGAGTATCTTTTCTTTGAAACAAGTGTCCTGTCATTAAATATTTGCCAGAGATCACAGAGCTCTTCCTCGAGTGTAACAAATGGGCCCTCTAGGACACTTCATTTTTCACACTTCATATTTCCTTTCTATTTCAGTTTTTCTCAAAGCACTACTTTTTTCTGTCATCTACTCATCCTAAGCATCAACCTTTAGCCCCTGATTATTTCTTTCTGTATGCTCATGCTCTGAGGTTTCTGCTCTGCGATATTTTTGGCAAGCTGTGAGGTGAGATGCTATCACAGGAAGGAGAAGCAACACTAGGAATCATTTGGGACTTTGGTACACATGATGCAACATGCCCAGCTTTCTCCCATTCTACCCTAGGCTTTGGACTGACAGATTGATATCCATTTAATTCTTAATGTTGATGATACTTTTGAAGCTCATGCTTCTCATAGAGCATGCGGTAAATAAAGGCTCACACCTGGATTTGCTAATGAATGGGAGGAACGAAGGAAAAGAGGAAGGAAATAAAGAAAAAGAGCAGGGAGAGAAAGAACAGGAGTAAATGAGAAAGGGTGAATAAGGAAAAATAAGAGAAAAATCAGGAACACTAGACTTACCAGAAAAAATGAAGCTGTCTCATAACCACTTTGGGACAGGGATAAGAAAAGTGTGTGGAAACTTCTTGAAATGCATAGAAACATTTCTGCAATTTGCAAACCAGAATGACAAAGGCAAACATGTTCTCTGCTGAGCAGTTTTGAAATTGGATTATGGGACTTCCATAGTGAATGAGATAAATATCATCATGATTTATGTGAAGAGTCCAACAGTAAAATTCTGAAATAAAGCACGGAAAAATATTTGGAATAAAATAGCTTCAGTCTTTTACTTGTGCACATGGACACTCTGAATGCCGCTTCTGTCATAATCAAATAACGGTCTATTATTCTTGAGAAGGTCACAGGGAAATAAAAAATTTCCTCATCTCTGGATTTAAAACAGATGTTGAAACATGAAATTTCAGATCATGTGAGAATTTCATTGTGTTTTTTTTTTCTACGAAGTTATATAACTGTTTACCCTCCATGTGAAATCACAAGCTCTCTTGTTCCTGTCACATCCGCGTGTGCAAACAGGTTCACAATTCACTTTACAGAGCGTGTAGGAAAGAGAAGTCTTACTTTATCTGAATCATGTGGCTCTTGCATTTCCCTGTGCTGCGTGAATGTAGAGCTCCAATATACTAAAAATATGTTGGAGGTTGCAAAATTTATTTGGAAATCCAGTCTCTTCTCTGCTTCTGAGTTTACTCTAGAAATTTGGAATCACACTAGAAGGGGTTTTCAGAAATGTAGTGGTTGAGCTCTTATTTTCACGAATAAAGTATCTACACTCCTGCATTCTTAAAGGTGCCTCCACATGAGCAGTGAATGGCCAAGCCCATGAGAAAATGATCTTATTTTCTTTGCTCCAGCAATGACATTCAGTGTATGTCCCTCGAAGTCCTGGGCTAAGAACCAGGATAGAAGAGTTATGTTGGATTCATTCTACTATCATTTTATTGCTATCCCTTTTCTCTCCCCTTCATTTCCCTTTGTCTAATCCAATGAACTTCCATCCCCACCACCACCATTTTGTGTTAGCATACTCATCTTGGAGAGAATATTCCACTTTAGGTTTTGGGGACTGGTTGATTTCACTTAGCATGACAGCTACATCCAAAAGTTATGTAGTCATTCTTTTTATGGCTGAGTAATAGTCCATTGTGTATATATGCCACATTTTATTTATCCATTCATCTTCTGAAGGGTACCTAGGATGGTTTCATAGCTTAGATATTGTGAATTGAGCTGCTATAAACATTGGTGTGGCTGCGTCACTGTAGTATGCTGCTTTTAAATCCTTTGGGTATAAACCAAGGAGAGGGATAGCTGAATCAAAAGGTAGTCAAATTTCTGAGGAATTTCCATACTGCCTTCCAGAGTGGTTACAACAATTTTCAGTCCTACCAGCAATGTATGAGTGTACCTTTCCCCCCCACATCCTTGTCAACATTTAGTGTTATTTGTATTCTTGATAATTGCCATTCTAACTAGAGAGAGATGAAATCTCAGTGTAATTTGTTTTTCTCTAATTGCTACAGATGTTGGACATATTTTCATGTATTTGTTGACCATTTGTGTTTCTTCTGTGAAGTGTCTTTTCAGTTCCTTTGCCCACTAATTGATTGGGTTATTTGGGTTTTATTGGTGTTTTTTGAGTTCTTTGTATATCCTGGAAATTAATGCTCTATCTGAGGTGCTGGTGGTAAAGATATTATTCCATTCTGTAGGCTCTCTATTCACCTTCTTGACTGTTTCCTTTGCTTGAAGAAAAGGAAAAAAAGTATTTTGGTTCAATATCATCTCATTTATTGACTTGAATTTATTCCTTGTGCTTTAGGAGTCTTGTTGAGGAAGTTGGCTCCTAAGCTGATATGATGGAAAGTTGGGCCTACATTTTCTACCAGTAGGTGCAAAGTCTCTGGTCTAATGCCCAGTTCCTTGATCAACTTTGAGTTGAATTTTCTGCAGGGTGCTCAGCTCATTTTCAAACATGCTTTCCTCCTATATTAGTCTGGTTGAATTGCCATAACAGAATATCCCAGAAACAAAAATTTATTTTCTCAAATTTCTGTAGGCTAGAAGTCCAAGATCAAGGTGTGACCAGGGTTGGATTCTGATGAGGCCTCTCTTCCTGACTTGCAGATGGTCACTTCCTCATTATGTGCCCATGTGGCCTTTCTTTTGTGGAGAGATCTCATGTGTTGTTGTTGTTGTTTTTTCCTGTTTTTGTTTTGTTTTGTTTTTCATTTAAGAACACCAGTCTTATTGGTTAAATAACATCATGGAATCACAATTGCTACCCCAAAGGGAACAGATGGATTTGAGGTGGATCCAGTTAGGTCTGTAGAAACTCCTCTTGATGTGCAAATTTTATTTGGGAAGAAAGGGTCAAGTGTGAACCAAACACTTTTAAACCAAAGAAAATATTCCAAAGTTGATATAGTATCTGAACTGCATTGGATCCTACAATAAGAGAAAAGTAAACAAGAATTTAATCATTTAGGGGGGACTACAGAAAAAAAAATTAATTCAAGAACTTTTATGTTATACTGGAACTTCCACCAGAGTGAGTTTGTTGGAAAACAGCCTTACCGATGTGGAAGTAAAAACAATACAATATGAGTGTGGCTCAGCTGGATTTTGCATTCAACTTGGATTAAAATTGTGTGCTTATATAGTTTGTACAAAACATGCTTTATACAGTTATGAGCTAATATTGAACTCAGAGCAAATACTCAATGCTTTTATACATTGCCAATAGAATTATTAAATTAGTGAAATTAAACCTGGAAATGGCTGTAGCAATCTGTTAATGATGTTTTAAGCAAAAGATACAAGTTAGTGATCCCATCCTACCTTGATTGAGACTCTACAGGTGACCAAGAATCAAAGCTATGGTTGATTTCAAAGAGTAATCCTTTTAATTCCTTGGTTACTGGTTACAAAATTGGCAAATACTCACGTTTAAAACCATGCCTGATTTATAATAAGACTACAATAAGTAATTTTCATAAACTTTGGCAGTTTCAAATGTCAAATCCTCTTCCTAACCAGAATTAAAGCACCTAGAAATTCAGCCTTTTCTGCAAATTGCAACAGAAAATGCTGAGAAGGGGGGACTTGAGAACATTTTAGATTTAGCCAAATACCACATTTTAGAATTTTATTTCTGAATTTATCAACACTGTGATTATATAAAACAATATTATAATGCATTTTGAAATTCAATCATACTTTTAGGTCCTGAAATTTTGTACTTCAAATATGTCAATCCCACCTCTTCACTTCTTAATATGTGAAAAGGCACACAGAAACCGAAAGATAGCTATGAAAGCTCAAGATAAATATTTCAAGAATGAAGTCAGTTTTGACTCAATAAAAAAAATTTAAAGAAAAAGGAAAACATGAAAAATTTTAAAGTATCTGAATATTAATGATATTAAGATGGAATAAACTTTATATTCAAGTTTTTACTTGATTAAGAAGACATTTTCTTCATTTTAATAAAATACACTTTGTTCATTACCCTTACAGATTCAGTTTAAGTTAGAACATCTTAAATATCAACTATGGAGGAAATCTAAAGCCTACAGGATCTGGAAAGTATCACTGAGCAATTCCTAGTATCCCTGTGCTCCAGACTGCACAACAAGCAGTGATATATTCTTTTTTTAAAAAAAAAATATATTTATTTATTTATTTTTTAGTTTTAGGTGGACAGAATATCTTTGTTTTTTTATGTGGTGCTGAGGATCGAACCAAGTGCCTCACGCATGCTAGGCGAGCACGCTACCACTGCGCCACAATCCCAGCCCCCAGTGATGTATTCTTAATATATAAGCTGCTCATAAGGTTACGTGTTGCTATTATACTACGGTTAGAAAAAAAAGCACTGTAACTCAAGAATAGCTATGCCAGGAATTCTCATTCATTTCTAGCATATTTGAACTTTTTTTTTATTCTATCTCATCTCCAAAGAAGATAAATTTGTAGAGATCTACTGAAATCCAGTGCACATTTTCTAGAAGATGAACAACAAAAGTCTCAATCAATGGGGTTCAAATCATAGTTTGTTGAAAAGGGTTAAAGTTTAATATGTGTGGTATTGTGAGAGCTTGGCAAATGGGAGGTGATAATTTAAAAGTAAAACTACAAATATCTCCAGACCAAAGAGTGCGTGCAGATATAATTAAGCCTCAAACATAGGGTGGGAGGAGGAATTAAAAAAATAAAGGAGAGAAAATGGCACTGCCTGAGTGATAGTCATAACAGAATCTCAACTGATATTTTGTGTCTAACTACACACATACACACACACACACACATACACACACACACACACGCCTTGGCAGAATTTTCAGCAATAAATAATGGAAAGGATGGGTTGCTCAATTTTCATTGTCCAAATTTGAAGATTAAAATAAATACTTTTAGAATCTGTTAAGCTCTGTGTGGCTCTGAAGACTGAAATTTCTTGAAACAGAAGAGTCCCATCATAAATAATCAGAAGTTGAAGCAAGGATCATTAAGCAAGAGAGAATCTTGCTCTAAATATAATTTTATTTCATATATACATGTACACTGACTCACTAGGCTTTTGTTATAGAAGCAAGACCTTATTTTTGAAGTTGGGTATTAGCTTTCTTGCAGATACAACACTAATAGTTCTTTGTTGGCTTTTAAATTTTTATTTCATTGAAGTGGATTAAAGAGCTAAAGTCAATTGCAAAACAAAAAGTCTGGAAAAGTTCTTTATTATGTTTCCTCCCAAAATTGATAGTTGGCTTGTCCAGACCTAATTGGAAAATCATTTTTTAATTCTTGTTTGCCAAGATTTTCCAAAGCATTGTCATTTTTGTTAGAGTTTATAGTAATTTTCCCATATGATTCTTTTCCATGGAGTCACTGCATATGAAGAGACCAATGAGTAAACATGCATTCATCTATTTTGCATCATAACATAATATTGAGATGACCAAGTTTAGCTCATATAATTTCACAGGTTTACAAAAAAGTAATTTTTTGTAACTTCAGTAGACCAATGTATTATTAATAGGGTTCAAAAGACCATGTGAGCTATGATTCAAAAATTCACTTTTTCACTTTTCAAGAAGACAGCCCTAAGTAGATAAAATCAAACAAAAAGTTCAAGTCAAATGTTTGCAAAAAGAGAACACGAAACTAGTATTGTAAGTTTGAAAATGCTAGCAGTCATTCTGCATTATATTTCCTTTCTATGAGTTTGCAGTACCACGGATATGCTCAAGATTAACATTTTTGCCTTCCCTGAAACTTTAAATTTGCTAATCTTCTCTTCTTTTCCTTCACCCATACTCTCTGAACACAACCTCCAAATAGCAGGTCTAGGAAGTTTCAAGATAAGCTTTCTTTAGATTCTGAGGGTATGTGGGGTGGTGGGGGGAGAGTGCTTGCATCATCCCTCTGGGTTTGATTCTTAGCACCACTCAAAAGAAAAAAACAATACTCAGGTTACTCAAGATGAAAAATGACAAAGGAATAGGACTGTAACCTCGGACATCTTCAAACTATGGAACAGCTTTTCAGGTGACGATGCCATCAACGGTTTTCAAACAGAAGTCAAAAAAGTTTTGGGTAACAGTAAATGCAAACCATTATGCCTGACAGCTTCCCATGTAATGCCATAAACAACAGTCATATTTAAAAAGAACCATGGCAGAAATACTCTGAAATTTTATTTTTCTTTCTTACTCTGTTGTACTCTTATTTTCATATTTTAATGTCATGTTAGTCAATTTTGTGTCATTATAATAAAATAACTGAGATTCCAACCTTGGCTTACAGTTTGAGATCCCAGTCCATGGTTGGTTGGTCCTGTTGATTAGGGTCTATGGTGAGTCAACCTACCATGGTAGGAGCACCTGGTAGAGAAAAACCACTCACCTCATCTCCAGGAAAACAAGCAGGGAGAAAGGGTCAAGATTCCACAATCCCCTTCAATGGAACACCCCAATTGATCTCAGGTGGGGCATAGGCCTCACTTCTCAAAGGTTGCATTAGTCGCCATTAGCACTAGCCTAAAAATCAAGCCTTTAACACACAGGCCTTTGGAGCACATCCAACATCCAGACTATAGCGAACCTTCTAAGAAAACTTCTGATATATATCCACCCTGAGTTTGTACCCAGTAGTTATGGAGCCATGTATGTGAAGTAGTCATAAGCCATCTAAGCTTGATTTTAAGGTAAAATTCCTAATAAATCTCTAACCAGTATTTCATTTGTGTGCCCCTTAGACCAACTACAACATTTGAAGCTTAATTTATCTATTCAGTTTAAAGATATTCAATGTTATCCACTAATTTTTTTCTTACTACCAAAGAAAATTAATGACTTTCGTGCCTAAAAGTTTACTACAGATGAAATAGAATTTCAGTACTTTAGACAGCACCTTTCTTGAGTCCTGTTGAGCCCTGCAAGGTCATTTCAATCCTCATATTTCCTGCCCTACTTTGTTCTTTCATATGTGACCTCACCTGTTTTCAAAAACAAGATAACTTTACATTTCTCATAGCCTCATGGGGTTCTATGTCACATAGTTCTATTTATGTTAAGCCAGACATTTCCATGTAATTTTATATTTTCTGAAACATTCTCTTTATCATGAAGTAACTCAGCAAGCTAACTTTGTTGGTAATATCTAAAAGGAAAATATTAGCTGCCTCATTCAAAATGAATGGGTTTCATTTAAATGTTTCCTGTTTTTGATACATTGCCTGATAGAACTATATGCATAACACAAAGTCTGGCTCAATTAGAAATTAAATGGTCACAATTGAATTTCAGCTCAAGCTATAGAAAAAATATGAGAATGTTGAACACATAGAAGAAGAAGGTTAATACTATTCTAAATTGGAAGGTTCCAATTTCATATTGACTTATGGGGCCTTTGTCATTGGATTGATGAGTTAATTTAAGGCAGAGTTCAAAGGGCAAATAGTTGAAAATGAAGAAATTTGTTTTAGTTTTATAATTTTATAATTATAAAACTAAATTTAGTTTTATTTTTATAATTTTCAATCACACAAATTGAAAAAATTGATCATAAATAATCATCTGTCTATATATTGGAAATATTATAGTTAAAGTATCTACCAAGGTGATAAACTTAACATCAGAGTATCAGAAAGTTTAGGATCAAAACATTTTCAAAAAGGACACAGTTTGAACAGAAGCATCTAGTTCTATTTTGTGTCAACACCAGCACACAATGTTAATTCCTCTGACTTCAACAACTTGATTAATTATAAACAATATATTTTTGCCCATTAGAGAAATATACTTTAAGTACAACTGGGAATGAAAATGTTTTACACAATTTCTTCTTTATTCTAGTTTTTTAAATTTCATAGATTGACATTTTCTGATGTTAATTCTTGCACTCTTTCAATCTTTAGTTTGCAATTTCCTCTTTATCTTAAGTCATTCTTCCTCCATTTTTAAAGTAACTTCCTTGAAAATGACATCTAAGTTTTGTCTTCTAATGAAAAAGTTTGATATGATCCTATTTGTTTCAATGCCTTGTAAAGTAGATTGTATTTGCCACCTAATTTTAAAATTCATTTTATGTATTTATTTCCTTATTTTTGTTGGTCAAACAAAATTGATTGATCAACAAAATTCATTTCAAATGTCCAGCCTCCTTCCTGATAATATTATTTTCTATTCTCTAATAGAGATTCTACTATTACATAAAACAATATAAAAACTGTTTTCTTTAGGAAAACCCACAATCCTCCTGCCCACCTCAGTTACGTGACAACTTTACACTAAATTTATTTCTATTTTCTTGTATCCTTTTAAAGTCTTATTTTACTTTTAATTGACACATAATACCTATAAATATTTATGGATTACAGCGGGATGTTTTAATATGTCATTATGTAATGATCAAATCAATCATGGTATTTAGCATACACCACCTCAAATGTATATCATTTCTTTGTGGTGAGAACATATGAAATCTTCTTTTCTAGTTATTTTGAAACACACAATATAATATTGTTAAGTGTTGTTCACCTACTGTGCAGAATGCTAGCCAGAATTTCTTGTTCTTATCTAATTATAATTCTTCCCTATTAACCAACATCTCCTTGTTTTCCCTCCCTGCTACTCTTCCATGTTTCTTCTAACCACTATTCCATTCTGTACTTCTAAGAGGTCAGCTTTTTCAGATTCCACAAGTGAGCGAAATCATGTGGCATTGTCTTTCTGAGCCTGGCTTGTTCCACTTAACATAATGTTCTCCAGATTCATTCATCCGGCCACAAGTGACCAGATTTTATGTGTTGTTTTTCCCTTTCTCCATGATAAAAGTAAACTTTCTTCATGTCATCTACTATTTCTTACTGCTATGTTTGCTGAGATTATTTCACAGCACCATAGATAACCTTGAACCTTGTCAAAAATCAAGTTCTTTATTTTCTGTCTTTCGCTTCCTAGCTCCCAGGCACTCAGTGGAAGTCTTGGCCAATGGCCTGGAAATAGAAGTCCTGTGGGTGATTTCTGGGCTAAGGCAGTAGTAAAAAGCCTTTCTGCAATTTTACAATCTCTCTCTTCCTCTCTCAGCAAGATCTCCAAGAAGCTCTTGTCCTAAGATGGTACAGCCACAAAATTTAAGTAGCTTAAAATCTGAGAGGCCTATTGAGGTTAACTGTCTGGTAGAGTCCTCCAGCAGAAAGAAGATTAGTGAGAACATGCGAAAAGTTTTTGTTGTAGAAAGCCACAAAACTTTGAGGGTTTTTTTGTTACCAAAATATAGCCTAGCTATTCTTCTCTTTTAAGAGAATATTTTACCATTTGTGTTGTATTTTCTCATGAATATACATATTCTGATGTGAACATCTATTTTTTATCTTTCCCTATCTTGAACTCTTTATCTCATAAGGTATGGTAAGGTTAATGTCTTTTATCAATTATTTTTGTCATGAAGTAGGTGAATGATACACACTCTAATCTCTTGCTTATTTTTTTAGGTGTGATTGGCTTGATCTAGAATTACTGAATTGCCATTCTTTTGTTTCACTAGCTTGTAGATACTGTTCCACTGTCTTCTGGTTAATGTTCTTGCAAAGATAAGTCTCATGTCAGTTTGATGTTATCCCCTTTGTGGTAACAAGTGAGTTTAAAGCTGATTTGGTTTTCTCCTGATATTTAGTGTTCACGATGTTTATATAGAATCTGTGCACATATATTTTTATTGCTCTAGCCTAGAATTGTGTGAGACCTTTGAAATTTCTGGTTCACATTATTCAGTTCCATAAGTATAGCTTCTTAATATTTGTGACAGGAAGCTTCTCAGTTGGATCCCAACAATCCCCACCTCCTGGTATTTCTTGTGAAGTCCCTTCAAACATTGTACCAAGTTTAGACTATTGCAGCATACAACAAGTGATTGTATGTCATTCCCAAGATTAGGTTGTGAGACTTCGGCTTCTGTCTTGAGGACTCTTGTACATATTTTCATTTTTTTCTCTCTTAGGTCACTTGCTGTGGGGAAAACCATGCTGTGAGGTATTCTATGGAGAAGGCATATAAGGTAAGGAACTGAGTGAACTCGAAAGTGGATACTTCAGCGATGGTCAAGTTCAGAGACTATAGCCTGAGCCAACAGTTTGATCTCAATCTCCGTCCTTGAGTCAGAACCAGGATTCCTGACCCAGAGAAACTATAAGATAATAAAAGTGTAGTGTAATCACTTAGTGTAATTACACTTAGTGATTAATTACCTCTTAGTTTTGGGATAATTTGTAACACAGCAACAGCTATTCAATACAATCTTTTTTGTATACTTATTGTGTCTTAATTTAATTTCTTCTAGAATTCCTATTAGTTAGATATTTGGCTTCTTAAATCTATCCTCCTATATGTTTTTTTCTTTCCCCTCATGATTCTCAACTTTTTTATACATTTCCTCTGGGTTTTGAACTATGTTTTCTCTTGATCTTCAGTCAAATAATTCAAGCTTCCAAGGTGATTGACCTCTCTTGCAAATTATCTCCAAATTCTTTAACTGGGAAATTATGTTTCTGTTTAATCCCTATGACTCACTTTAGATAGGTAGGAATTTGTCTGTTTCTGCAGAAATAACTGAAGGAATCCTACTTTCTCTAAATTCAAGACAGTGAAGCTTTAGCCTGTGCACCTGGCCCCTCTCCTGGCCTTTGAGAATAGATCAAGAAACTGATGCTGACATAGGTCTTCCTACGGGTCTCCACAGATCTTAGAAAGCCAAGGCACTCTCAAGATACCCTGTTTTTCAGTCTTTGTCAAAAATGCCACTGTCCAGTTTCTTGGCTGGTCAGCAGGTGATAAACCCCCACCATTTTGAAGAGCAGAAGAGTAAGAGCCTTCCTTCCACTCTGTTCTGTGTGTACCACAATGCTTTTTAGCCAAATTAAGACAAAAAGCTTGGAGTTAGAAATTGGCAGAACAGAAGTGACTCAATTATTATTTTCATAGCCAAATTCTAGACAAAAAATATATTTGTATACTTCCGTCTTGAAAATAGAAGTCATAATATATACAAATTATTGTTCAATAAAAGGCACTGGCCTATTGGTATCATGCAATCACTACATAGAGAATTACAAGCTATTTCCTGTTGAAAGGAACTCTGAATTAGGATTAGAACCTGAATTTTGCTTGCCTTCCAAAACCTAATATGTAAGGGGGTAAGTTAAGTCCTCCTTTACAAGTGACATAGAACCATACTCAATCTGGAGAGATTTTCATCTCAATAAGGTTGTTTCAAGCTATTTTTTTAAAAAAATGAAGCATTCTTGATATTATAGGCATTACATTAGTACTTCATACCAATTTGTCTTAATTCTCCAAAATGCTAACAATTTTGCTATAATTGTTCCCATTTAAAGATTTGGAGAATACTGATTAATTCTTTCTGAGTCTGTTTTTTAATAAGTAAGATGGAGATACAAATTGTACCTACCTCTAGACTGTGGTTATCATTCAAAGTAGAGGCCAAGGAAATCAAAAGATTGCCTGAAATAGGAATATTAGTGGAGGATACAAAATATTTTATAGCTAAAATAATCCTAAAGAAGGTAAATTTCGAAGTATTGAATAAGCATGAACTTATTCTTAGTGGTGAGGAGGGCATTATGAGGAGAGTTTAGGATTGGGGTTAGAGTTGGGGTTTGTGTCAAACAGAAAGTCTAATGCTCTTTGGGACATTCTCCTTCAGAAATTAAGACAAATAAGAGGGAGTTTTTAATACCTCAGAAGTACTGACTATATTGCTGTATTCACATACATATTTTATCTGCCCTGAGTGCAAACTTACTCTAAAATCAGGATAATGAAGCATTATATTACTCAAAAAGGCCCTTTTTCCTTCTAATTGCTTAAAATTCTGCTCAAGAATCTGTCAAATCCTGAATAATTATGTGAGAGATCTAATCTTCCTTCCATGTCATTATAAATCACAGAAAACAATGTTCAGTTTCAACCCGACAGAGTTTTGACAGAAAAATACACAAAGAACATTTCAAGAGTCACCAACTACTAGATAAAATTATGGCTTTAATGGTGTTCATACATGTCAACAAAGAAAAATAAAATCACGATGCTTGTAGCGAGATATTCTAAAAATTAAGAATGCATGCAGGTGATTGCAAAAGCCACCACAGCTGAAATAAAGGCACCCAGAGCCTGTGTAGCCACAGAACTCCTGCCACCTGCATGAAAAGAATAATAATAGTAAGTTTCAGAGTTTCCTCTAGCCACAAATCTCTCAACTATTTCATTTTGAGAGTGGCAGTCAGAGAGTCATTATGGCCAGTTGCTCTTCTTGGGGAAATTGGAAGACTTCCAAATAGCAAAATATTCACATATTAGAGTCAGTGGCAGAGGAGATTTGTGGAAGGGAGGGTTATTCCTCCCTGAAAGGACATTGGTGACATTAATATGCCATGTTGGAGGTGCTGAAGTTTAAGCAAGGTTGATACAGGTCAAAAATCTTGAGAAAACACAAAATTATTTATCCCAGGGTTGATATTCCAAAATTACGTGTAGACAAGCTTGCAGCCAATTTCCTATGAGGGGAAAAACTTTAATCTAATTATCAGTCTTTGCATTTTTTAATTATAGGATTTACCATTTCCCAACCTGCACTTTTTTCTTCAGTTCATTAATGTAATTGTATTCCTGTATCATCATAGTTTTCACTCCTCACTTTCAAGATGGATATATTTTCTTAAGATGGTTTGGATATGTGGTGTTCCCCAAAAGCTCATGTGTGAGACAATACAAGAAAGTTCAGAGGTGAAATTATTGGGGTATGAGAGCCTTGGCCTTGTTAGTGTATTAATCCACCAATTTGTATTAACTGGGTGGTAACCATGTGTGGCTGGACTGTGATTGGAGGAGGAGAGTCACAAGGTGCTTGTCTTTAGGGTTTATGTTTTTTGTCTGTGGTGAGCAGAGCTCACTCTGCTTCCTGATTGTCACCTGAGTTGCTTTTCTCCCTCACACCCCTCCTCCATGATGTCCTTCCTCACCTTCGGCCTAGAACAATGGATGTGGTGCTCTATGGACTGAAACCTCTGAAACTGTGAGCTAAATAAACTTTTCTTTCTCTGAAATTATTCTCGTAGGTCTTTTGGTCACAGAGGCAAAAAATCTGACGAAAACATGGTCTGAGTTTTAGACCATAAAAGGAAAATGCCTTCAAATTTGCCACAAGGAACAGTAAGCCAAATAATTATCTATTTATGAGAGACCCCTCTTCCCTCCACTGTAAACTCAACATATTTTCTATAGGCACAAACTGAGAAATAACTATATATTACACCATTCAGACCCTGTTTAAGTATCTCATTTAAAAACATGCAGCTGAGATAATTCTACTAATTCATATCCTTAAAAAGGGGGAAACTGATTCTAGGGAAGAAATGATGGAGGGAAAATTCTTCCAGGCACTTTGAGAAGTTATTTATATCTTCCAAGGCCCTGAACTTTTAGAGAATTATTAAGGCAGAAAAGGATGGGGAGATTCAGGTATCGTAAAAATATTTTTTTTCTCAGTGACTTTTAAGTTTTGTGTCAAATAATGTTTTGAAGAACTCTTAGCCATCAACACTCAGGAAAGTGCCAAGCTTTTCTTTAGCCATTTATTTCACAGGACAGTGATTCAAGGTTTTATATATTTAGTGTATGTACCTGGGGTGTCTCTGTGTGGGTGTATTCTTAGCTATTTAGTAGGAAAGATGAGTTTAAAATGAAGTTTTTATATAAACTCTTTGTTGAATATTTGCTATTTCTTGAAATGGTTTTTGTGTTTTACATATAGATATTAATTTAATCTCTATTATATGTGATGTTGGTAATGTCTCCATTCCATAAATGAGGAAATTAAGGCACATAAAGTTAACCAAAAATCCCTAAATTATAGATCTAATAAATAATATAGCTAGGGCTGTAGCTCAGGGGTAGAGTGCCTGCCTAGAACATTTGAGGCACTGGGTTCAATTTTCAGCACCACATAAAAATAAACAAATAAAACAAAGGTATTGTGTCTACCTATAACTAAAACAATTTTTTTTTGGTACCGGGGATTGAACTCAGGGGTACTTAACCACTGAGCCACATCCCCATCCCTATTTTATGTTTTATGTAGAGGCAGGGTCTCACTGAGTTGCTTAGCACCTCGCGGTTGCTGAGGCTGGCTTTGAACTCGCGATTCTCCTGTCTCAGCCTCCCAAAGTGCTGGGACTACAAACGTGCACCACCATGCCCGCCTAAAACAAATTTAAAAATATATATAGGTGGAATTCAGCCTAGGGCAGCTGGCTTCAAAGTTTACACTTTTAACTATCTGACTTGAGTGTAAAGCATAAACATCATATTCTGTACTCCTTAAAGCCAGATTCAAGTTGCTAACCTAGAGGCTATTTATACATTATATTGGTTTCTAGATTTACTCTACACGTGGAGGTGAGCATAAGTTCATTGTGAATGTTGAATCTGCTAACTCTGTGGTCCTTTTTCCTAAAAAGATAAAATACACTTGAGGATAAAGGCTTAGAGACAGAAAACAAAACAAAACAAAAGCAAAATTTTAAAAAATAACCTAAACTCAGCACATATTATAAACATAATCAAAAAAGTAGAATGTTGTAACAGGTATGTTTTTTGAAGATAACGTTCGCCTCACCTACTGCAGTGATGAGTATATACTTTGCATTTGCCCCATCAAAGTCCTATCTTCTTCCATAGTGGGGAGGTGGTGCGGTAACTGTTCCAGTCATGAAAGTGCAGTGAACTTGGTGCTCTCCATGTACTCTCTTAGGATGATTCACTTTATAATCTGCTTCCATGGAATGACGAGCCTAGGCAACATGGAGAAGCCATGTGTGGATGCTCTGGTTGACATTCTCCCCTGAGCCAAGCCTTCATGTCACCCCAACCCAGGTGTTAGACATGCAGGAAGAAGCCTCTGCATCACTGATACCAAACCACTCCTCTTCAAGTCAATGCAGCCAATCATGGACTAGCCACAAGGTATCTTGCTGTACTGGAACTGCATCATTTATGAGGAGAATAAACTTATTTTTTCTTTTTTTAATGAACGAAGTTTGGAGTGCTTTCTTTGTACGATAATGGTTAAGTTAAATAGAATTGCATACTCAGTGATGAAACACTGCCAAAACAATACCATAAACAGGTGGACATTTTTTTTTTAAGATTATGTGTCAAGTAAATGTTCAAAAGATCTCATGGTAGGGTAAAAAATTTTCCCCTCAAAAGCTGTCCACATTCTCATACCTGCAACTCATGATAATTACCTGATTTAAGGTTCTTTGCACATATGATTAAATGAGGTATTTAGTGATAGGGGAATTATCCTGAATTATCCAAGCAAGCTCTTAATGCCATCTCACATGTCTTTAAAAGAGAAAGGTAAAGGGAGATGAGATGCCCACGAGGAGAAAGTAATATGAACACAGAGGCAGAGCTTGGAGTGGTGCAGTCAACAGTAACGGGAAGAGGCTGTTTGAGTTAGCTTTTTCACTACCATGACCAAAAGACATGACAAGAACAATCAGAGGAGAAAAAGTTTGAGGGTTCATGGTCTCAGAGGTCTCAGTCCATAGATGGCCAACTCCATTGCTCTGAGCCTGAAGTAAGGCAGAATATCATGACAGAACGGTGGGCCATAGGAAAGCAGCTCAGGACACTGAAACAGAAAGCAGAGAGAGAGACAGAGAGCAAGAGAGACAGAGAGAGACAGCACTCTGCTCAACAAGGACAAAATATATATCCCAAATGAATGCCCCCAGGGACACACCTCCTCCAGCCACACCCTACCTGCTGATAGTTACCATCCTTAATTCAGATCAGGGGATTATGCACCGATTAGGTTAAGACTCTCATAACCCAATCATTTCACCTCTGAACTTTTTTGCATTGTTTCACACGTGAGCTTTTGGGGGACATTTCGTATCTAGACTGTAACTCCACCATGTAATTTGCAGAGGTGACACCTTGATTTTGCCCACTGAAACTGATTTTAGACTTGTCTTCCAGAACTATGAGCGAATATATTTTTGTTACTTTAAACTGTCCTGCATGTGGTAATTTATTATCACAGTCATAGAAAAGTCAGCAAAGGTTTGAATAAGAATAGGGTGATTGCTGTTGGAAGCTAGAGGAAATGAAGTTTCATATGTAATGGTAGAAGGATTGACAACACAGATACCCATGGTGATATGGAAAACAAGAGATGTACTGATGGACTCAGCAAGCTAGGTAAGGGTGTCTAAGAAGAGGAACTGAGGTTCACCTGGCTTGCTCTAGCTGGCTGTGTAGTATGATACAAGAGCAGAGGGAGATAAAAAAAAAAACAACTATTCATTTTTAAAAACAACTATAGAGGGCTTGGGCATGTCTTCCCATATAGAAAGGACATCTCAAATAGTAAATGCAGACAGCTAGTGGGAAAACATTCTCCTAAGAGTCAAGATGAAACTTGGGTGTAACTACAACACCTATTACAGAGAACTCAGATTTGTGCATGGGCCCTGTGGACATATTCAAAGAAACAAAAAGCTTTCCAACAGTCTTCAGGGTGTGCCTATTGTTAACACCTATATACTAGGGCTTCTGAAGGTTTTAAGAATGTTTTTCCATAGAAGTTCAGAAGGGACTCAAAGTAGAAATAGGCTTATCTCTAAGAGATTTGTCAGTGTTGGTTTTGTCTAAATGAGTAGATCTATTAATTGATGTACCACAAATCTGCAAAGAGTTTTAAAGAAATTATATCAGATGGGACTCAAAACGATAGAGACAGTACAATGATCCCAAGAGCCACAGAGAGCATCTTTTGGGTTGTAGATCTCTCTTAGTCAAGGAACTGGTAGCATGTTCCTGCTAAATTTCAGAATTGCTATGAAACAGTGATTCCATTTTTTTTTTTTTTGGTACTGGGGATTGAACTCACAGGGACTCGACCCCTGAGCCACATCCCCAGCCCTATTTTTTTGTGTTTTATGTAGAGACAGGATCTCACTGAGTTGCTTAGTGCCTCGCCCTTGCTGAGGCTGGCTTTGAACTCGCGATTCTCCTGTCTCAGCCTCCCTAAGTGCTGGGATTACAAGCGTGAGCCACCGCGCCCGGCTAGTGATTCCATTTTTGAATGGGAGTTTGTTATATGTTTGGGAGACTGATAACCTCTTTCTTACATTCACAGGTCAGATTGAAAGAACTCATGTTTGAGGAAATATACATGGGGCATCTCCTTTACATTTCATCCAATTTAGATGACAGAATTATGGACCATGACATGAGTTGAAGGACAAAATGGAATGAAAGTTTGGAAGCTTTAGGAGAGAGTGTTTTTATTTGTATTCAGGTATGATATTAATTGCTGTGGCTAGAGGACAAATTATGACATACTGTACCTTTGAAAGATAGTCACTAAAAATATCCCATCCAAAATACTTTTCTAGAACATGCCTGCCTTGCTATTCTCCCATAAAGAAGGGTAGTCTATGTCCCTTCTTGTTAAATAAGAGTGGACTTTCAGTTGTTGCCACCAACAGAGTACATTAGGAGTGCTGCTATGTGATTTTTTTATATTAGTCATAAATACCACACTGCTCTTATGGGCTGGTCATTTGAAGCACTCACCCTGGACATTGCCCCTTGGTATGTTCCCCCACAGGGTCTAGCCACTCTGCCGTGAGTATCCCAAGCCACATGGACAGGCTGTGGGTAGGTGCTACAATAAACAATCCCAGCTGAGTCTGGCCTTTGAGTCATGCCAATTCAGATACCAGAAATTTGTGTGAAGAAGCCTCCAGATGATCTCAGCTCTCAAATATTTGAATCCACTGCAGTTGAGCCCCAGACATTATGGGGCAGACATAAGCTATCCCTATCCAAATTCCTGACCCACAGAATCAGTGAATATGATACAGTTCTTGCAGTTTTAGGGTACTAAGTTTAGAATTTTTTTTTAAAACATAGCATTAGTTACCAAAACAAGAATAAAGAGTCCCAAAGTGAAGGAAGAAGTGACTGAAGAAACATTGAAGTGACTAGACACCAATACTACAAATGCTATTGTTTACAAGCCTAGAGCATTTCAGCAATTAGGTTTTTCATGGGACATAAAGCTACTAGAAGGGCATAATGAGATCAGTTAGTGCTATAGGCATTATAAACAGCTCTTGAGGATTTAAGGGCAAAATCAAATATGTGCACAACAGAAACACACAGGAAGTATGGCCATCAATGCGTTCTTGTGTGATTGTTAGACAGATGCTGGAGAAAATGTAAGCAAGTCATTTGTTTTTAAGTTTGCCTGATTTGCCAAAATACCAGTGATGTTTTGAGCATGGGGGTTGGAGTCAGGAAAGAGGAGGGAGAGTGGAAAGGAATTTTAAATTATCAAAGAAAGGTTCAGCCCAAACCATTTTAATGAAAACAAGATTTTATAGTAAAGTTGCCAGATATTCCAGTGGATTCAAACATTTTTAATTCTTAACTATGCACCAGACACTTCTGTGATAACTTTTTTTCCCCCACAAACACAGATATTTTATAGACATCATTTTTTACTAGAAGGCTTTGTATCCCTTATTAAAAACATGATCCATTATTTGTGCATATAGGAAATCTTATTTTTTAGACCAAATTCTATCCTTTTTTAAAAGTAATAATGTTTTAACATCTAAAAGTTGACAGAATCAATTCATTATTCTGATTTAAAATAAGTTGACCTGCTCGAATAAAGGAGAACAAGACTTCTAGTGAAGAAATCTCCTAAAAGAAAACAATAACAAATGGATCCAGTTATCCAAGTTGACAACTAAGTTCATGATTAAGAATTGTGTCAAGATCAATAGCATGTGTAACTATGTGCAATCTTCCATTGACCACTATAACTCAATGAGCTAGTTCCCTATTGTGGCATAACCAATTACAGAAATTGAGCAGCTCAAAACAACACCCATGGTCAGAAGTTCAGAAGGTTTATTCCATTAATATAAGTCTTACAAGGCTGAATTCATGATACTGGCTGAGCTGGGCTCTTTCTTGGTAGTGCTGAGGAAGAATCAACTTCCAAACCCATCCATTGCTGGCAGACTTCAGTTCCTTGCTGTTGGAGAACTGAGTACACATTTTCTTGTTGACTGTTGGCCAGGGAATGCTTGTAGCCAATAGAAGCCACTCTCAGGTCTTACCCTATGATCCTCTGACTCATCAGTGGTTAACTTCCCTCATACAGACTTCTCAGTTTTAGTTTTTCTGAAGAAAATTGTGAAAGGCTCAAGTGATTATCTTAGGCCCACCTAGATAATCTTCTCTCTTATACATAATCACAGAGGAAGCCCAGTGGAAAAAAGGTTATAGGATCATCTTAGAATTCTGCCTACTGTACTCATTATCAACAAGGGAACCACACTCTAAAACTTCAAAGAAAATCCATCAATTAACTTTTATTCTTTCCAATTTAGACAGCCAATTCCAGGTCTTAAGGAATTAAAAGTGGTCTATGTACTGAGTTGGAGTTTTAGTCAGGAAGAGAATTTTAAGTTCCACTTCTGCTTCTAACCACATCTGTGATTAAAGACATAGCCATTCATCATGTGGAACCTCAACTCCTACATCTGGAAAAATAAAAGAAAGTAAAACATTCCATAGGGTTTTTGGGAATTAATTGCGCAAATAAATATGAAAGTGTCTAGTGCTATGCTTTACACTCATGGGGGCCTCAAAATAAACCACCAAGCTCTAACTACCCTGCTACAAAACTGCAGGTGGGCTGTAAGCACAGGGCTTTACTTCAACCAGTATTACCTCAGGTACTCAGCATGTTTTCTTTTATGAGTACCCTTTGATGAAGTATTCACTGTGTGTTCACCTTTGTTTCCACAATACCTCAAAAAAGACAGAACAATAGATCATTAATAGATGGATATTTAAAATTAATGCTGGGTATATTGTTACAAAGTTGGGCTATACTAGCTAATATCAATGTACATTTAATGGAAGAATGTGATAAGCATAGAAGAAAAAAATAATAAAAATCTGGAAAATTTGATTTTGCATGCAATACCAATACGTTCTGGAAATACCCTTTTGATTGTTTTATGATTTTATTTTTTTTAGGAGAGTGGATTCTAACATGAATCACATTTTTATTAATTTGTACAGTAAATTACTAATATCTAAATTTGTCAAGGTTCAGAAAATTCCAATAATGTAGATACATCTATTCTCATTTTTCTGATGAAATTTGAGATCAATTTATATATCTTTTTCAGGATTGTAAATCAGTTAGTGGCAGGACTAACTTTTTTAGAAAAACTGTCTTCTATTGGACACCAAAACCCAGGTCTTACATAGACCCTTGGGGACTAAATGCTACCTTCAATGTCATTCCTATGTCTTACAAGTTTTTCTACTACCAGAAGCTTAGAGATCTTGATCTCTAATGAAATGAGTTAAGTGCAGCCCAGACTGAAACAGGAAGTGAACTCAGGTCATAGCTTGATTTGTTACAAGCTAATTGCTTGCTATAGTGCAAGTCACACAGGTTCAGAAATATCATATTCCTGTTTGTTAGAGTCCATCTTAGGAAAAATCACCCACTTTACAATCAGTTGTTGGTAATAACTGAGGAATGGACATGGAAAATCATAGAGACTTGAAGGAAAACAGATGTTACTGGTTCTTTCCTCTGATACTGGGGTGGGGTGGGGGGGAACATGCCTTGCTTGAGTGCATTTTGTCCATAAAAACAAAAGAGAAAAACTTCATTTCTCCTAAAAATGGATTCAAAAGCATCAAGTATTGAAAGTTACTACCAAAATAATGACAGTAGACCAAACCAGAAAGTTGGCATTTACACTGACTCATCTGCAACTATTCCAGAAATTTGGAAGCATAGAGCTGGTTTCTATCATTGAAGTTTAGAAAGGAAAAAACAAAAAAAGCTGAAAGGATTTTGGAAATATAACACAGAGAACTGTACATTTTTATTCTCCGATTAATGAAAAATTTTCTATACTCTTAGACATATTCTTTTAGAAATGTAGGTGAATTTGAAGATTAGCTTTATGATTATAAGTGGTAAATGGTCAACCGATAGATTGAAGAGTTCCACTTATTAAGACAAAGTTTAAAACTAGTTTTCAGAGATAAGTAAAATTATTTTCCTATTTAAAAATTTTCTTCAAATTCTTTTTGATTTTTTGTTCATTCTTTTCGATTGCCCAGCATATTTCCAGTAAAAGCAGTCAGACTTCCTAGCACTTCTATTGGACTGGGAGCTATATTTTCATCGCCAAATCAGCTGGTAATCCAAAGTGCGACTCACAAAAATAGCTTTTCAATTAAAAAGTTAATAAGTTTAACTAGTTCTTACAACTTGTTTATATGGTAAAGCCATTAAGTAAGGAAAATATAATATGTAGAAACTCCTTTGTAAACAGGATTATTTCTATAGGATCTACAGAGAAACATGTGGTTCTTTTGCCCAGGATACATACAGTAAGGCTAGGCTTACTTTTAAGATTTTCATCTTGTCCTTCAGTAAAGCTGGCTGACTTACATTATCAATATTTTTTTTTCCTAGAAAGCAAGGAGCAAACAATTATGCATTATTTCATCAGTCTTCTCTCCTGTATTTTTCACTCTTTCTTAAATTAAGCACCAGGAATACAGTAATCTTAATAAAACACTATTTTGATTATGTTACCTACCTAAATATTTACAATGTTTTCTTTCAAATCACAGAAGAATCCTCTTCTTAACTTTCAAAGCATGCCAGAAAAATCCCAATAGGATTTCCCACTACTACCTGGTTTTTAGTAAGTTTGGACTGTACTCTCCATTTTCCCTAAATAGTACTTCTCTTTTCTCAACTCTATACTTTCTTAGTTCTGTTTCCTGTTTGGAGTCGCCAGCCCATTCCCTCTCCATTTATTGATAACCTATGCTATATTTTCTCTAAAACTATTTTTAGAGAGAGTTGTAAAGAGAATATAACTTTCTTATAAATCATTCAGAAGATAAATGAACATGAGTATAAAATTGCATGTCCACTTTAATTTTACTGAGAGATAATCACCATTGTGAACATTTTTATATAATATTCTTGCAGACTTTTAAAAAATGTATCATATACAATATAATATCTCATAAGCTGCATTTTTATTATCTAGTAAATTATAAACATGCTTATAAATACATTTTCATACCTCATTCCTTGATGAGTTCTCTGAAGCTATGTGTCACTCACCTTTGGTGGGCTTTATGGCACCAACACTGAGTGTGAGATGTAACACAGCAAAGTGTAATCGGCAATATATTGTGTTTTTGCAACTTTTGTCTTTTTATTCAGAATAAAAACAAATTCACTTGTATTTAATGTCTTTTAGTTAAATTTTTATATACTATTGTTTCATATAAGAAAAACAAATGAGTAAACTCCTCATATAAATTACCAAGCATACATTGAACAGCATATATTTATACTCTAATATGAATAAATATTTAAATAAATGTTTTTTGAAACTTTTTTTTTTTTTTTTTTTTTTTTTTGGCACCAGGGACTGAACTCAGGGGCACTCGACCACTGAGTCACATCCCCAGCCCTATTTTGTGCTTTATGTAGAGACAGGGTCTCACTGAGTTGCTTAGTGCCTCGCCGAGGCTGAGGCTGGCTTTGAACTCGCGATCCTCCTGTTTCAGCCTCCCTAAGTGCTGGGATTACAGACGTGAGCCACCACGCCCGGCTTGTTTTTTGAAACTTGAATCAGAAAAGATTCTGAAAAGGAAGATGATCCCAGAGAGAGAAAAATTGCTCTAAAATTTTTTTTGGAAATATGTTTTAAGTGATCAATATGACAAAAGAGTAGAGGATATCAAAGGTATGATTTTGACTAAAGGGAAAATCTACATGATCCATGACCAATGTCTCCAACTGTAGTAATAAGAGATCCATGTTAAAGAAGGGCCTGGAAATGTTTGTCTGTGAAAATGCATCTGTGGATTCATAGACTCTGACTCCCAGTTTAAGGAAATGATTCTGACTTTTAAATAGGTACATACAATGAGTGAACATGTATGTCAGAGGCATCTAGTGTGTTGACACAAACTTCTTGTGGAGAGCAGTTAGGCACATGCTTGATTAAACTTTTGCATATTTGATATGTATGATTTCCAGCTCAGCTGGGAAATAAAAATGACTTTTCCATTGCAGAGGAAATAATATAGGTGATAAGCTAAGTGATTTTTTGCAAGAATGGCTCCAGGGGATACCATAATTGAAACTGGCAGTATTTGTGTGCATAGATAGCAATTGTGTTCACTATGATTAAAGAACATACACTTTCTTTCCTTTTCTAACTCTTTGGCCTTTATTTGCCAGTTTCCTCCATCAAACCCTTTCCTCAGACTCTAATCCTAGTGCTTTTCTATTTCAATCACACAGAAGTCATTATATTAGAGAAGCAGGGAAGAATTTAGGTCTATTCAATAAATCCTAACAACTATGACAGGTCTGCAGGTTTCAATTCACACTTTATGCCTTATTTATGTTTCTACATTAAAGTTGCTAGATAATATAAAATACAAATAATTTAAGAAAAATAGCTACAGGTAAATGATAATGAAATATCAAAGATAACGAAATTATTCCCAACCTTGTGTGGTATAAAAATTAATATAAGCGAATAACTGAAAGTAGATCAAATGTTTCAAATTTTATCAGTCATCATGAAAGTATCAAATGGATTCTCAGAACCAGAAAAAAATCTATTTTATGTAATGCATTTTAGTTTAGTTTTTATTTTTAGTTGTAGGTATAGCACAAGGAAATTGCTGTAAGTGCTTTGGCTTAATTTGGAGTTTTCTCAGATTTAGCACTCTCCTCAGCTAAAATTTTCATTCAGAAATTAGCTTTTAAAAATATTAATGTAGCATGTAGTTTGCTTTTCTATCTAAATTATTATAGAAACTATCAATATGCTAAATTTTATCAGTAGGGAAACATGATGATTTTCTCTTAGTATTACATGAATTTTCATTTCAAAGGAAATAGTCTCCACAGAAGATAGTAAAGAATCATATTAGAAATAAAACAATGTCACTTTAAAGAGATTTTTTTAAATATTTTTTTATTTATGGATCTTTATTTTATTTATTTATATGTGGTGCTGAGAATCAAATCCAGTGCCTCACACATGTGAGGCAAGTGCTCTACCACTGAGCCACAACCCCAGCCCCTAAAGATATTTTTAAAAGTGATCAGTCTTCACGAATAATCAACTTGGACTTGTAAAAAATTACCATGATCCATCAAAACCTCAAATTTGTACAAGTTTTAATTGAGAGGAATTTTAGGTAACTATTAATAGAGACTCAGTCACAGAACAAGAACATGATTTAGTCTACATTCAGTGAGACAGATTTTTTTGAAGTTATATGAGGTGTCCAAAAAATTTATATGTAATTTAAATGTTCTATATCAGACTTTAGGAATGGAACATATTTGCTTCAGAGAATTAGTGACACTTGATGAAAATATCCTTTTCTCACTTACTTGGCAAATATTCATTGGATCCTACTTTATATCAGAAACTGCTGGAAACAGAGTCTCTACGGGGAGAAAGACACAGCCTCTACTTTAAGCAGCTCAGATAGGCAAACAGCAATGACAGAGTAAATATAACTACTAAGAGTTGTAAAATATACTTTAAAAACTCTCTACGCGTGTATTCCAATGTTTCTGCCTGTTTCCCACCAATGTTTTTGACAATAAGGTTACCATTTCAAGTTCACCACAGGAATGGAATGAAGTTTGGAGATTCTTTTCAAAATTAAACTATAAATTCATGGGAATCATATCAAGTAGTTAACTTATGCAGAATATGGAGGAAAAATATTGGAAAAATACTTTGGATAAGAGATTACAATTATAACTTTTTGAAGTGATAAGTGGTCCTTTGAGAAAACAATAACTATTTTGAAGTAGAAGATAAATTTCAATGTAAAAAGAGCAAGCAATAGTCACATATTTCTCGATGTCAGAATACTGGAAGATGTGATCCTTACTGAAGAGGGAGATGTATTATGTACCATTTCCTATTAATAAAGACTATTTACAAAAGAGAGGGATTAGAATACTTTTATGAAGTATTTGTAAAAATAGTAGATTAGGTTTCCAAATAATTTTCTAATATCTTTAAGTAATACAAAGAGCAAGCCTCTTGTTTTCAGCTCTTCATAGATCCTACCATTCCACCATCTGGGGAAATGAAAAGAAGCTTGTGCTTCTGCACTTAAATACTGATACTTTCAGAGAAATGCAAATATTATGCTGTTGTCTACTGTGGAGATACAAACAATGGACATAACACTTGGTGGCACATTTGTTCTGCTCTGGTTCTGTAGGGGAGGAAGTCAGATTGAGTACAGCACAACCATGTGATATTTTGGCCTCAAATGGAAGATTTGAATGCTGAAGGTTAGAATCACAAGGGGATCACTGAGTCCAGGAAACATAAAATAGCTAGTTTCTAGCATCAGTGGGGATCCATAACATCTCTCTCTAGTCTCTGTGGTCTTGATGCATGGCCTTTTCAACATGGTGGATTCATGATAGCAGGGCTTCTGATATGTCTGCTCAGGGATTCTAAGGCTTGTGCCCTGAAAGAGAGAGCCAAGTGGCAAATGTAACTTCTTTTCTGACTAACCTTGGATTAGAGTTTTCCAGCACCACATCTTCAAATTCTAAACGTTAGCAGTGAGTCACAGAAGCAGGTCCATATTAACAGAGAAGAGATTGAGATGCCACCCTTTGGCAAAGGAATTTGTAGACATGTTGTGAAACAGGCATAGGGGAGAAGATAGCATTTCTCAGAAGACCAACCATACAAAAGAATTCAAAGTCATTGAGCTTTATACTTACCAGATCAGTTTCATTAGAAAATGCCAGTTATAATCACTAAAAATGTTTACAAGATGGAGAATGTTTTTATATACACTCCAGTGTACCATTCTCCCTTGGTATAATGTTAAAGTCATAAAGACTTCTGGAGTTTTCCCACATCTAGTCTTCTCCCACTGGACACAGGGAAGAATGATGCTTCTCCATCCTGGTAGTTAGATGGGGCCATGTGGCAAGTTCTGGCCAATGGTTTGTGAACAGAAGCAATATGTGTCACTTTTGACCAAAGCATTCAGGGACCACTGCATGATTCTCTTCTACTCTACTGCTCTTTGTCGTAGGTTGGACTCAAAAAATCTGTTGAAGCCCTAATCTCCAGTACCTTGGAATGTGAGCTCATTTTGAAATAAGTTTGTTACAGATGAAGTCAATGAAGCTAGGATGAAGTGATGCTGGAGGATAATAAATTTCTTGTCTAATATGGCTGGTGTCCTTATAAAAAAATGATGTGAAGATATGCTAAGAGATAGCACCATGTGACATGAGGGTAGGAACTCAAGTTATCTCATTGCAAATGAAGGACCATTGGCCACACTAGAACCTAAGAGAAAGACATGGAACTGATACTTCCCTAGAATCTAGAGAGAAGATGGCTCTGCCAACAACTTGGTTTTATATTTCTAGCCTCTAGAACTATGACACAATATGTTTTTGTTGTTATAAGCCACCTGGTCAAAGGTGCTTTTATAGCAGTGATAGCAAGATAATACACCCTTCAACATTAATTATTTAAGATGCTTTAAGTTGAGGTAGAGGGGCCAGAAAAAAGACTTGACTCAGTGGATTTAGAAATACTGTTTTGTTGTATTAAGCTACTGAGATTTGAGGGAAGTTTATTATTGCAACATTGGCCAAGCCTATCTTGATTAATAACTGCAGTCATATATATTCACTTCCAGAAATGAATTTGACTTTCAACATTTCATAGTGGTGAAACTTATGTGTAATTCACAACCAAGTTATAACATGGGTGAGGGTACATAAGTATTTAGTTATTAATAAATGTGTAAAAATATACACTGAAAGAGGGTAGCAATGAATCGTAATAGTATTCTGAAGACATTAAATAAGGGCAGGAAATTGGAGAAAGGATGTTGAAGTCGTTAAAAATGGATCTGTTTTCAAAAATGCTTATGTGTTTACTTATATATATCCAGAATAAATAAAACAATATATGACTCAGTTACACTGTATTACTCAAGGTTTCTAGATAGTGGATCCAATATATATCTAGAAACTCAAGGTTTCTAGATAGTGGATCCAACTTGTTATATATGTATAAAAATAGTTTAATATTCCATTTCCTGTCCTAGAATCAAATGTTAAGTAAATCTTTTTATTGTCAAATATACACATTGCATAAAATTTATCATCTTAATCATTTTTGAGAGTATAATCAGTACTGTTAAGTATACTCATGTTGTGCAACTAAACTCCAGACCATTTTTATCTTGCAAAACTGAAACTCTATACAATAACTCCTTATTTCCTCCTCCTCCCAGTCCTTGGCAATTGCCATTCTATTTTGTCTTTATGAATTTGAGTATGCTAGATATATCATGTAAGTGGAATCATAAATAGTCTTTTAATGAATGACTTCTTTCATTTAGCATATTCCTTGAGGTTCATCCATGTTGTAGCATGTGTCCAAATTTCCTTCCTTTTTTAAAGTTGAATAATATTCATTGTATGTATAGTCCACACTTTGTTTATGTATTCATCATTGATGAACACTTGGGTTGCTTCCATCTATTGGCTATTATAATGCTCCTCTAAACATTGGTGTCCAAATATCTCTGAGTGTCTGCTTTCAATTCCTTTGGATATGTACCTGGAAGCAAAATGCTTAAGCCTTGTGGTGATTTTATTTTTAATTTTTGAGGAATGTCCACACTGTTCTCCATGGGGGCTGCACCATGCTGTACCCCCACCAACAGTGAACTGGGGTTCCAGTTTGTACACATCCTTTTCAACATAGTGCCTGTGCAGAGACACTCATTATACCCTTCTTCCCTCTCTAGTTTGTCTTCCTCTTCCCAGCCAGTAGAATCCTGACTGTGATCTAAGTGGTTGGAGAGAAAGACCAGCTCCTACTTTGAATTCTCTGTTTTTTGTGGAGTACAAGAAACTTGGCTTTGCTAATAAACTCAAAAAAGCATTTCCTCAATGATATGGACTCCACCACGAGGCTGCAAATTCTATTTTAAAACAACAGCAGCAGCAGCAAAGCTCATCAGAGTCCTTGCTTAGCTTGTGTAAGAATTCTACCCTGAGGACAGTAAGTGTAGACAGTCCTACCCAGCCATTCCCTGAGTTGCGGAAGTAGGTAGGAAAAGCAGAGAGAGAGCTGTAAATGCTAGAAGTGAAAAAGACATTATGTGTATCATTTTATTCTGCCATGTAAGTAAAGTACTCAGAGCAATGACAACTAGATAATAAGCACTGATTTATTTTAAATCTTTGGGAGATTACCAAAGCATATATTATAACGCATTTACAAGATAGAGAAATTAAATTACGAAGATTTATTTAATGGCTAACAGTCTCAGGCAAGTGGGAGAGGCACAATGAAAACAAGTTCCCTGAAACTTTTCTGTTTTCTTTCCAGAATATTGTGCAGCCTCAGGCAGTTGCTTATAAGTAACAGATACTAATATGTCCTTAATGAGTGCCAAGGCAACAGTTCATATTTCTTTCTTTTACATGAAAATTCAACAGCTCTAAATAAATTTAGTACTTTTGAGATCTTTTGTAAGTTATAAACCTTTCTCTAATATTGTATCTCCTTTAAAATTTGATATCTCTGCTGTATGATATAGACATTCCATGAATGCATAAGAGCATGAATAGTCTTGGTATTTAAGTAGGATATAGAGGAACAACATTTGGAAATGTTTTGTACACATTTTGTGCATATTTCTATATAAATCTATGTGAGTAAGAAAATTCTGTTTGGAAGGACTCTAGCTTTGGTGAATGAAAAAGAGAAAGTGTATGCTAATGAATGACTTGTACATTTCCAAGATGAGAAATAAATTAATGAAAGAAACTGCAATATTAGGTTTTTAATAGATGATGTTGTGAGGACAAATTTTTGACATTTTGTTTGCTCAGTGAAATCTCCTTTTTTCATTTTTAAAGGGCCCAAGAAAAATAAAATAAAATAAGTGAAGTAAGTAGATTTTGTAATGGCTCACATTGATTTTTTTTAAGGAAGAGAGAATATTCAATTGAATTTAGGCAAATTAGAATTTCAAGTTCTCAATTTCCCAGAAGCTTGGTCAGTATATACAATACACAAACATAATTAACTTTTATAAGGAAGGACAAAAATGTGAATGATTAAAAAATAGAGAATTAATTTAATGATGAAATTTCTCCACAATAATCCATGTCATGTCCTTTCTTTTGTTCCTGTTCCTTTGCCACTAGAATATGTCCTTATCCTGTGAAACAAACAAACAAAAAACATTTTAGGTAAATCAAATAGTTTCTTCTACAACATAATCAGTGTAACTAAGATCAGTGATTAATACAAGTCTATAGATAAACAAATGTAAAATAATCATTTTAACTGTGATTACAGTAAAGTAAAACTGCCCAATAATTACAGATTGGATGAAGATAATTTATAGTCAGCAAAATGGGAAACTCTCATCTTGAATCTTGAGAAAATAATGCATTATGTCAGATGGTCCATAATAGGTGGAGAATCCACAAAATTAAATTTTATATTTGAAGATTTTTTAAAGGAAGGCATCAAATAAGTTTCAGAAATATGTTGATGATTCAGGAGGAATGGGTTTGGGGAAACCTCAATGGATTTATCAAACCTTTTGTTCTTTTTCATCTTGGGTGGCTTTTATCCAGTATTACTTCCTTTGTGAGTATTGAGATTTGACTTTGTTCTGTTTGGGATATAGTTAATATAGCTTTTTAAAAATATTCTTTGTTTTTCCAAATATAGTCAGCTCTCCTTATCCATAGGTCCTTCACCCACAGAATCAACCAACCACAGATTGAACGTATTTGACAAATAAATGCATCTTCACTGAACATGAACAGACTTTTTCCTTGTCATTATTCCTTAAATAATATATTTTGACAACAATTAATATAACATTTACATTGTATGTAAGCTAGAGATTATTTAAAGTATACAGGAGGATATACATAGATTATGCAAATATTGTGTCATTGTATATAAGGCACTTGAACATCTATGGAATTTATATCATAGGGGGCCCTGTAACCCTTTCTGGATACCAAGAGGCAACTGTTTAGTGTATGTCTTAATGCAAAGTTATGAGAAAGTGTGTACAGTTGCTTCTCCTGCTCTCTGGAGGAAGCAGGAGCCTGATTCAGTAAGCAATTAAGAAGTTTACAAAAATGTTGAGACTTGAAATGCATGCTTAAAGCTCAGTCTCTAGTACTATGATGACCCAGAATGGCCATATGAGTAGAAACTTCCCATTACTTTTACCAAATTTCAAATACATTGCATTGCTCTCAAGTGAACTGCACCCTCTTTTGCTACCACCTTCAAATGTGCTTGTGCCACATTTGTATCAGAAACTTGACACTACCATCAGCACCATTCCTGAAAGCTAGCAAAATGATGCCTGTATCCCAATCCTCAACCTCATTCCAACCATGCAGGTATATCTAATGTCTGTGATTTAGCTTAAATGTTTGAGAAAGTAAAATTCCAGTCTCCTATTTGGGGAGATGAGATTCATAAGGTGAGAAATTAGCAAAAGGTACTCAAATGGAGCTGGGAAGCCAGAATTATGACAAAGATCAAATGTAAAGACTACTTATGATTTAATTTTTAATTAATCTTTTAAATTTTAAGAAACATGTATAAATTCATATACAATTATAAGATAGTAAAAAGAAATTCTACAAACTCTTAACGAGATTTCCCCCAAAACTATAGTACATTATCATTACCAGGATGTTGACATTGAAATGAGCAAAATAAAGAATATTCCCATCATTGTCTCATGTCACCCTTTAAAACTACATCTACTTCACTTTGTCTTCCCTCATAAACCATCACTCCTCCATCTGTGCTCAAAACCCCTGGCAAATACTCCATTTCTCTGATATTGTCTTTGTAAGAATATCATATGAACAGAATCAAACAATCTGTAACCTTTTAGGATTTTTTCATTCAGTATAATTCTCTGCAGATTATCCAGACTTGGATGTATAAATAGTTAATTCCTTTTTATTGTTGAGTAGCATTTCACAGTTTGTTGAACATTCACACAGTGAAGGACATCTGGGTTGTTTCCAGTTTGGGACAACTCTGAATGAACCAGCAACAAACATTGGTGTACGGGTTTTGGTGAGAAGACACGTTTTCATTTCTTTGTGTGTAAGTGGTCTTGAGTCCAGTTGCTCTGTTGCACTGTTACTAGTATGACTTATTTTTCTAAACAGATGCCAAATTATTTTTCAGAGTGACTGGACCATTTCACATTCTCACCAGCAGTGTATGAGTGATCTAGTTCCTCTGTATTCTGCCAGTATTTGTGCTGTCACAATTATTTAAAAATATAAGCCATTTATGTAGGTGTGTGGTAATACCTGATGGCTTTAATTTGCATTTCCCTAATGACAAAAGATGTTGAATGTTATACAGGTGTTTATTTTCCATCTGTATCTCATCATTCTGTTTCAGCTCATTTTCTAATAGGATTATTTGTTTGTGGTTTGTACTGTTGAATGTTGAGAGTCCTTTATATATTCTAGGTATTAGTTTTTTTGTCAGATATGTAGTTAGCAAATATTTTCTTCTCATCTGCAGGTGATGATTCAATCCTCTTCATATGAGCATTCTAGTACAATTTCAATGAAGTCTACATTTTATCAAATTTATGGTTTGGGGGAATATATAGGAATTAATTGCCTCGCCTTGGACCTTAAAGATTTCTCTTTTTTCTCAGATTTTTATAGTTTTATGTTTTACTAGTCTTGGGTTTACATTGGTTTCATGTTTATATAGGGAATGTGGTTTAGAAAGATGTTTTTTCCCCCAATGAATGTCCAATGACTCCAGCACCTCTTGGGTTTTTTATTTTTTTATTTATTTTTTATTTTTGGTACTGGGGACTGAACTCAGGGGCACTCGATCACTGAGCCACATCCCCAGCCCTATTTTGTGTTTTATTTAGAAACAGAGTCTCACTGAGTTGCTTAGTGCCTCGCCCTTGCTGAGGCTGGCTTTGAATTCACGATTCTCCTGTCTCAGCTCCCTAAGTGCTGGGATTACAAGTGTGCCCAGCTTTTTGGGTTTTTTAAAAGACTATTTTTCCTCTAATTAATTGCTTTCACATCTTTGTCAGAAATCAGTTGGGTGTAAGCCCAAATCTACATCATGTCAGATTAGGCCCATATTTCCTTAAAAAAGATTCCTATAGTGCAAGAAATAAAATCAGGAATCAACAAATGGGATGGATTCAAACTGAGAAGCTTCTTCTCAGAAAAAGAACAATCAGTGAGGTGAAGAAAGAGCCTACATTTTGGGAGCAACTTTTTACCACAAGCACATCAGATAGAGCACTAATCTCCAGGATATATAAAGAACTCAGAAAACTTAACAAAAAAACAAATAACCCAATCAATATATGGGCTAAGGAGCTGAACAGACACTTTTCAGAAGATGATATACAATCGATCAACAAATATATGAAAAAATGTTCAACATCTCTAGCAATTAGAGAAATGAAAATCAAAACTACTCTAAGATTTCATCTCACTCTAGGCAGAATGGAAGTTATTAAGAATACAAGCAATGATAACTGTTGGCAAGGATGTGAGGGGAAAGGCACACTCTTACACTGCTGGTTGGGACTGCAAATTGGTGCAGCCAACCTGGAAAGCAGTATGGATATTCCTCAGAAAACTTGGAACTGGAACCACCATTTGACCCAGCTATTCCACTCTTCAGATTATACCCAAAAGACTTCAAAACAGCATACTATAGTAAAGCAGCCACATCAATGTTTATAGCAGCTCAATTCACAATAGCTAAACTGTGGAGCCAACCTAGATGTCCTTCAGTTAAGTGAATGGATAAAGAAACTGATGTATAGCTGGGAGCGGTGGCACACACCTGTAATCCCAGCATTTTGGGGGGCTGAGACAGGAGAATCACAGGTTCAAAGTCAGCCTCAGCAACAGCGAGGCGCTAAACAACTCACTGAGACCCTGTCTCTAAATAAACACAAAATAGGACTGAGGATGTAGCTCAGTGCTTGAGTGTCCCTGAGTTCAATCCCTGGTACCAAAAAGAAAGAGAAAAAGAAAAGGAACTGAGGTATATATACACAATGGAATATTACTCAGCATGAAAAGAGAATAAAATTATGGCATTTGCAGGTAAATGGATGGAGTTGGAGAATACCATGCTAAGTGATGTAAGTTAATCCCCAAAAAACCAAAGACCGAGTGTTTTCTCTGATTACTGGATTCTGATCCATAATGGGGGTGGGGGGAGCATGGGAGAAATGGAGGAACTTTGAATATGACATAGTGGAGAAAGGCGAAGGGAGGGGGCATGGGGGGAGGAAAGGTGATGGAATGAGATGGACATTATTACCCTTGGTACATGTATGAAGACATGAATGGTGTGACTGTACTTTGTGTACAACCAGAGAAATGAAAACTTATGCCTCATATGGGTGCTATGAATTGAAATGCATTCTGCTGTTTTAAAAAAAGAAATCAGTTGGGCATATTTGTTTGGGTCTATTTCTGGGTCTGTTTTATTGGATCTCTCTGTCTATTCCTCTACCAGTAGCACAAAGTCTTCATTACTGTAGCTATAGGCCATTAAATTGGGTAAAATAAAACCATCCAGTTTACTTTTTGCATCTTTTAATATATTTGAAATGTTTTCAGCTATAAGTTCTTCAAATACTTTTTCATTACCCTGTTTTCTTCCTGTCTTTCCATGATTTTGATGACACAATATTTAATCTTCTGTTATATTTCCTCAGATCCTTTAGGGTCTGTTCATTTTTTCCAATCTCTTTTCTTCATTTTTCTGATTTTGTAGTTGCTATTGTTCTGTGTTCCATTTGGATTATTCTTCTGTCTCCTCCATTCTGCTGTTGGGAACATATACTGAACTTTTTACATTGCTTTTTGTATTGTTCTAAAATTTCTATTTGGTTCTTTATAGCTTCTATTTTTTTTTTTTGACATGGCTTTCTCTTTCATTTATTTCAAGCATATTCATAATTACTTGTTGAAACACTTTTATGGTATCTGTTTTGAAATCATTGGTCATTCTGACATCTCTGTCATCTTAGTGTTTGTGTTGTTAATTGTTTTAAAATTCAAAATGTATTTTTGCTGTATTTTGTTATGAAAAGTGATTTTCAATCAAACCTGATTATATGGGGCATTATGTTATGAGAATCAGGACCTTATTTAGATGTTTTCTTTTAGCTTGTATCCTCTGACACCCTTTCAACAAGAAAAATGGTAGTGGCATCTTATTATTAAAAGACAATGGTAGAAATCCAAGTCCCCCACTTGTGTGAGACCAGAAAAGGAGAGACTCCTTGGTCCTCTTTGGGGAAAAGTGAATTTCTTTCCTCCCTCTGGTCTTCCTCTGAAACTACCCTGGCCAGGAGTAAGAATCTCTTTACTCTTCTCCATTTATCCTCCACTGACACCAAGCACTAGTATCTCATTGCCTCTGGGATGTGGTAAAAATCCTCCAGGAGATACCTGCTAATATCATCCCAATGAGGAAGACAAAGGTGCCTCATGACTGACAGATGCAGTTGGAAGTCCTAGATCACCATGACATTTCCACTGACTTTACATGGAGGAGGGGTGCTTGTTTACCACTCAGTAAGGATGAAATTCCCAAATCCCTATTCTGTCCCTTCTGTTGCCACCCTGGTGGTGGGCTGGGATACCTCATAACTGCCCGGTGAGGAAGTCATGCTAGGCTCCCCACTTAGCCTTCTTGGCATCAATGGGGTCACTTTGGAGTCTTGCTAGAGTAGAGGGTTACTTTATAAAAGTTTTCATGCTGGGTTGTACTTTTTATGGTCCTTTGGGTAGAGAGAGCAAGATTTCATTGGATCTTTTTTCTGTATTTGCAACAGTTGGTGGGTCTGTGTTACTGGCTTCTTTATCTCCAAGTCTATGACATGTTAGGCTAACAAAAGCTTCCAGTCTTAAAGTCCCCAGTCATTCTTTCTCTCCAGTTTTCAGAGTTTGTTTTATATATAAGACCTGTGGTTTTTAATTGTTCTCAGAGGAAGAAAAGGGGAAAATGTGTCTACTCCTTCCTAGAATTGAAGTTCTATGGTGTGAGTTTTAACAAATATTGTATTTAAGGTATGATCGGAAAAATGCCCTCTACTAATTTTTCTATAGTACAGTATTATCCACAGATTGAAATTACTATTGGAGAACCTTCATGTAAAATTACTTCCAGAAAACCTTGAGTGGAAAATACTATTAATAATATTGTTATGATTAAAGGTATGTTAACATATACTATAATAACCCCACATGTTCATGTATTTCTAATCTCCTAAAATTTATTTACAGAACAGAACAATGTTGGCAGACTACTCCAAAATGATCATTCTCTCTCATCATTGTTATGGGAAACAAGAAAACCATATGATGTGAAGAATTCCTGTGCATCATCGGCTCAAACTACTTGACATTTCCCACAGTTTGTTCAGGGTGTGATTATTGTTATTGTCTGACTATGTCAATCAAGTTATCAAGGTAATAATCATCCAGAAAACTCTCCCGGGAGAAGAACAATGCAGAGCAGTGTACTGAGACTCAGGAGGTCCAAAACTTGTGCCATATCGTTGTATATAAGAATTATATGCACTCTAGATAAGAAGGTTATTTTATTTCATGATATTCTCTTGAAGTTAGGAAGTTACCATGTCATAAAGAAAATAGATGTTTACAAATAAACAGTAACAGATCCCAAATATAAAAAAGTTGTGAGTGGGGAGGAACCATTGTAGAGATTCTGGTATGCAGTGTCAGAAGTCTGAAAAGTCATAATTTGCTTAAAGGTCATATTTTTTTATTACATTTACTTGAGACCAAGATGCTGAATGAAAAAATATCTGAACAATCATGTGGTTGTTTCTGATTATCTCAGTTTGACTTTATATAAGCAATTCCTTGAGTTTAACATCAATTTGGGCATGCAAAAAAATAAAAATATACTGACACATTAAAGAGAAATCTAAAAATGGAAATGGGAAAAGTAACATTAAATGAGCTCAAATATTTTCTAAAAATATGACTTAGACTCAGACTTTGAGTGAAGATTACATATGCTTTGGAATATATATCTGCAACAATGAACAAGAGTTGTTCTCATGCTTTTCCACCATCTGTTTGCAGTCACAAATCTAATGGTGAGAAAAATTCCACTCTTATGACATTTTCACATTAATTGATTTGTGTCTTTTTTATTCCTGCAGTAATTTGACATTTCAGGGTCACCAAAAGGGGTAATTTAAGCAAGATGTAGAACTTTTCATTTTAGATATAAAGAGATAGCTGTGATTTTTAAAAATTTTTTGATAATGTCCACATCTTACAAATCTAAACCCACACAAAAGTCCTCAGTTTACATAACGAACGACTCATTTGGAAGCTGTCCCACCTGATGATTCAGTTAGCTCAATAAACCACAGTACCGAGTATCTTTTAATAATTGCTCACTATGACTCCTTTCCCAAATGTTTCAATTGCCTAGAAAATCCTTAATAATATTGTCTGAAGCCTTTTCTAATATAGGCAAATGAATGTACTGTTCTGTCTGCTGTGCTGTCTGGATTTCTTACATGAAATAGTGTAGACAGACCCCAATTTATTATTTTTCAACATTATTTTGGTGCACAAAAGATAACCCATTCAGTGGAAACCATACTTCAAATTTTGAATTTTGATCTTTTCTTGGGCTATGAAAATTCCCTGAGATACTCTGTCATGGTTCTGAGCATCAAATGCAGCTTCCAGTTGGCCACATAGCCATGACAACGAACAACTGATACTCCACAGTGTATTGTGTTACTAGCCATCTGGGATAGTATGTTTTGCATTTTTACAAGCCATTTTGTCTACAAAATGCCCATTTGTGTTTCTTATGCCATCCAAAAATTCCATTTTTCACTTTCAATACATTAATCAACAAATGAAACAGTCAACAGTGTGTTTTATAGATACATATATATACACAAATATATATATAAAGGCTTTGTGTTAGATAATTTTTCCCAACTGTAGTCTAATAGAAATGTTCTGAGAACATTATGATAGGCTAGGTTAAGCTATGATGTTCTGTACATTAGGGATATTAAATAAATTTTCAACTTAATGATGTTTTCCATGAGTTTATTGGGAGGTAACCCCATTTTAAGTTGAGGAGCATCCATACCTAGCTTGATATCTAAACTAGAGATGAAACAAATGTCCAGAGACATTTTTGGTTGTCACAATTGGTGGTGGTGGGAGGGTTGTGTTCTATTAGAAACTCATAGAGGTCAGAGGTGCTCCTAGGTAATCTACAATTCACAAGAGAGCCCTCATTACAGTTAATCAGCAAAAACTTTCCAGCATCCTTTGGCTAACCAATGCAAGTACATAAAGATAAGCTTCCCAGTTTCAGTTCTGGACCACTCTATAGGGCCATTCAACTGGGACTCATCATGAGATTGTCTGAAGCCTTCTGCAAGACCACATAATGTTTTAACTCCTTCAGTCTTATTCCCTTCACACACTCACTAGTGTTGTTTTCAATAACCCAATAAACTTACTACAGACAAATCTCCATCTTAAGAGTCTGTTTCCCAGAAATCCAACCAAGACAGTTGGTGCCTGAAGTGGATCAAAGAGGAAACCAGTGGTGTGCTGGTAAATGTTTCACAACTACCTCACTAGAAAAATAATAATTCCTAATTTGTTGAATTTGGTAATTTACTCCCACCTTGGAAGAGGTATTTGTGTGAACATGAATAGTAGGTAGAAACTTTGGTTTATCCAGAGTTTTTGTGAAGAAAGAATGATCAAAAGCAAAGGGTGGATTGTAATAACTATGAAATTTAAATTACATTAGAGAGACATAATGTAATGAAGAGGTGGTTGGTTAATGAATAGTGACTTTCAGATAAACTAAAATTAGGTGTAATTAGAAGGAATAATCTGGAAAAATCTCAGAGTAGCATGTATCCATTTGAGCATAAGAGAGAAGTTGTAGATACTGATAATGATGAGGCCTAGAATATGGTGTGCGAGTGAGAGGATGAGATAGGGCAGAGAATGAAATCCATCATTTGTTTATCAATTAAATGTTGTAGGAAATAAAGTCAAGAAACCAAGAGTACAGAGTATTACATAATTTATATGACCTTTGGGGTTGGAATATAAGATTGGAAAGAGTTAAGAATCATCAAGAAATAACATCTGTATTAGGAGTTCAGAAGATGCCTGTCATGGAGCGTCAGGTGATATATAATCCAAAGCTGGGGGAGTTGAGAGTAGTAGAAGAGAAAATTTTCTGAGCAGAAAGATCCCTCCTTGTTTAGAAGCACTAGGGACATGGAAGAGAAAACAGTTACCTCTTAAGGCAGCTTCTAAGGAAGCCTTGCTCTGAGGAGAAAGAGTAAGTTCAAAGTGGAGGGGATTTTTCTGATTATAGTGCAAAAGCATATTAGGTGTGATGGAAGAAAGGAAGGGGGTTCAGGAATGGCAATGTAGATTAGAGTCTGGGGCAATTCAGATGAGGCAGTCCTTGAATTATTGTGGAGAGAAAGATAAAGGGCATGATTAAATGATTTCTCCTGATGTTAGGACACAGAAAGGGTAGTGAGAGCCTGGATTTTTAGATGGAAGAAGAGGGGTGTTCTGTTCAGGAAAGCGTGGAGTTCTGCAATGCTCTCTTTGCTCTTGACAGTGATGATGTAGAAGCCAGGGAGAATTTTTCAAATACAGAGAAACTGAACTTTTGAGGCTACTCTGTACTGTCCTGATGTGGCCTGGAGCACCACGGGGAGTCAGCTAATAGTGGAGGACCTACAAGGGGTTTGCATAAAGCCACAGCCTCATTAGTGGAAAATCCAGGGCCAGAGGTAGGTAGACTTCAAAGTGATTTAACTTTCCTTATTACAAAATTTTCTAAAGAACTTTCCTGTGGTTATATACATTGATATTTATTGTAATATGAAAATTCCTAAAAAATATGGTTTTCAAATGGGCCGGATTAATTCCTGGTTCAGTCAGCTATGAATGTCCATTTTCTTATACTTTCACCAACACTGGTTACTACTAAGATTTGCAAATGTGGTAGGTGAAAAATAAACTGGCACTTTTTTATTACTAATAAAGGTGAACATACTGCATATACTTAAGGACTGTTGCATTTTCAAAATGTGAAATGTATTATCATATATTGGGGATATTTCCACTTTGCTGTATTTATTTATTATTATTATTTGCTATAGAAAATTTCTTTTACTGCATATGAAATGAGGAGCAATCAATCTCTTTTATTATGAGCTTTTATCTTGTTACACTTGAAACAATATCTATTTCTTTTGAAAAACAGTTATAATGAAAATTATGCAGGAGATTTTCAATAAATACCATCAGTTGATTGATATGTGAAAAAGGAATTTAAGAAACAAAAGCATGCTTATTTATAGGAAGTTAGGCTTAAACTAAACCATCATGGCAAGCAAAGATAACACACTAATTTTTAAAAGTGTGGAAAACTTTATCCTTAAAATAGCTGAAATTTATTCATATTAAAGACCATAAATTTGGAAGCATTCTGACTTGCTAATTAATTTTTAAGTATTAGACATTTCATTGTAATTAACTAGTATATATTCACTTAAATGTTTTATTATAATTAATAGATTACCAATTAGAAATGAATGTATGAATACTCTAGTGCATTAGTGATTCTTTAAACTTGTGACATCAAGCACTTCAGAATATTCTTCTTTCCATTATTGTCATCTATCTACTTGTCTTATCCCATTATAAACTCATCAAGGAAAAGAATTAGATATTTTCTAGCTATCTTTATCCACTGACATGTTTAAGTGTCTTGCTGCACATTACTATTATTATCACTATCAACAGAGTGAATATTTACTGAATTCTTAGCATAAGCTAAGCAGCATTCAAAGTGCTTTCAATTGCTTATTCACATAATCTTCATAGTGACCCTATGGAGTAGGTATACCATAATCCATACTTGGTCAGATTTAAAAAGGGAGGCATGGAAAAGTAAAATAATTTGCCAGAGGACATACAGCTTTGATTGAGGAAACCAAATGTCTGACCCAGTCAGTCTCACTTCTATGGCTGCATTCCAAATAAATCATATTTTCAAATGATCCACGGTAATCTCACATCAAATACACTTACTGATCTAAGGGCATGCTGCTGCTATACTGCAAGGGATATCTGCAGAATATAATGCTTTTGACTAGGGTTTATTTTCATAGAATTTGAAGTTTGACAGCAGTGGGTTGGAATCTCAGGACATTTTACTTTTCTACTTTAATCTTTCCATATTTTCTGAGAAAGTTAGAAGATCCTTGAACAATGGGGATAAGAAGAAAAGAATAAAATAACATTTGATTTGCCAGGAGAAAGTATAACATTCACAAATAATAAATCTTGAATAACCAGATCAACTAAAGCTTTGGACAAGAAAGGAATAGGAAGAGACTTTTTTCCCCCTATCCTCTCTGTTTTGTTATCTCTTTCCCTAGATTAAAAGAGCACACTGATTTGGAGCAATTATAAAAATAAATGTTTTATAAACTCATTTTAATGATCATTCCAGTAATGTTGCCATTTTACTCAGACTCACTGAACCTCAGGATAATTTATATTTAATTTTGGGGGCTTTACCTTGATCCTTTCTTAATTATGAATCTCTGAAATTTGGGTTTTAGGAAAGTTTCTGTAAGTTACCAGGGCCAATAATTTAGAGTTCATTTACAAAATGAGCAATTCATTATTATTGAAACAAATATCAATTTAATTGTCAAATTATACTTTCTTATTTCAGGACTGGAGCAATTGAGTTATGATCATCCCACGCTACTGAGGAATTTTCTTGTGCATAATCATTCAATCATTTTGAGTGGGCTGCAGTACAGCTTTAGTACCTCTGCTTTTTTCTTTTTTCATATACACTCAAACCTAATTGCAATGCAAGCACTGAAGAGAAGTAATCATCTTTCAGAAACATCCATTATCTTTGCACAGCTTGTCTGATTAATAGTTCTTGCCCTGTCTTGAGTAGAACTATCTGCACTTTGTGTTGAAAGCCACATTGTTCTCATTCTCTTCAGAAGTAGCCAAACCTTCTTATTCTTCTGCAGATGTTACTGCACAAGCCAAGTATTCTGCAAGAGCATTTCAACAGGATCAAACTTCCATTTTCTGTGCTAATTCCATTGGTATTCTCAGAAATTCTATTGTAGATAATCCCAGCCTCCATGCTGATACTGTAAATGACCTTCCTTGCATTTTCAATATGACTGGTGTGCATAGGGGAATCATCCAATTTCATTTCAGTCATTTAGAGTTTGTAATATCCCTGGGGAGCTGTCAAAACAATCAACCCCTCTTTCAGGAAATGAGAGGAAGTGCCAACCCAATGGAAATTTATTTAGTCTGTGTTTGAAGACTGCTGAAATAACAAGACATCTTACCAGGCAAACCTACCTTATACAAAGAAACGGAATATCCTCATGGTGGGACAGTGAATGTCATCCTGGCCAGTGCTAAGGAGTAGTTCATTAAGGGCACTCCCCAACAAAGAAAATGGGCAATGTGGTAATATAAAACAAATTATGCATCAGTGAAAAAATTTCCTTGACCCAATTCCTTGCAGGAAATCTGCTCCAAGTGGACCTTGGCGCCAACCAGGTCAACAACTGCGTCAGAGCAAATCCTCTGTCACAGTGGTATTGTGCTGGGAAATCCCTATTCCCAGGTTCAGAGTTAAAGTAGCTGCAGGACAGCACCTACTCCAAAATCAGGGGAGATGGCAGTCATTTCTTGGGCATGCAGGAAATCTAAAGAGTGAAAATCTTAATCATTTTCTCTTCCTAAGGCAGAGTTCTGCAGTCTATAAACATTGCATATGCTGGTCCTGGATTGGGGTGCACCTAAGCTGTGCTTCCAGCTGGGTCAAGTGAAAGCATTTGTTTTGATGGCTTTCTGAGTTATATTTGAATGTCACCTCTGAATCCTCTTCAATTCCTGAAAAGATATTATTTATTGGATGTATACATCTCAGCAACATTTTATTTACTTGTTTCTTCTTCCTCTTTTTCTTCCTCTACCTTTATTTTTTTCCTGAAGGGCTGGGGATTAAATCCAGAGCCTTTGTACCTTAGGAGAGTGCTCCACCACTGAGCTATGCCCCAAGTCCCTTGGTCTTCTTTAGAAAGTCTTCCTCATTTTAGTATATTTGAAATAAATTTATATATGAAAAAATAGAAGGCATTCTGCCTCAAAATTTTAACTTAGAGGGACTGGGGCTGTAGCTCAGTGGCAGAGCACTTAACTTGCATGCGGGAGGCACTGGGTTTAATCCTTGGCACCACATAAAAATAAATAAAAATATGGTGTATGCCTACAAATAAAAGAATATTTTTTAAAAACCCAATTTTTAAAAAAAATTTAAACTTAGAAATTGTGCCTTGAATCTTCCCCCTGCTGACCTGCACTAGAGATTTCAGACTCAAGACTACAACTTCAACTCCTACCTCAATTTCCAGCTTGTTGAGCTGCTCTATGTATTTTCTATTTTCTAGCCACTACAATCATCACTGGCTCCACACAGTTAGTTAAATGTTTTCCCAAAAATTTGTAAGCATAGGTCGTGGGTTCTGGAAGCCCCTCAAGCATCTCCAGTTCCCTTCAAGTTCGTCCAGGCAGATTCATTTGTCCATGTTCCTGCAACTTCTAGTTTGTAACATGGCTGAGCCATGGTGCCCTCAGGTCTGGAATGCCCTGAAAAAAGAACATCCTAACATTGCTGTGCATCTCCCCTCTGGCTGGGAGCATCACATCCTTTCCCAGATTGTCTAGATCACCAACATCTTATTTCAGCAGCAGGAGGATTCACTGTAAGCAGGAATATCCCCAGCACAGGCCTTAATGCTCAGCCGTTTGCCCACCAGAGGAAAACAAACTGAGAGTAGACCCTACTGACTGACACCCAGAGGACTATTTTTGAATTGGGACAGAGAACAGGCAGGGACTCCCAGGAACCATCCTGTAGACAAGTTGTTCATAGAAACATCCCACATAATAGATGAGAGGTTCTGGACCTGGGTCTACTAGGCAGACAGTAGGAGAACAAGATGTGGTTTGAAGAAATAAAGGTAAATTAAGCCAAAGAAGGTCCAGTCTCTCCACAGAGGCACACTTCTGAAGAAGACTCTGTGCAGTGGTGAACAGCCCTAGAGCAACCCAGGGAGACATGTGCTGAAGATGCCAGCACCACATAAAGCAAGGAGTCTGGGTCACACTCAGAGGAGAGTCACCACCCCCATCCATGAACACTTGGATCAAATTAGAACAAACTAACTCCCCAGAAAACTCACAAGTTTTAAGACCTTGACAGTTGAAATTAACTTCCCCTAAGTTCTTATGACTGCACTTGAAGGGTCTTAGTTGATGCCATTGGTGTGACCCTTCAGTCCTCTTCTGCTGCCTGACTGTACTGACAAAATGCAAAGCTGAGTGGGAGCCTTGGGAACAGGGAGATCCTGTGAAGTGTGGAGGTAGAGTCACACTTCTGAAGAGAACTTGAGTCAAGAGCATTGGCCTCACCTGGGGATGTAGGAATGTGGGCCCCCTACTGCAGTGTGCTCCACATGCTATGCCATTACACCTTTGCACACTGTGTGCACAGGAGCGGGTATGCCGTGGCACTCTGCTTTTCTCCTCTAAGTTTGTGGCAGGGCCAGGTGGGGTCTAGGGAGGCCCAAGCTCTAGGCTGGTCCCTGACTACAATCAGCCCTTTTTACTTCCTCAAATGGTTATATAAGTAACATTACTTTCCATATGTATAGTGAATAGAGAAAATTAGAAAGTACTATTTTATAGACTCTGGCTGCTACCCACTGCCCAACAGCCCAACTGATGATGTTCAGTTCTGCTTGCCAGGGACTTGTTTGCATTAAAGAACATTCTACAGGGTTCCACGTAGTCAGTAATGGCCCACAGCCTACTGACAATCAGAGGTAGAGTGATGGTGCCCTTTGGAGCCACAGGGGACCTACTGTTGGTCTCAAAAATATATTCCTACTTCTTTAAGGTCAGTAATATTCCATTGTGTATGCTAATTCACAATAAGGGGCAAGGTTAGGAAAGAATAGAGGTACTTTGTATTAGGCAAAGGGGAGTGAAGGGAGGGGAGAGGACATGTGGGTAGGAAATATTGTAGAATTTTACAGACATTATTACCCTATGTGCATATATGATTATATGACCAGTGTGATTCTACAACATGTACAACCAGAAGAATGAGAAGTTATACTCCATTTATGTATGATGTGTCAAAATGCATTCTACTGTCACGTATAACTAATCAGAGAAAATTAAAAAAAGAATGTACAAATGACCAATCATCCAAACAAAAAAAATCTTCCTAGCTGATCCTGGAGCAATTGTGGGACATTTGGTTGGTGTTGTCTTGATACTTGAGAGAAGTCCCAGGTCTCCTTAGCTTTCCCTGAGAGAGCCTCGGGTGTCTTGCTATGGTTGTTTTTATTATTAAAGAGTCAATATGCTTTAAGGGGCAGGGAGTGTTAGCCATACAATTTTCTGCCCAGGTTGTAGAATATCATAGTTATTGAAGAGCTGGACTAGTTACAGGAACTTATGAAGTGCTTCAAATTGTCTGTGGTGGGAGCCAGTCCTTTAAAGTTAAAAGCCCTGTGTTTGGAAGCACTTAATAAGACTCCAAACAGGGATTCACTTAAGGATACAGCAGATTGCCTCCAGAAAGGACAGAAAAGCATGTGAGGCCCTATAAATGTTCATTTCATGTGCTGCTGCTTGGGTTCACATCCAACCACAGACTTGGTGACTCAGAGAGGCATCAAGATCTCTCCTATCTCAAGTGATAGCTGCAAAACAGATCTTGAAAGCACCTCCACAAAATGTTGACTAACTTTGGGAGGAAATGATGCACAATCTGAATGAAAATCAACATCTTCAGGAAAGTGTGAAGCTGCTTGCCTGAGAAACACAGTGTGAAATCAAAGGATATGGATGTTTAAGAAGCAGAACAAGAACCTGAAAGCTCAAGAACCTGAATGCAGTAGGTTGGGAATATTAGACAGAGCCAGTTAAAATCTGTGAGTAAAACTCTGCCAAAGATCATAAATGTGCCTAAGAGACCTCAAGGGCAATCATAAGCACTCAGGTGAGATTGATTTAAACCATCAAGGTCTTAAAAATCTCATAGGTTTTCTGGGGAGCTAGTTTGTCCTCATTCAAACCATGTGTTCTTGGATGGGGGTGACTCTCCTCTAGGCATGACCCAGGCTCCTTGCCTTATGTGGCTCTGGCATCTTCAACACATGCCTTCCTGGGATTTTCTAGGGCTGTTCTCCAGTGCACTGAGTCCTCTACAGAAGTGTGCCTTTGTGGAGAGACTGATTCTTCTTTTGGCTAAGTTTGACACATTTTATTTCTGTGATGTTTTTAGCAATTACATGGATGAAGGAAAACTTGAAACTAGAGAAAAAGAGTAAGTTATAAAATAGAAATCAGGGACTGGGAGTGTAGCTTGGCTGTAGAGCACTTGCCTAGCAAGTGTCTGAAGCCCTGAGTTCAATCCCCAGCATTGCAAAAAGCAAAGAGGAAATGAGGGGGAAAGACAGGCAGGGAGGCCCAGTATATCAGGACTTGGTTTGAAGAAATTTACTGATGCTATTTTATGGATGTTTCTCTTAAAGGACTTGAAAGAGAAGAACAAGAAATATATTTTTTAAATCACTTGAAGAAAATCAAATTAATAATTTGCAGGATCAAGGGCTGAGGTTGTAGCTCAGTGGTAGAGTGCTTGCCTAGCACATGTGAGGCATTGGGTTTGATCCTCAGCACCACATAAAAATAAATAAAATAAAGGTATTATATCCATCTACAACTATAAAAAATTTTAAAAATTTGCAGAGCCAATAAAAAGTCTCCAAACTGAGCAAGTATATTTGCAGCCTGAACCAGCTTGTACAAACTTCAGATCCTTCCAAGAGGACATCAAGAACATGTAATGCAACATCAGACAGCATTGGTGGAGAAGGAAATGTAATGCTCAGCAATAGAACGAGCTTCCCACAGTATACAGAAACACGAACTGTTCATCCTCTGAGGGAAGATGGCCAAAGTCATGGATCAATAATTGAAAGAATTGCTTCCTTCTATCAGAATCAGATTCTTCTCTACCAAAATGGCCTTAAGATAGTAGAATGGTAGCTCAATTAACAGAAAACCCAATAGATCAAGAAAAGAAAATGATCACAACAGATAAATATTGGCTGCAACAGTTTGAGTTTCAGTTGTTCCCAATGACCTTTTTCCTTCTTCCATTCCACCTGCAGTCCACAGAGGTCTAAAAGCAGCAGGGTCTCCTGGATTATCAGGTCCCCAAAGAAGGAAGAGGTATAAGCTGTGAGGATTCTGGGAACTGGAGTCACGTGAAGGTTTGATTCAACGCACAACCAGAGCAGGGCATTTGCCTTGTTACTTTCTTCTAAAATAACCTTAATCTTTCTCCTTAATCTTTCTCCTTTCAGTTTAATTGCTGAGATTTAATTGCTGCTACAATCTTATTGAAGTTTGATAGCATTATCATACTTAAGATAGTTATTTTTCAAATACAGATTTGCTGAACACAATTCTTATGAATATATTATTTCCACTTCATCAGATTCTCTAGAATTAAATAATACAGTGATTTAACCAATCATTAAAGTTTGACATGGATAGAGATGTTAAAAATAAGAGACTTTCTGTGTGCTAAAAAGTTAAGGTAATAGGGATATTTCTTATAAAATTTACTTGTAGTTTCAACACATCCCATTTACTTCTACCTTGAAAATATCCTGGCTTCTGTGATTATAATCCATAACACTTAACTAAATTTTGTTTTAAGAAAAAGAAAAATATCAGAATTATTTGCTGAGAGAAATATGACTTTTGTTTTTGTTTTTGTACCAGGGATTGAACTTGAGATGCTTAACATTGAGCCAGCCCTTTTAATATTTTTGTTTGAGACGGGCTCTCACTAAGTTGCTTAGGCCCTTACTAAGTTGCTGAGACTGGCCTTGAATTTAGGATCCTCCTGCCTCAGCCTCCCCAGTCTCTGAGATTACAGGTATGCATCACCATGCTCTACAAGAAATATGAGAATAAAGAAGTAATAAAAGGTAGGATATATTTATTCCCAAAGCAAGTTAACCATTTAGTAATTGTTTTTAACCTGTTTTAACTATGAACACTGATAGAGTATCTATTGACCCATGAGACCCTGAAGTAGGAGTGGTAGTCTCAAACCCTTAGCTCAAGTTCACTGGGAGAGCTCAGAGGGGCAGAGAGAAACCAAGAGGGCAGGCTGTAGGAGATGTCAGAAAGCAAACCTTCCTAAAATGGAAAAGGAATGAGGAGGGGAGAGCTAAGAGTAATCAGGGAAACAGTGAGAACATAAGTAAAAGAAAAAAAGAGAACAAAATACTGGAACCTGAGCAATCTTGCCCTTTGGGTAGGACAAGGACAAGATATTTACTATCAATGTGGGGGAGTAGCAGGAATGAAAGAACCAGATTGTGTAAGGTCTGAGTTGCCTTTCCAGGTTGTTTGACTTTGTCTTACAGTTTCATGAAAGGGTTTGAACAGGACTTAGTGCAGAAATTCACATTGGAGAGAAAATTATGCATGGACTTTTGAACACAAGCCTAGCAACAGACCAGAAGCAAACAGTGAAGAGGCTGTTTCATGACCCGAGACAGGAAGAGTTCTGGTCAAGTTTGAGAGACTTATAGAAGGTAGAGTGTAAGGATGTGGCATAGATAGAGGTGAGGGAGGTGGAGTGACAGGTCATTGTGATTTCTTTTTAAAAATTTAAAAAAATATTTCCCTTAATAGTAGTGCTTTTAACTCTGCTAATATAAGCGTGGGTCAGGAAAAACACTCCACAGGACCCTAGAAAGATCTTTGTCTCATGTTCCAAGAAAGGCTTTTGGATCAACTGCTACATGTGGTTCATCTTTCTCTCCCTTTTCCTCCCTCCCTTTCTTTCTTCCCCTTCCCACATTCTGTCTCTGTACATTGTTTTACCCAGATGCACAAATTATGATTAATTATATTTTATAACTTATTCTCAAAATTGATGTATGTAAGGACTTCCCTGCCTACTTACCTCTCTTCCTCCCTCCGTCTCTTTCCTTCCTCTCTACCTTCCTGATAATGTAATTATCATGTATAACTGCAAATCCCTACTCTGCACATCTACACCTAAGGAGAGACAATAATCTACCTCTAATCTTGTGGTGCCCTTGACTCCATTCTATCTTTCTGCCCCTACCCAACCAGAGACAATCATTATCCTGACCCTCTTACATTCATTTTTATGTAACTTTATGATGATAAAGATTCCTAAGATGAACTTACACAAATGTCATCCATTTTTAACTTTTTACTTAATGATTCGTTAAGATTCATCCCTCATGTCACACACCACCACAGTGCATTTTTTTCTGTGCTGTATGATTCTTTTATATGACCTTTATCCATTCTCATGTTGGATTACATTGGGTCATTTCTGGGTTTGAGTTTTTGTGTATAGTATTGCACGGGTCTCTTTTCTGCTCTATAAGATGCTGCAATGCTAGTAACAGGTTGAGATTTCTGTTTTTCTTAGAAGAGGATGGTTGCATGGTTGGATTTTACATATTTTCTTCTCACACAGTCTTTTCAAGCACTTATTTGAATCCCAGTAAGCTATCTTTTCACCTTGATTACTTCTAATTCAAAAATTGTCTGTGTTTACATAATACAAAAACCAAAAGTCATTTCACCTAACTCAAACTACTGGTTAAATTGGTGGAAAATAAATCATTCCTATAAGTTATTTGGATGAACCAGTCAAAGGAGTTCAAACAGTGCATACAGAAGCCCCATAAATCCTCACCAATGGTAGGTAGACTTGATGTTTTCCCCCCCCAACTCATAGATAAGAAGTTGATAGCTAAATGTACTCTTAATCCTTAAGACTCTTCTCTTAACTGAAACATAGACTAATCTGCAGCCTGACAGTCGGCACAACCTAAATCAAAGAAGCACAGCTGGTACAAAAAGAAAAATGTGGCTCACATGAGCCACAGCGTTGTCAATGCTTTCCTGTGAGGGTATTTTTCTCCAACATTCCTCCTAAACTTTTAGGCAGTAGACCTCCCTGATGCTTCCCTGGCCTGGCTGGGGGTATCCCATGTAACTGGACAGTGCTGGTCATTGCTAGTGTGTGAGGGGATTACAAGGAGAGGGAAATGAGGTCTTAAGTGCTTTCAACAAGCTGCCATCTTCTCATCTTGCAGACTTGAGTAACATTCCACAAGTGGATCAAAGACAGCTCCCTAGTGAGGCCATCTATACTGTGCTTGTTCACAGCACAGGGGGAAAGGAAGGTGGGGGGTGCGTGCTTCAGGAATCAGAACGAGCTCTATTGATTCCAGATGACCTTATTGACCTTATGTTTCTAGAATTTCTGTCTCAACACAGTTTGAATAACCAATTCAAAGGGTTTCTTACTCTCCAAACATTTCATTTCCTATCATCTCTTTGGAAATTGGGACTTTTATCTCTTTCCTAGCAGATTATATGGCACTCATTTCATTCCCTCTTTCAACAAATACCTATTGAGTTAGAATGAGGTGCCAGGTTCTCTGCTAGATCTCAGAGATACAAGACTGAGCAAAATAGACCAAGTACTTGCCCTTAAGGATTATAAATCACCACACTGTGGTAAGTGTTATGAAGATTTTAACGAGGAGGAGGAGGTGGTTCCTGATCTATTCTGGGTAGGGTACAACAGAGAAATTCTTAAGGCAGGGAAACTGCAATACCATGAGATCCGAATAAGGCCTTGAAGCTATCTGGGGAGTGTGTTTTCCGTTGTTCCTCTTCTTTCCATCTCGCCTGCCACCATTTTTATGCAGGAAACAATATCCCCCTCTCTGACCACCATACTGCTCAGATAGGAGACTGGTGTTCCCATTTCCAACTTGCCCAATCCAACCAATTCTTTTCTCTGTTATCTGAATGTTTGTTGTGGTTGTTGTTTTGTTTTTTTGAACATGAATTGGGTCATGACAATCCCCTGTGTAAAATCTTTCCATGGACTCAGCTTTATCTTTAATAAAACTAATTCTCCTTTTGATGGTCCACAGAAGCCTACCAATCTCCCCTCTATCTACATTTCAGACTTCTCCTGCTTTCCATGATGGTCCAGCCTGAGCTCCTTTTTGGTTTTTTTTGCATGTCAACAACCCCACTCTGGGTTTTCATGCCATCTCTCTTGCTTAGAATTCTCTTCCTCTTGTTGCTTGCATGATTGAAATTTTCTCATTCTTCATGTTTCAGCTTTAACGTTCTCCTCACAGTGTCGTCCCCCTTTTCATGTTTCATAGAAGTTATAAAATGTCATAGTTATATTTTGTTTGTTTACTCTTACATTATTTCTCTTCCTTACTAGACTACAGTCTCCACTAGGATTATTGTTTGATGTTGTGCCTCATGGATCTCCTCGACGAGTTGGGGTCCTGAGAGATGAAAACAGGTCTTCAGGGAAAACGAAGCAGGGTCTCACAGGATGAGGCTTTGGGGTCCTGGAAGACAAAAAGGGGTCTTCGACGAAGACAAAGTGGGGTCTCACGGGACGAAGTTAGGGGTCACGGTCTGCGGAGTCACTCCACCCAGACTCTGGGGGTAGGTAAGACTGCTCTGTTGGAACAAGACTCAGAACCCCTTTAATCCAGGAAGTACAGAGGCTTATATAGGGTCCTCAGACCAATCACGACCCCAAGGTTACAACCCATGGGGAGAATGGGAAAAGAGGGAAGGGAGGAGTTGAAGGTATAGGGAGTGCTCCTACATATCCCCCTTTTTACTCTTTTTTGAAACGTCAGTGGGGCCTGTATGGCCCATAAGCAAGCATGTTGGAGGGATCTGTGATAATCTCCTCATAGAAGAGAATCATTCTGCTGGATTTTCCAGACTCCTACATGCTGCATATGATGGGGAGGGGGGCACTAATGAAGCTGTAATCTGTCTTAGGTTGTGCCCCTCTGAGCATCTTACCAGGCATCAATTATCAGCTCATGCGCAAGAGAAGGGGCAAACAAGACTGCGCCTGGCTTAAGTAGTGCCCCTCTGGGCATCTTACCTGTCATTGGCTGGCCAGCCTGTAGGCACGTGCACCAGAAAGAGCTCTCTCCCAATAGAAGGGGTGATGAGGTTGGGAGGGGTTGGAAGGGCAGAGGTTAGGATTGGCCAAAGCTGCAAAGCCTTGTGTTTCCAGCAAAGATGAGGTGGGCAAGCTTCTAACATGTTCTCGAGGGCTGCGATCCTTGTGGCAGGAATTTTCTTGTGTTCCTGTGATTCCTTAATGATATGAACTGAGAACTTGCTTAGTTTAACAAAGAAAAGAACCAGAAAAAGGCTTAGAACACTGAGCCCAATGATAACCCAATTGGATAAATTTTGAAGATTTGTTGCACACCTTTTGAAGAATAGAAGGGTCAAAAAACAATATTAGCTTTAATTTATGAACTCACAGAAGGGGCTTCTTACTTCAGGTGGGGCAGACTGTCTTCTTGAGAGAGGCTTGGATGAATATTCCTGGCTGGGATCCAAAGGGGCTTAGACTCTGTGGGGGGGAAGATACAAGCATAGCCTTGCCCTTGTGTGAGCAGAGAGTCTGGGCTTTTCCATTGAAGGGTTAAGGGATCTTTCCATTGCACTGAGGGAAGAGGGGTAGGGAAGGTAAATGGACCCCAGTGTCGGATTGCTACATTGAGGCCTTGTTTGTAAAAAGTGAGGTGATTTAGGGTAAATAAAGCATCCAACAATCTCAAAGAAGGGTCCTTCTCTGTAGAATCAAGTTTTTGAAGCATCTCCTTTAGAGTGCGATTGGTTCTCTCAATGACTGCTTGTCCCTGAGGGTTATAGGGAATCCCTTTGGTATGGGAAATTCCCCAGGAAGTTAAAAATTCCTTCAATCTGAGGGAGGCATAGGCCGGGCTATTGTCTGTTTGACCATGGGACACCCATGAATAGCATTGCTTGCTTTAGAGCCTTAATTACATGGGTTTCTTTTTCCCCTATAAGCACAGTAGCGTATACAAGGGAGGAATATGTGTCGATTATCACATGAACAAATTTACATTTCCCAAAGGTAGGGACATGAGTAATATCCATCTGCCAGAGGGAGTTGGGCATTAGCCCATGGGGGTTGACTCCCTGTGGTTGGAGTGGGCCCAGTGGTAACAATGGGCCACAAGAGAAGCATGCACAAATCAGATGTTTGCATTATTGGATTGGAATTTCATGCAATAAGCGATGAATACTATCTGCTGAGAGGTGAAACCTCTGATGTAAGGCTCTAGCTTGTTCTAGAGTGGACATCATGACTTTAGGCTGACTTAGAAGTTTATCAATAGAGGCATTCCCTTCTGATAGGAAGTCAGGCAACCCAGAATGGGAACGAATGTGCATAATACACCATGGTTGTTGTCTAACTTCTAGTATAGCCTTAAGGGTAGCCATGGGCTGGTCGACAGGACAGTCTCCAGATCTAAATGAAGAATAAGCAATGGAAGAGCAGACTTTAACAGCATATATGCTGTCAGAGATTATGTTAAGGGAAATGGTCGATATCTTTCCAGCACCAAGATAAGTGCAGTCAATTCAGCCACTTGGACAGAATCAGAATGCCTTTGGACAAACTGACCATTTGTTATATTAGATCCCATTATAACATAGCCAAGATGGTAAGTGTTGGCATCTGTGAACACACAAGGGGCCATAGGAATGGGTTTGCTTAAGGGAAAGGTATGAGTGGTCACTGTCAATGGAAGATCTTGTAGGGTCTGCAGTAGTTTAGAAGGAGGGAAATGGGAAGATAGCGATCCAGGAAATCCCTCCATCATTATCTGGAAGTCTACAGAAGTTTGTAAGAGGAAGGCAATTTGTTCCTGGTGAAAGGGTACAACTATGGTGTCAGGTTCCTTATTAAAGATGGATCTAGCTTGTTCTCTGAGCCTCACCACTAAGGCTATAATTTGTGAGGTGAGACTGGTGATTTTGTGGCAGGAGCTCCAGGGAAGGTGGACCATAATAAAGGTCTGTCACATTGCCAAAGGACACCTAGGGGTAACTTTAGAGTGGAAAGCACTATGGCTGATAGAGGAACAGCAGGGTCAAAACTTTGAAGAAGGGCAGATGTGAACAGTTGATTAATTTCTGCCAGCATGCCTCTAGCTCCCGGAGTAATCTTAAGCACTTTAGAAGGATGTTTGTTGCCTTTAAGCAGATCATAGAGGGGCTCAAGTACCTTTGGAGGTAATGGCAAAACTGACCTAATCCAGTTAATATTACCACATAATTGTTGTAACTCTGTCAGGGAGATGTTATCAGGGACATCAAGAGAGGGTTTAATGGGTCGTATCACCTGAGAAAATGAAATCCTAAGAAGGAGAAGGAAAGGTGAGTTTGAATCTTCTCCTTGGCCACATGAACATTAAGATCCTCTAAATTTTTTAGAAGTAAATTCAGAAGCCATGAATTGAAGAGATGCTTGGTCTTTGCAAGCCACTAAGATGTCATCCATGTAATGAATGATGTAGTCGTTGCTCCTTAAAGGGGCAATGGCTTTAGCCACAAACATTTGGCAAATGGTAGGGCTGTTTTTCATTCCTTGTGGCAAGACTTTCCATTGATATCGCTCACAAGGGTTGGCATGATTAGGTTCCCAGACAGAAAAGGCAAAGTAAGGTCTGTCTGCCTCATGAAGAGGGATGGAAAAAAAGCAACCCTTGATGTCAATGATAGCAATATAGTGATCTATCGGGATGGCTGAAGGGAAAGGAAGGCCACCTTGACATGTGCCCATTTTTTTCATTTTATTGTTGATATGTCTAAGGTCCTGTAATAATCTCCATTTTCCTGATTTTTTTTTGAATGACAAAAATGGGAGAGTTATGAGGGCTAGTTGAAGGCTCAATATGACCTAAGGCTAATTGCTCGTGGACAAGGTTCTTTAATGCTGAAAGCTTAGGCTCGAGAATAGGCCACTGCTCCACCCAGCAGGGTGAGGTGTCCACCCAGCTCAGGCGGATGAGATCTGACAGTGGGGCAGTGGCCATTAGAATTGGGGGTTCCTCCCAGAGAGGCTGGCTTTGTCATGCATTTGTAACTCATCATGAGGAGCCTTGTCATCTGTGGTAAGGACTAAATCCATTTTTAAAAGTAAATCTCATCCCCAAAGCGTGCTGGGAATGTCAGCTATAAGAGGGTATATACATCCAGAGTCACCATCAGGGTCCTTCCATGTCACCTGGGAAGTTACTCTATGAGAGGGCGTGAATCCGCCAACACCAAGGATGTTAGGCCTGCTGGTGAATTTCCAGGAAGGGAACAAGGAGTCAGTTACAGTGTCAATAATAGTAATATCAGTTCCAGTGTCGATGAGACCTTTAATGGGTTTCCCATCGAGATAAATGATCATACTAGGTTTTGTGGGGAGCAAAGGTATTGTCCAATTGACCCTAGGGATAGGAGCCCTCTTGTTTAATGGGGCTGAGGGTTGCTCCTGTTGGAGTTTAAAGGATTGGAGCAGCAGTCTTGGGCCCAATGGTACCCCTTTTTACAACGAGGGTATGGGATGCGGGGCCTCTTTTGTAACTCACATGACTGATTAAAGGGACAGTTGTGGACTATATGCCCAGGTTTATTGCATCCCCAACAGATAGGGGCTTGAGAGCGGCCCATGAAGGCTGAGGGAGTGTTGGAAGTCAAGCAGGACTTGAGGGCAGCCGAGAGGCTGAAATTGAGTCATGGGTGGAAACGTCCTTAGGGGCAGAAACCCATTTATTGAGTTCCTCATGTCTCACTGGGGCTATTGCCGCTCTAGAAATGGAATTAGCACCTTCCCAGGCAAGTTGCCAAATAAGGGCATCCTGGCCTGGGCCAGAATTTACTTTCTTTTCAACAGCCTGGATGACATGAGCCAAGAAATCAGGAAACCATTCATCAGGACGTTGAATAAGATTTTTGAAAAGTTCCTGAGGAGTGGGAGGGCTCAAATTATGAAGGGCTCTAAGGGCACTGTCTTTGACTTGCTCAAAGTAAATAGGATTACCGACAAGTGCCTGAGAGTGGGGGACGTAAAGTCACCCCTGCCAGATAGCATATCCATAGAAAAATTAAGACCTTGTGTTATATTGCAATGAGCCCATTCTTCTACAAGTTCTAGGTAAGAAGCCTCCCATTGAAGGTATTGGGAAATGGAAAGAACTGCCTTGAGAAGGGAAAACCAATCAAAGGGAGTTTGAAGAGTGGAGGACCAGGACTCCAGAAGTTGTAGAAAAAAGGGAGAGGAAGGACCCGCATCTTGACAGGCCTTACATAGCTGAGTAAGCTCAGAAACTGGAGTGGGGATCCAGGGACATACACTGGCATCTGCCTGAAGATTAACCATGAAAGCTTGGGCGTTGGGGTTGGCAGTGGGGTGAGCAGTGGGTGGGGTCAGGCGAAGAGGGTTGAAAGGAGAGAGATGAGTGAATGGGTCTCAGGCAGAGGAAGCAAAGCAGGGAGGAAGAGGAGTGACTGCAGGGGACGCTGAAGGCAGAGCGGGGCAAATAGGAAGGGGGTTGGAGGGAGGGGAATCTCCAGGAAGGGGGTGTTCACAGGAAGTTGAGGACGAACTATTAGGACTATGTGACTGGTTTTGGGGGGGTGCTGTGGGAACAGCCTCATTGAGGTTGTCTTCATCCTCCATGAAGAAGGAAAGGACCCAGGAGAGGAGGTTTCCCATGTTGAAGGAGTAGGGATGGAGACGTTAAAGTGAAGGTAAACAGTATTGGCGTATGGGCTCTCTGTGAAAGCCTATGCGGTTGCACTCTTTAGGTTTGCAGAGTGAGTGCTGGGGATGGGCCACCTGCAACACTAGGCAATTTACGGGAGGCAAGAGGGTGTGGCCTCGGCCAGAGGAGGTGTAGACGCACAGAGCTTGGCAATTCCACCTTTCTCTGCTAGACTCAGAAAGAAAATCACCACGGGGCAGTTTAAGGTAGCAGGATAAGGCAGTGTGGACAGTGTTTGCAGGCTTAAGTCCAAGAGCGCGTCTAATCCCAAGGTGGGGCCCGCCCTCACAGGGCGGGTATGGGCAGGACCACTGGAGGCACTTGTGAACCAGGCCGACATGGGCGGGGCCGCACTACTGGCACATGAAGCGCGCCCCAGGTGCTACTGCAAAGCCTGTAAGAATTAGTTTAGAAATAGTGTTACCTGACCTAATTATATCACACAAAAACAAACAAACACATAAGACAATCACAAAAAGGCTGGTGTTACCTTCACCAGCCAGCCAGACAGGGGGACCGCCAGGAAATCATTCTGAAATCACTCACCGACGGGGTTGAGAAAGCCCCAGAGCACGTTGGCTGCCAGATATTGTTTGAGGTCGTGCCTCGTGGGTCTCCTCGATGAGTTGGGGTCCTGAGAGATGAAAAGGGGTCTTCGGGGAAGACAAAGCGGGGTCTCACAGGACAAGGCTTTGGAGTCCTGGGAGACGAAAAGGAGTCTTGGGGAACATGAAGAGGGGTCTCACAGGACGAGGCTTTGGGGTCCCGGGAGACGAAAAGGGGTCTCACAGGATGAAGTTAGGGGTGACAGTCCGCGGAGTTACTCCACCCAGACTCCGGGATTAGGTAAGACTTCTCTGCCAGAAGGAGATGCAGAACCTCTTTAATCCAGGAAGTACAGAGGCTTATATAGGGTCCTCGGACCAATCACGGCCCCCGAGGTTACAACCAATGAGGAGAATGGGAAAAGAGGGAAGGGAGGGGTTGAAGGTACAGGGAGTGCTCCTACATAGGATAAGAACCAATTGTTTTTCCAATTATATACCAGAGGTTAGCAAGATGCCTGTATGTAAAATAGATCTCAAATGCATTTTGTACATTATTGCATAGTGAATTAAGTGGTTTTAGATATACAAATCTCTATCAAATAAAATGTTTGTTAGATTAATTCCAATGACAAAAAGAGAAAAAATAAGTAATTTTACATGAAACTCTCTTAATTTTCCTGTTTTATCACATTTGTGCCTTTTTGCATTTTGTTGATCTTCAAGGTGTATAGTTAAGTTCAGAATTATGGTGCAAGGTAGCTCCAGAATAGACTGCATGGAATTTCAGGATAGAGAAGTAGTGACTATTGCCTACTGCTAGTTCAGCTTGTCATTCCTGGGTTAAGATTCATAAGGCTTAATTGTAATAAGTGCATTAGATTTTTGTCAATATAACAAAAACCTGAGATAAGGCTAGGCGAGGGCTTGGGAGGGAGGCTGAGGCAGGAGGATTGTGAGTTCAAAGCCAGATTCAGTAACTTAGCAAGGCCCTAAGCATTTGAGCAAGGCCCCACCTGTAAATAAAATACAAAAAGGGCTGGGATGTGGCTCAGTGGTTAAGTGCCCCTGGGCTTAATCCCCAGTATCAAAAACAAACAAACAAATAAATCTTGAGATAATTAAATTATAAAGAGAAAAATGTTATTTTGGCTATAGTTTTGGAAGTTTTAGTCCCAGCCTCATTGCTTGAAGCCTCTAGTGACACATCATGGTGGAAGCATATAGTGGAACAAGCCACGTGGCAGAGAAAAGAAAAAGAGGAAGATAAATAGAGTAGGGTCCCTCTATCCCCTTTAAGGCACACCTCAATGACTTTAAGACCTCCTACTAGGCCCCCCTCCTGAAGGTTCTACCACCTCCCACGAGTACTACCCTTGGGACCAAGCCTTTAATACATGGGCTTTTGGAGGACACCTAAACAAACCATAGTAATAAGTATTTGTCATTATTTTAAAATAAATAGCATTTGCTTTCTGCTTGCCTAATACTATCACTTTGGATATAGTAACTCATTTAATTCCTGCAGCAACACTAGTTATTACTGTTATCCCTCTGTTATAGTGAGCAGACTGAGACACAGAAAGGTGAAGTAACTTGTCCAAGACAGAACTAAACATGGCAGATGTAAGATGTAAATCTAGACAACAACTAGGTTCTGAGCCAGTGTACCCAACTGCATCTCAAAGAGTTAATTGCATGCTTGATGCTAATGCATGCTACCCCTTGAATCCTAATATCAACTGTGCAAGCTGAAAATTATTACATTAGGAAAACAAGAAAATAAAGATTATCTTTCAATAAGAAAAATGAAGTTAAATGATCAAGTGACACGCCAAAGATTATATATAGTTCAAGTTAAAGGAAGAAACACCTTTTCAAGCCAGGCCTATTTGCCCCCTAAACCAAGTGTCTCTCCAATATTCCTCAGCTCTCTCCGCATACCTGTGTGGGTCAAATCCAAGTTAGATAGTCCATCTCCAAAGTAAAGTTTGCAATGAAAGAGGAAGCAATCTCAATATAATCGGGATTACAGCATTTTAGTTAGGCATATTTTTCTATGCAAATTGTATGTATGCAACAAATTGGATTAATGAATTTCACGCAAGGGTAGTTTTATATTTTTTGTCTTCCTCTGATTTCATTATTTTTGAGGATAAAAATTCATCAGTTGAATTGTCTAATGCTAACCACTTATTTATAGTTCAGGACACACACATGATGATTTGATGAATATAAAATATGTTTAACTCAATGGCTAAGGATACTAAATAGTGAAAAAAGAAGTTTCTAGCTACAGAGAATGTAAGCCTGAGAGATTACCTGGAAGTTTAACCAATCTTGTTATTAGCGAAAGCCTATCCCGCTCTTTTCTATGCTACTGGCATTTTCCTTTTGTAAACAGAGTCATTTTATGAACATGGGTAAGCAATAAGAAACTATGAACCTACTCATAAATGTCTTTAAGGACATTTGATTAGGAAAAACACCCTGTGGTGCCCATTGTCCTGAGGATTTTGAGGTCATGGGCCTGAGCCAGATACAGCAGATTCACCTCTGATTAGCAAAATGAAGCAGATGCCCATACCCTATTCTGCCAAGCCCTATGCTCAAGCAGGACACTTACAAACACTGCCTTCCCATCTTGCCCCTACCATTTTCAGTTTATCCAAGAATTAACTCATATTCTGGAGGTTGCTTTAATAACAATTTTAAATATTTCAACACACTGTTCAAGAGTATGTGGATATGCATTCATTTGATTGTTTTAAAATAGTTCCTAGGGATGAATGTTTACATTAAAAAATATTTCTTTCAGATCATTAAATGGAATAAAGATGGCAAGCTTATGTTTGGACACTGTCTGTGTGATATAATATCCAACACATTAGAACAGACTTTACAAATAATCCACATTAGGTAAACAGGCAGCTGTGAAGTGTGTTTCTCAGCAGATTTTTTTTTAAGAGACTAGATTACCATTTGCTTGTCACAGTTGCCTAGAAGCTGCCTTGATGCCTAGAAGCAGTACAAGAACAAACAACTTTTAAAAAAAGCATTATTTCCCATTTTAAGAAAAAGTAAATGGTCTGCTGGATCAGCCCTGATATTTTCCCAGCATTTTCTGCTTTCTGGAGCAGTCTTAGGAAGCTATGACAATGAAAAACACTGCTGATTTCCTAACTGTGGGTTTTCACTTCAAAACTTTAGGTAAGTTGAGGATTGATTGACAAATGATTCAGGCTGTATCCTTGGAGATTTTCTGCTCTGCCTAATGATGACACAGATACTTAAACCTTGTATAACACATTTATAAGCAATGAGCCCGCAACCAAAGATGAGCCACAGAGTTTGATGGTAGTATAATAAAAATGCACATTAGAAAATTGAGGGGTATGTCTTAATGCCTGGCTGAGGCTATACAGTCTGCTGGCTGCTAAGAGAGAAGGTCAAGTAGTAGTATTTACATTGCACATGCACTGCTGTGTTCATCTGGAGCAAATCCCCCAAATCTTCTACTCGCTCATAATATTGACTGATCAGATAGAAGCATTTCTACTAAGATTTGCACTTGATTTTCTGTTCTGTCATCTTCTTTTAGTGGCTCTATAAAAGATATAAGCACTATGTGTCAAGGAACATAATTCAATATTATATATAAAGAGTTTGCTCTACTTCCTTATGGCATATCCTGCAAATCCTTCTCTCTTTTAAGAAACTGATGAAGTTGTACCTGACAAGAGAATACTGCTATGCTTGGCATTTCACCAAGTTGTGCTAGGAAGACCTTGAATTTGACTTTGCTATCTTAGTGTGAAATATTTCAACTCTGCCATAAAATGGGACAAAGCAGCCAAAGGAGTTGCAAGAGGAGTGTGTATATGCTTTGGAAAAGGAAGACCAAGTCTTATCATCTGTAATGTGTCACCAGCTAAGATTTTTAACTTAAAGTACAAAGTTCAAATTCACAGCAGAATTTGCTTCTTAAATTTATGACTTATTGAGGTCTAGAAAATGCTGACAGCTTTTAGAAACAAAATAAGCTTTTTCTTTCTATTCCATGGGTCTTGCAATTAGAAACATCATGTTTCCAAATTACAGTTACATGTATTATTAAACCGTTCCCATTCCCCTTTCCACATCTTTAAAAGAGGTATGTTACAGAAATTAAAGTCAAATCCCTTATTATATGATAAAGGCGTTTTTCTGTATTTCCTCAATTTAATTCTATATGCGAGAATAGGATTGTTTAGATGTATAAAAAAACAACCTGCTTATCTGAAATGACTTTTAAAGGAAGGGCCTTCTACTACTGTACCACAATAGGTACTTGTTCACTGAGAGCCACTTTGAGGTTTTTCCAAATAAGCAGTGTTCTTGACTACATCTCAACATGTTGTAACTGACAGAATGTTCTTAGCCAAGCTAAGGCAGAGGAAGCTAAAAGTTAACAAAGCAATATTTACTAGAAATTCCCTAAACCAATCAACACTTGATAGGCTAACAGGAACCAACAAATGTTAAAAAACAACAGTAGGATTGAAGCATTAAAATAGGTCATTCGGGGAAGTTCTGCAGGAAGTATAGCCCTGGCCCAATCAAAGTCAAGGGGGTATAATCCACAACTAGGTTTAGTACCTGGAGGCAGCACCTTGAACAATATTTCAAATATCAAATATTTCACTTTCAAATTTATTTTAAAACTTGGTTTTTAAAGTGGCAAGTAAATATGCTTGCTTGCTTTGCAGCAAATTGAATTTTGATACTATTTATTGTTACATTTGAGTGACTTTCAGTCATCTGATTTACCTAACTGAAATAGATTTGGGTTCCACACAGTATCTATATTTTGGATTGGTTTTTCACCCAGTAATATATGGATTTCCTAAATATACTATAATAATGCTTGAATTGTATAATATGACAGTGAAATATGTTGATGCTGCATGTGTTTATTATCCCCTTAAAATATAAAGTATACATTCAAATAAATTCCTGCTATTATGTTACCTTAAAGTGTTGATGTCTTATGAAATCAATATGATCATTTAAAAACCATCATTCATGATTTTATTTTTCAACTTCCAACTTAATGTTTCTAAGCTGGGGATCTAGTTTGGAAAAACATCTGCCCCCAATTCTTTTGAATTAAGTCTCAAAAAAAAAAAAAAACAGCTTTCTCATTGTGCTCCTTCACATTGAATAGGAAATAAAGTACAAAGAAAGAAACAGTCCTTAATAATCTTCAAAATAGTCATGCACAGCCAGACAGAGGAGGGGCTGAAGGCACCGGCTCTCCTGAGCTTCAGTGGTGACTCAAGGTTAGATGGTGCTTTTCAAAGCATCTGGCAAAGGCCCTGGGGAGGGGGAGCTCAAGGCTGCCTTGGGAGCAAAAGACTTGGTATGCAGAAGTTCTGAAGTATAGCCATCAAACCCTAAACCCCTAACTAGACAATAAGGCAAAGTTAAGCAAAGTGAGATCAGTGAAGCCAACCAAGAGTGAGCAGACAAGTACATTGCTAGATTTGGGCACAGTTGACTTGACTCTGAAATGAGTGCTCTGCTACCCGCATGCTCTGCATATTCTCGCACCATGTTTCTTTGGACACCTTTCTCCCTCTTTACGTAAAACTCCTATAGGCACCACATGATTTGAGTTGCCAAAACAAGACTTGATCACAATGATAAATCCATCACCTCTGAAATTCTTTAAGACAACCAAAACAGGTATGAGCTGACATTGACAGTCATTTACCCTTTTCTGGGCTACAAGAGCTGTTTTATTCATCCTTCACAATAACTCAGCAAGACAGACCCCAGTATATTATTTGTCCACTAGTGAAATAGATGATGATAAAAATTAACTAGCTCAGAGACACATAGTCATTCATTCCCACAATAGTTGACCCCAAATCTCATTCTTTCTTTCCCATTGTCCATTGTGTAATATCCAGCCCAATGGAGTTTGATTTCACCTGAATTTGTTTGTCTTCATAGGCAGTAAAGCAGCAGTTTTCAGATCATTTAGACCATAGAATAACTTTGTGTGAAGTGTATAGTATTTGCAAATAGTAGAATCAATTGTAAATCATTATCAAAGCTGAGATAATCACATCAAAATAATACATTTTTTGGCTTTCCTTGAAAAATTTTAAAATCTGTTCATGGATTATAGATTCAGCCTCTATTGGAAGTTCAAAGTCAAGATTAAACTCCATCTAATGTCAGCTGTGAATAACATCCCAATATGCAAACCTAGACTATTCAATAAAAAAAGTAGCTACCTAGAAGGAAAGATCATATAACCTGAACAAATGCTCACAATTTTCTTTGCCTCTTGCTGCTTCTCTCCCCATTCTTGGGAGAAAGTGTGGGCTATAAAACTGAGAGAGCTGATGGTTAAGTGGGAGCCAAGCATTAAAATGGCTTAGGATGCATTCAGTCTTCACTTGATAGACGCCTTATGAAGTGTTGGGCATTGCCAAGCATTCATCACTGAAGTATGGTCTTCCAAGTCTCTGTGTAATAGTGTTCATTACTTCTTCTGCCCTGGCAGAAAAATCCACCTGAGAGTCTCAAAGGCCTTTTCCATCCAAGATCTATGATCCAAGATCTATGCTTCTTACTGAGACAGAATGACCATTGAGCATTCCTGTACTCAGCAGAAGCTTTAAAATATAATTCCCTGGTTCCATAAATGTCCAAATGCTAGAACTATCTGATGATTAAGAATTTGTGTCTGTGTCAGAGAGTGGTTTATTTCCCATAAGTAAACTCTGAGTTGGCAGCAGGGTATCACTTATAATCCTGTATTTAAACACATAATATGCAATAGATGTTGTAGGAATTTCTATTGAATTAAAAATAAAGATCTTTCCTTTAATCTGATAAGTGTTGTGAGTTATCTATAAATCCAGGCCTCTGATCCCACCCTCTGTTTTCTGTTATTTCCATCTTTTATTTTTATATCCTGAACCTTTGTCTTTCCTCAATATTCCCTCCTATTTTATATCATGCTCCTCTGATAGTACAGTATCCTCTGGCATTTCTAGAATCTTCATTTCTTTTCTTGCATTTGGCTACCAGAGGTGGCACAACATTATGTTTAAAAACAGAGTTAGGATTATTTACTTTTAGCTGACTGAATATGGATCCATATTTTTCAAAATACTTGAGATTCCTAAATCTGTAAAATGGGAAAACATCAGACTTTCTTATGAAAATCAAATGAGAGAATATGTTAAAAAACACTATGGTGTCTAACAACTGGTGCTCACTGAATATTCCTTTAGAACTATAGAAATAAAAAGGATATTTATTTCTCTTATTCAAGTTGATATGGAAAATTAAAATTATAAACTGTAAGTTTATAAGATTGCTACTTGTCTTACAGCAAAAACATTCTGATATTTCATCTCTTCAATTTACACAGAAAAATGTGAAAACATAAACCAAGAAAAAAAATAGAAAATTTGAAGCACTATTTTTATCTGTCTTTTTTTACCAACCCCAAAATAAGATTAAAACTGAGTCTTATTTGGAGACTCTTTAAGAATCCAAATTAAATAAAATATTTTGTGGATTAATGTATTTGGTTTAATGGATCCCTGGCACCCTGCCTTCCCCCACCCCATCTTGGCAACAAAGCCTTCAGTGAAAGAATCTAATCTGTATTTGAAAAAGTATCTGGAAGAAAGTAAAATGTTAGCATTACATACTGTATGCACTGAGTGAATAACTGAACCAAATGAAAAAGAAATTACTCACCAACAACGCTAGAAGAATCATAATTTACAGAGGTAGAAAGTAAGGGTGAAGAGGTAAAGTAACTTGCCTTAGGCCATACAGTTAATAGTCTGTCAAAGTAAGCTGAAATCTAAAGCAAATGAACAACAACAACAAAAAGACTGCACTCTTAGGTTATAACATACTACAAATATTTTGGTAAATCTTTTAGTTTTAAATATCAATATTCTAGGGCAGTGGTTCTCAAAATGATTTGCTCCTCCTCCCATTTGGCAATGTCTGGAGACATCTTTGATTATCTTGGTGGGTAGTGGGCATGTTACTGGCATCTAGCTGATAGAAGCCAGGGATACTGATGCATATCTATAATGCACAGTCCAGAGCCTCCAAACAAGAATTACTCAGCTCCAAATGCCAGTAGTGCTAAGAATAAAAATAAGTGAGCAAGGTAAGGTGAGTGGGTACCTTATCCCAAGGTAATATGCTCTAGAAAAAACAGCCAATAGCCAACCAAACTGTATTCACATAAACTGAGCATGCTAACATTACTAGATACAAAATACAAACTATCTATGCTCATTATGGACCGTGAGCATTCCTCCAGTTCATTAATATCCCATGATGCCCTGCTTGCAGCACATCAGAATATTGCACTTCCTCATCTCCTGAAGTTAGGCAGAATCATGCAGCTTCATTTTGTTGTTCCTCCTGGTAGGGGTTGGGTTCTAGCTGCATTCTGAAATGTTATCTCATGCCCAGTTCCACTTCATTCTAAAAATTACTGTGGTAATCTGAAATAATTGAAGTTTTGCATTAACATGCAGCACACTATTAACTAGGTCATAAAGCATAATAACTTCATGGATAGGAGGAGATCTTGGTCTCAAATTGCCAGGATCCTTAATCCCAGGAGGTCATTCTTGGCCTCGAACCTGTGGGTCTGGAGGCACTCAGCTCATCTGCCTCACTGGCTCTCCAAACAAACCAGGATATGTCCCAATTATCAGTGACTAGTGTCAGGCATCAATTTGTTGTGCTATTTCAAAATGAAAGTTTGTTTCTTATATCGTCAAATAATCTGTAATTCCTTGATAGCAGAAACTATTCCCATTCAGACTATTTATCTTATAATTCTTGGCATTGTGTTTAGCATATAGTATTCAGTGTACATTAGGGATGAGGATGGTGGACAAGTATGCAAATCCCTAAGAAGTTGTTACATAATATTTCAAAGGTGATAATGCAAACTTTCCAGTGAATATTTGTAAGGTACTCTCTTATGCTCAAAACCAAAAGTATACTTTTAAGAACTAAATATTTTCTTCTATAGAGATTAAGGAAAGTGGATCTCTTATTTAACACAAGAAAAATGTGGCCTTTGTTATTTAGTAGCAAATATATTGAGCAGCAAAAGTCTTTGCCACCAAGTGCATTATTTAGATCATAGTGATATTCAAAAACTGGTTCTAATCTAGATCTGGATAAGAGCTCTAGGGAAAAGAGCATTCTATAAACAGAGCTTGATATGTTCTTTATATGACTAGGTTTGTGCAGGGTTATATGATTTGTTCTATGTAGCATGAAGAAAACAAACTTTTAGGGCAAGAAACAATTGTTGTCTCTTATAATATCGTAACCATGAGTGTTCACTTGAGAAAAATTAGCTTATGGATGAATTTTTCCTTTTGAAATATAAATTATTTCACTAAGATATTTGTGTATCAGAATTCTTTAGTGTGAGTTCTCTTTCTCCCATTTAATGCTAATTTATTGTGCAGTTTAATGTGATGAATGTACTATGTGAGGTTTAATTCATCTTGAACCATAGAAGACCATTACACTTGGGTAATTAATGCTGCATAGAAATTATTAGGGAACTACCTTATGTAGTATGCAGTTCATGTCTAAAGACACAGGCATTGCTAAATAAGTGAAATATGACTTCCATCTTTCTTTCTCAGCCAGGAAAATTCTTTGCCATTTGTAGAAGGGAGATTTTTCCTTTAGGATATGCACTGGAATCAAGCACTGGTATACATTCAGCTTCAGGGAAGAACAGCTCCTACTTCCAAGTTAGCCAGTGGTTTAGTAGCTATATCAGAAGGTAGATAGTCAATGTAACTACTCTCTTATGCCCTGTTTTCCAGGAGAAATAGCTGTAACAATGTAAAAAGTGGTAACTATATTTGGACAATGCACAAGAGAGGTTTGGAGAACTTCAATAGTTTCTCATTTTCACTTAAATTCATCTAAAACTCTCCCATATTAGTTTCCCATGGCTGCTGTAACAAAAGACTATGAACTGAGTGGCATAAAACAATTAAAAATGTATTGTCCTACAGTCCAACAGGCTATAAGCCAGAAATCCAGGTGATTAAAAACGCATTGGGGCCCCACCGATCCATGCTGAACCCAAGCAGGCCAAGGACAGCCCTGACGATCCTAATGGAGCCCAGGCCCAGGCCCAGGCACAGGACTATCCACTACGCTGAGGACCATACCTGCACAACACAGTGCTGCATCTCCAAACAGGCCACCAAAAGCCATCATTGGGCCTGCCATTTTGGGACACCTCCAACACCATCTCAGGTTACCCCAGTTGCTGCCACCACCATCTTTAGTTGTGGCAGCTTCTATCTTGGGACACCATCTGGTGGCTGGAAAACCAACACCAAGGTATTTACAGGTTTGATGCTACCCAGCCATCAACCACATACATGGCCATTTCCATCTAGGGACAATAGCCAGGACACAGAAGAAGAAATATAATTGATCAACAAATATATGAAAAAAACAGGTTTGATGCTACCCAGCCATCAACCACATACATGGCCATTTCCATCTAGGGACAATAGCCAGGACACAGAAGAAGAAATATAATTGATCAACAAATATATGAAAAAAACGCTCAACATCTCCAGTAGTTAGAGAAATGCAAATCAAAACTACTCTAAGATTTCATCTCATGCCAGTCGGAATGGAAGCTTTTAAGAATACAAGCAAGGGTTAGTGTTGATGAGGACCTGGGGGAAAAGGCACACTCACATATTGCTGGTGGGACTGCAAATTGGTGCAACCAATCTGGAAAATAGTATGGAGATTCCTTAGGAAACTTGGAATGAAACCACCATTTGACCCAACTATACCACTCCTTGGTCTATACCCAAAGGACTTAAAAACAGCATACTACAGTGACATAGCCACATCAATGTTTATAGCAACACAATCCACAATAACAAAACTGTGAAACCAACCAAGATTCCCTCCAGTAGATGAATGGATAAAGAAACTGTGGGATATGTACACAATGGAATATTACTCATCATGAAAAGGGAATAAAATTATGATATTTGCAGGTAAATGGATGGAGTTGGAGAATATCATGCTAATCATAGTAAGCAAATCCCAAAAAACCAAAGGCTGAATGTTTTCTCTGATAAGTGGATGCTGATCCATAATTGGGAGGTGGGCATGGGAAGAATGGAAGAACTTTGATTGGGCAAAGATAGGGAGGAGAGGGATGGGATCATGGGGGCAGGAAAGATGGTAGAATGAGATGGACATCATTACCCTAGGTACATGCATGACTGCACATATGGTGCAAAGCTACATCATGTACAACCAGAGAAATGAAAAGTTGTGCTGCATATGTGTACAGTTAATCAAAATGCATTGTTGTTATACATACCTAATTGGAATAAATAAATTAATTAATTTTAGAAAACTAGAATTAAAAGAAAAAGTATTGTCCTACAGGCCAACAGGTGTGATGTAAGTCAGAAATTCAGAACCATGTCATCTCCAAAGTCTCTAGGGAACTGTCCTTGATCACTTCTTCAAGCCTCTGTAGCCCCAGGTGTTTAATGGCTTGCAGAAGCACAACTCCAACCAATGCCTCTGTCTTCATATGGAATCTTCTCTGCATCTGTGTCCAAATTTTTAAGGAAACTCAGAAAAAATATTAAATCAATTAATTCCATTAAATCTTCTCATAAGATTGGGGTAAGGGCTTGTCCTACTCCAGTATGATCTCCTCTAATTAAATCTGAAGAAAGCCCATTTCAAATAAAGTCACATTCAAAGATACCACGAGATAGATTTTCAGCTGGTCTTATAGGGAGACAACTTCTTAATAATGACAATAAGAACTCCCTACTAGTAGCTAAGCAGAATTAGGCTGAATCATCTTTGTTCTTTGAATTGTCTGAACATCAAGGGATTCTTTTCTGATTCCCTCATAGAAAGATGCCTGGCTTCAACTGGGGAGAGAGAGCTACAATTCTGTAGGGCACTGAAGCAAACAGGAAAACGCGTCTCTGTCTACTTTCAACTTGAGTGAAAAGAGTTCTTTGCAGAAGGCAGTTATCCCAGAAAACACCAGAGAATAAAATTTCAGAGGCAATGTGGCTCTAATCTTAAGAGGCTGAATTCTAACATGCAAGAAATATTGGTCTCCATCTCAGTCCTCGTATTTTCTTCTCGTGTACAAACCCACACAGTTGTACACCTTCCCTGTTCCTATCATCCATTTCCACACATTCACTGTTTTTTCTGGCTTTTCATTTCTAGACCTTCAACAGTAATAGGGTTTCCTGGGCACAATAGTGTAATAAAGTTGTAAAGAGGCCATAAAAATAGTCATGTAAATATCAAAGGAGTTAGAAGGGGAAATGCCATTCACTGAGATGGTTCACAGGTTGCATAATTTAATCCTAACAATAAGGAAGTTTGTTCTGGGATTATGCCTTTTGAGTAAATGGAATGGCTCTCATATTGCAGGCTTTGTCAGGAATTACTGTTCTGCTATTTGTGGACATTCATGTCTCTGTTAAAGTATGGTGGAGGACATGTGGGATTGAAGGGATGATTCATTCAATAAACATACTTAAAGAGGACATAGAAAACTGTGGTTCTGGACACTTCCCAAGGCTCTCGTGAAAACCCTGTGCTACAAGGACCAGGCACCATGCAAGATGTGCAATTGCTTTCAGTGTTCACACCAATAATTTGCACCCTTTTATGGCTCTTTTTAAAGTGACTGTTTTATGTTTACATTCTCATCTGTGAGGATTCTTCACTTGATTTCCCTATCTTGCTTTGTTAGAAATGTTTCTTTTCCTTTGGTGGAGGGTCCTTACAAATTTCCCCATTTAAGTTTTGGATAAATTACATGGAAACTTCCTCCTCAGAAGAGATACAATGTCTGTTTGTATTATTCAAGTTCTGAAGAGAAAATTTATCTATGTCTTTTATTTTTTAGAACAAAAACGAATAAGTAGGGGGAAAAAGGAAGCAGGTGTAGTACAATATATTTTAACTTACCACAAATGAAAAACGTTGCAAATATTTTTAAGTTAAAAAATATAGAATGAATATGTTGCTTGCCAGGTCATATTGAACAGTTCATACCTAGAGGACTGTCCAAGCTGTCACTGACCTTGCCAATGAAACAAGAATAACATTTTAAAAGGATAAAATGTTCTTGAAAAATATCCCAGAAGAATTGGATATGGCCTCACCGTTTTCATCACTTTCCATATTCCGTTACCTATTTCTCTTCTTCCATCAAGCAATAGGGAGTCTTTTTAAAATAAATGTAGGGAAAATGCCGTTTCCAACTCCATGTTTTGGTTATTGCAGTCACTTGATAGAGTCATCATGGAAATAGTTTTTTGAGGATGTGCATGTATTTTATTTCTCTTGAAGTCAAGTGATAGCAAAAGATCATCTATCATGAACAAAGAAATCACAAAATTCTGATCTGAATCTTCAGGTCAGATCCTAGGAGCATTTTTCATCATGTTTGTTTGCTTATTAGGTCAATGATCTTGCAAACTTGTTCTTATTCACACACAAAAAAACTATTTCATGTAATGAAATGAAAGAAAAATGTATGAATGGACTAATGAATAAATGTATAAAGAATATAAAAATGTATTTAATGTTATGGTTTTCCCTTCTTTGTAGATTATGTAATGTATTCAATGAAATCATGGCAATATTAGACAGTAGAATCATTCTAAAATATCATTCCCTAGAAAATTAAAATTGAGAAGTTGTATGGTTCCCATAGTTTTGTTTCTTTTCGTTTTGTTTTGTTTTAAACTGACACTTTATATGTGAAATTCAGAAAATCATGATACTCATTGGTGGGTTGACTGCTCTGGACCTTTGTTGAAGCCGCTACCTCCATTAAAATTCTATTGTATTCTAAAATTCTATTCTAAGAATTCTATTAAAATAGAATTTTTTTCCCTATGCTTTGCTTGGGCAGAAATTTCATAGCTAATAACAAAACAGACTGGCAAGTGCTTTGCAACATTGAGAGCCGCTCAGGAGAGTCAAGCGTGTGAAAAAGAATTTAGAGGATTTTTTTTTTACAATGAAGAGAAATTCTTCAGATTAAATGCATCCTCCAAGTGTCCCATGGAATAAATTCATCCCCAAATTGTATTTGGTGAGTGTTTATTGAGTTCATTATGGGCAGGCAAGGTGGGTACAAGGGGCTTTGAATCAGAATGAACAAGACAAACTCCTGCTTTTACAGAGTTTACTTTCCAGTGAAACACCTCCCTGTGAAATTTGAGCACATCAAGATTAAAGCAAAGATCCTAAAAGATGCCCACAAGGGAAAACAAAAAGATTATTTATGAAAGCAATAATGTCATTGACTTTCCAAATTCTTAAGTATCTGGCCATATTATTAGAAATGCTTTCAAACTTCTGAAGGAACATTATTTGGAACTGAGAGTTCCATTTCTAGTTAAGAGAGCCACCAAAGGATAAGCCTTGCATTTGGGAACAGAGGGACACACTGTTTATTCTTCCTTTCTACAGTGTTTCACACTCCAACTGAAGGATTCTCTGGGCTGGACCTTAGAACATTTCAGAAAGTAATTTCATAGGCTTTTATTCTCTTTTATGTATTAAAGACCAGTTTCATTTTTCAGGTATTAAGATTGTCAGTCTCATAGTAGTATATGCAACCTAGAAACTTCTCTCTTTCCTAACCTCCTCCTACCCCACCCCCACACACACTCTCATGAGTTCTTCAGGTCTGAGAGGTTTGAAGCTGGGAAACAGGAAATAGGGAGAGATACAATGTTTTTTCTCTCTCCTTCATCCTACCTCTTTCCCCAAATACTTCTTCTCTATCTGAAAACTTCAAACTGGACAAAGGCAGCCTAAGTGGAGGGATCAATAGATGTTGCTGCCTGAATCCTGTAGCCTTTCTCTGTTTACATTAGTTATGATAACAGTACTGAGAAGGACTCAGAGAACTCATTTTGTTTGATGAGCCTAACTAGTTTATCCCCACAACATAATAGAACCAAAAATTCTGATATTGGGTACTATAGTTTAAAAGGACCTTCATCTTTGCCCTGTCATCTGAACCTCACATTTTTTGTGAAATGGGCAGGCCAGATATTTTTATTTCTATACTATGCAATAGACAACAGAGGCTTAGCTACCTTTTTGACTGGGCCTGGACCAAAGGTAAAGAGTAGAGCAGAAATTTAATTCTACATTTTGGACTGCAAACTGTTCCTTTCATATATTCTCTCTCTTTTCATTTCCTAAACTCAAAATCATTGTATTTACCTTCACTGCAAGGTCATAGGGAATCTCTACAGAGGCTTACTGATTGCATTCAAATCCAAAATGCGAAAAAGCGAAAACTAAATGCACGTGTATGGGGTATGGCATGTTCATCTACGTAGGCAATGTACTTTCCATGTCACATGTATAAATTCCTAGAATGTACTAGTTCTCCATCTGGACAACTTGCTATTTTTGCTTTCTTATTGAATGTGTATTTGAGTAATATTTATACTATGTACCAAGCAAAAGTTTAAGAACTTCACATGAGCAACTCATTTAATCTTTCCAGTGCAAAATCATATGAAGCACCACTAACATTCTCATCTTAAAGATGAAGGAATGGAGGTATACAGCAAATAAGTCACTTCCCCACCGTTGGCCATACAGCTGCTACATGGCAGAGTCCACAGCCTAATCTGAACTGGTTCCATTTAGTCAGTGCTCAGCTTGTGATTTGTGAAGTCTATGCCTATATGTTAAATTAGAAATAAGTTATGATAAATCAGTTATAAAAATAATCTCACTAATTCATCTGACTCGCTGATAGGTTGTTAAGGAAACTTGTGAAACCATAAAATAAAGGTTGTCCTTTTGAATTGCCTTACATCACCAGACTCTCTACATCCTGTTTCCTCCTTGCAATTAATGCCAGAAATCCACAGAAACAGAATCTGTGTGTCAAAAGGAATTTGAGATATTATCCAGTCCAGCATCATTCCACAGTGGTGCTCTTTACCGCAATGTTCCTATCATATCTGGCTGTTGCTATAAGACTTAGAAAGGACAGAGATCTCTCATTGTAAAAGTAGATATTTTATTTTCATAGCTAGGCTGTGCTAATTATTGAAGCATGTCTTTACATAAAGTTGCAATTTTCTTCACTGGAACTTCTACCTACTTCTATTTTTGGAAGCACAAAAACAATTCTATTTATTTCTTTCACTATAACAATGCAAAAAATGGAAGCATAGACTGGGCTTGTCATTTACCTTCAAAAACTCCCAGTATGATCCTTAAAGTCTGAAATGCCCAGTCATCAGGTTTCTCCAGATGAAAGGAATGAGGTCCATTTGTGCAAAGTAAGGTCAGACTTGTATCTACTTAATTTTAGGCATTGGTCCTCAATTAAAATAATTAAATGAATTGATTCTGGTGGCCACAATCCTCTGCTGACTAATGTTCATCTCAGAGATGGTTTTAAAAAGGAAATGATTGAATGACTTCTAAAGAATTAGCTACATGGCTAACCAATAATATGTGCTCAATAACTAATAGTGAATTTTATTATCACCTAAATTTCATAATTTGGAATTTGGCCTTTTACTTCATGCTGATCTTTCAATTTTTTAATTCTCCCTTAGGTTTTGTCATTCTCAAATTTTATAAGTATGTCTTACATGGCTTCATCAGAGATGAAAACTAAAGCATGAATGTGTCTGAGCCGGTAGCTAAGCACCAAGGCCTAACTCTGGGATGACTCTCATGCACCCTGTCTCTTTTTTGAAAGCATCACAGAATATTTGTTCTTCCTTACATATTTTTTCATTTCCAATTTTTACATGAGTCTATGTCTGTTCTTATTCTGCTTTTTGTAACAATGCTTGTCAATTAGATTTAAGGGATCCAGATAATCCAGAATGACCTCACATTGAGATCCTTAATTGCATTTACCAAGAGTCTTGTTTTTGAAACAAAATCATTCACAGGTTCAAGGGTTAGCATCTGCCCCTTTGTAATAAAAGACCATCATCCTGCATCCCCCATTCAGTGACCTCAACTCTGTCTCTCCACACCACATCATCTAAGCTTCAGACATCCTTGGTAGAGTCTAATCTATTTTATTTTAAAAGATAATAAAGAAAACTATCACATTTTTTTATTAGATATTCCAAAAAATTCTTAGTGGTTGCACTGTTCCTTTGTTTAATTCAAATACTTGAAGTTTTTACTCAGACCTTTTCCAGTTAAAAAGTCTTTATTGGCTTGTGAAAAATCAAAGATCTTTCTTTCTTCAGGTAAGTGGATGTCTAAGACATAGAATATTTTTGTTTTTTTGTTTTTGTCTTGTTTTGTTTTGATTTTTTTGTACAAGGGATTGAACCCAGGGGCATTTAACCACTGAACATCACCTCCAGCCCTTTAAATTTTTTAAAAATTTTTTTAAATTTAGAGACAAGCTCTCACTAAATTGCTTAGGGCCTCACTAATTTGCTGAGGCTGGTTTTGAACTTGTGATCCTACTGCCTTAGCCTCATAAGACACTGGCATGCACCACCACGCCCAGGTGGTCATAGTTAAAATGCCTTATAACACCCCTATAAAAGGAAAGATAAATGCATTCCATCAGAATTTTATTTTGTATTTGCTTTTGCTTACTTAAAATTGTTATATTAATTACTCTGAACTCTTCAAGGGATCTCCACAAATCTCTGCATTACAGAACAATGTAACTTCTGGAGTAGGATTTCCTAAGTTTAAATTCTGCCAACTCTGCTTTGTCTATGACTCCTACAGTTTAGATCTGGAATATCCCCTAAAGCCCCTTGTATAAAGGCTTGAGCTTCAGCTTGGTGCTCTTGGGAGGTGATGGAGATTTTAAAAAGTGAGGCCTAGTAGAAGGTTCCAGGTCATCAAGAGGATGATGTGACCCCAGTCTCTTCTCTCTTTTTCACTTTCCAGCCATGAAGTCAGCAGCTTTGCTTAGCCCCGCAGTTCTGCTATAATAAGCTGTGTCACCAGAGGCCTGAAGCAGTAGGGTTAGTTGATCATGGACTGAAATCTCCAAAACTGTGAGCCAAAATAACTTTCTCCTTCTTATAAGTTGATTTCAGGTATTTGTTTCAGTAAGAGAAAGGTGACTAACAATGACCTTGAGAAAATTATATAATCTTATAAATTCCATTTTCTCATCTTTTAAAGAAAATAAATATAATTCTTACCTATAAAATTTTATAAGGACTAAATAGGATCATGTACATAACATATTTAGCATAGTATCTGGCACACTGTAAATGCTTAAATGGTTCTGGATTTTTTTTTTGTTATTATTGAACTAAAAATGAACATACTACCATTTGTATAATAAGTGTTATTCTGTGCCCAAACTTGATGCTTAGCTAAAGGTTATCACATTTCACCCCATTAATAATATCTCCTGATTACAGCTCACCCCCCTCCTTTCCACCTTTCCTTCCTGCCTAGCTGCCAAGTTCCATCATTGATTCATGGCTTGCTTATTATCCCCATATGACACCTTGACTTCAATTGCCTCATTCTTTAATTGTAAAGAACTTTGTCTGGTCCTTCTAGTTTTCCCTGACAAAGAATTTTGGTCATGCATCTTGTGCTTAGGAAAATGAACTTTCCTCTCTAAGCCTACAACCAAGTTTTTTTATTCTCTTATACATCTATGTGTGCTAACATTACTTTATAATATGTTGCAAATACTTTGGTCAGAGCAGTAAAAGCAGTGCACTAACAGATTTGTCTAGGCATGTGAAGTTAATTTTTAAACATCTTTCTCAGACTAGCCTGGTTTTAATAATATTCTGTAGAAGCATCTGGAGCTGAAGGGAACTAAATATTTCATTCTGCTTAGGAATGGGCAATCATTTTTATTTGTCAAAAAAAGTAATATGCTTTATAAAAGTAGGCTTGCAGCAATGAACAAGTTTGAGGGTTGAAATGAGCCATGATCCTCAACCCTAGAGCCCAATTGAAGAGGTATCACACAAATCAGAGGGAAGCTAACATAATATCTAAGTTACACAAAAACAGTGAGGAGCTCTGGGAGGCATAGCTAGTGGATGAGTCCTTGCAAGAAACAAAAACAGCATCACATAAAAAGCCCACCAGAGCCAGGTGCCATTAAGTGTAGGGCTCAGCTTGCGGATGCCATTCCAGAGGTGCCTCACTCTTTTTCATGTTGTTCTGTTCCTAATATAACATCACTAATGATGGGCTCTGTAGCAGCAGTGTGTACAGGGCCAGGCAGGGTGGCTGGGGATTTTACCCCAACACCAGAACCAGCTGTGCAAGGGGCTGATATAATGTGTGCAAGCAGGTCAGTCCCTAAGTGTTTTCTAACTCCCACATTCTGGGCCAGATGATTGCAGTTGACATTAGCATCTCTTTCAAAAGAAAGTTGGATGGAGCAGAGGAAACCACAGGCTTCCTGTGGAGCCTCCCATTACCTGCAATGGGGTGAGATGAAAAATGTTGAGGCTTGGTTTAAAGCCAAGCCTCTCTGTACTGAGGCATACTTTCAATCTCTGCTCCTGATTTCATGAGATGGGAACAAACTGGAGTTCAGGTATTTACCCCTCCTCTAGGACCAGACTCATGAAAGAAAGACAACAAATTGAACCATTTCTTCTAGAAGAAGAATTCATAGCCTTGACAAATGAGAAATTTAAACAAGAATAAGAAATATTTTTAGACATGTAACAGAAAGTATTAGAAACATTGAGCAAATTTTTTAAAAAAATCTGCAGAAGATATTAGGTATGACAATACGACTGCTAAAATACAATTAACTGTATGGATTGGAAATCAGACTATGCACAGATTATAAATAAGTCAGTGGGCTGAGAGATTTGACTGAAGGTCCCTTCCAACAGGCAAAGAAAGACATGAAGGATGGAAAAAATGAGATAGAAAAGGGGAATACAAATATTAGCACTCTTCGAAGAACAGTCTAAGAACTGAAATTTTAAAAAAACATTGCAAGATCACATGATCAATAATTTCTCATAATGAAAAATTTTTAAAAAGATGGAAAGCCTCAATGAAATAGCTTATTAAAGTTTTTTAAAAAATACAGAGACCTGGTAAAATTGGCAAATTGTGCATCATTTATCAAGAAATCAGAATGATTTTAACATCAGATTTCTTAAGAACTGCATGAGAGAAGGTAATAAGATAATATTTTCAAAGTGTTGGAAGAAAATGATTTTGAATCTAGCATTTTATATTCTGTAAAAACTGATGTTTAAACATCAAGGTGATACAAAAACATTTTAGCCCATAGATGACTGCAACATTTTAGCATAAGAAAACCTTCTTTACTATTACTCTGCAATGACAGTACACCAATAATGAAGGAATGATCCAGGAAGTAGCAATGAGACAAACAAAGTAGGTGTGAATAATTAACTAAGTAAAACCTATCATCCTCTAAATAACAATAACTTCCCTTATTGCAAACACATGGAAATCCAAAACTGATACTCTTCAAGGGAAGCTAGTGGCGAGAACAGAGTGAGAGGAGAGAAGACTTTTACTTATTTTGCTTAGCGAAAAGACAGGTGTTATAAGACCTATACGAATGTTAATAAGGATAATCATTAGATGAATAAAGATACAATCACAATGCTCAGTGCTCCACTAACAAAAACTAATCTCCCCAGAAAGGGCAGGGAAGGAAAAAAAAAAACTTGATTAATAAAAAACACAAAACAAAATGGCAGAACAAAGACTGAATGAAACAATAGTTTCTACTAGAGTCCAAACTCATGAATGAAAAAACGGACTCTCGCCTTGAGTTTTTAAAATAACTTTAAGGCATATGTGACTTGTAAAAGACATGTTTTAAATAGAAGAATCCATAAAGTAAAGAAATGAAGAGATGGAAAAGAAAATACAGGTAAATACAATGCCACCTTGTAGAGTACATAGGAATTTTAATATTAAAAATTTACAGTTCAAGTTAAAACACATTAAAATAATTAGGGGAAATTATATGCTGATGAAAAAAACTCTAAATAGAGTATATATAATTAAATACAAAATGTATTTAAAAATTGCAATGTTCATTAAAAAAACTTAAAAATTGTATTAGAGATTTTAATTATTCTAAAATTTATAGATTAAAATGTAAAAATAGGCATAACTGTGGTAAATCTGAATACTACAATCAATAAGCTTGTGGATATGTATATATTACATTTAACAAAGACAGAGATGCATTCTTTTGACTCATAAAAGACAAACTTATAGTAGGTCACAAAGGAAGCTTCTATAAATTCCAAAGAATCAACATAATGCAAACTATGATGCAAACCATAATGCTACAAAGTTAGAAAACAATAACAAAAGATAGCTAAAATAGTCCCATATGTTTGCAAAGTAAAAAACAGACTACTAAATTACCCTTGGGTTAAAAAGGCAGTGCAATGTAAATTATAAGCAACATAAAGTTGAATGACAATGAGATCACCACATTTAAAATTTATGTGAAAAAGTTGAAGCAATACTTAGAGGAAAATTTGAAGTTTTGATTGTGTGTGTGTGCACATGCATGTGTGCTTGTGAGGGCTCTTTTGTGCCTCTTTTGATTATTTCTATTTTCCTCTCAGACTTTCTAATGTATGGTAGAGCACTTTGGGCTTAATTCCTCTTTCTTTCCTATGTATCCATTCTGGACATTTCATATACTTATGGTTTGAAATACTGCCATATGTTTCCAAATCTGTATCTCTATCCCATACCAAAAACTAGATTTGTATGTCCAACTACCAAGTCTGCATTTCTCTTTGATGTTTACTAGACATCCAAAACTTAAAATGTCCCAAACTTAACTCCTGGGTTTCTCCCCTAAACCTCTATCACCAGGATTCCCATCTTGGCTTAATAGCAACTGCCTCTTTCAAGCTGCTCAAGTAAAAATCCTTGAAACCATTATTTCCTTCTCTTTCCCTCACATCCTACATCCAATCCATCTATACATCTTATTATTTCAATCTTTAAAACATATTCATGATCCGATCACTTTGAACCATCTCCACTATAACCCTAACCCAGGTAATATTAGATGTCCCATATAGCTTTTACTCATTCCTTTACGTCTATTCTCAGCATTCTAGCACAGTTATTCTCACAGATTGTAGGCCAGATTGTCACTCACTTCTCTGCTCAAAACATTGCCACATCTTCACTTTTACTCAAAATAAAAGCTGAAGTCCTTACAGGGATCAACAGATCACACAGCTGTACCTCCAACTCCGCAACTCTAGAACTTCTTCCACTCTTTCTCCTCATGCACTCCATCTCACCACAATGGCTTTCCTGCTGTTCTTTGTGCATACTCCAGCATTTTTTTTCCCATAAGCTTTTCCCTCTGTCTAGAATGCTCTTTTTTTCCTAGATACTTCATTATGATTTGGATATGAGGCATCACCCCCAAAATCTCACGTGACAATGCAGGAATGGTCAGAGGTGAAAAGATTAGATCATGATACTCATAACCTAATTAGTGGATTGATCCATTAGATGGATTAATAGTTTGAATGGAGCTTAGGCACAGTGGCATATGCCTGTAATTCCAGCACTTTGGGCAGCTGAGACAGGAGAATTGCGAGTTCAAAGCCAGCTTCAGCAATGGCGAGGCACTAAGCAACTCAGTGAGACTCTGTCTCTACAGAAAACACAAAATAGGGCTGGAGATGTGGCTCAGTGGTCAAGTACCCCTGAGTTCAATCTCTGGTACCAAATAATAATAATAATAATAATAATTTGAATGGATTTCTGGGTGGTAAATGTAGGTAGGTATAGCAAGGCTGGAGGAAGTAGGTCAGTGGGAATGTGCCCTTATTGACTGTATACTTTGTCCCTAGCTCATCATGCTCTCTACTTCTCAGCTGCCATGAGCTGCGGTGCTTTCCTCCACATGGCCTTCTACCATGATTCTCTGCTCACCTTGGGCCCAGAGCAATGGAGTCATCCAACCATGGACTGAAACCTCTGAAATTATGAGCTAAAATAAACTTTTTCTCCTCTAAGTTGTTCTTGTCGGGTATTTTGGTGACAGGGATGAAAAGCTAATACATACCTGTTTGACCAACTCTCTTTCCACCTTGAAGTCTTTGTTGAACTCTTACTACTTCATTAAGATTTAGCATGCCATGCATGGTGGTGCACACTTGTAATCCCAGAAGCTTGGGAGGCTTAGGCAGGAGGATTTTGAGTTCAAAGCCAGGCTCAGCAAAAGCGAGGCAATAAGAAACTCAGTGAGATACTGTCTCTAAAAAAATATGAAATAGGGCTGGGGATGTGCTTCAGTGGTTGAGTGCCCCTGAGTTAAATCCCCTCCCCAGAAAAAGATTTATCATGACCATCTTATTTAATTCTGCAAACTACCCCTTCACACTACCCTTAATTCCCCTTACCATATTCTAGTTTTTCTTCTGTCTGTAAAAATGATCACTGTATATGAATTGAAATTCCTATAGCAATTCCAGCAGGATTTTTGAAAGTAAAAGAAGAAATATATATACATATGTATTTATTATTAACATATTAATATATTTATAAAGAAATACATATATACATATATTTATTATTAATATATTTACATATATATTTCTTCATTTACTTTGGTTTTTAAATAACCTAAGGAATGTTCAGAATATAAGCATGAATAAAGTAAATAAGAAAGGCTTAAATTTATATATCTTTAATTATAAATGATGATAAGCCACAATTTTCCATTGAACTGTACAGTAAAAACCCAGTATCAAATAACATGTGATAACAAAGTTAGGGAAGATATAGTGTGGGTAAGATCACCATACTGGTACAGCAATTCTAGTAGTAATTAGACAGTTTTAGCTAAGTTTTCTCTTTCTAGGTTTATAAAAAAACAACCATATACGTCTATGAAGAGATAAAGTAAAGGGCATGTAATAGCATTTTTTATAATACAAATAATTGGAGTGAACCTAAACATGTAGCAGTACTAAAACTATTGCAGATTGATTGTTCTTTACCAATATGATTTCCCTCCTTACTACAGAAACTATTCACAGGAAATCTGGAATACAAAGCTAGGAAATAGAAAGAAAAATAACAGGATCTCTGTGGTTGATTCCAACTGGGTCATATCATGGGATCATTTTCATTAAGATGTTGTCACTGGCCCTGCCACCCTGGGCATTAGACCCTGAGCACCACTGAATGTGTGTTTTCACTGCTGCCACCAGGCTTGTGAGGCCTCCAGTGATGCCTTTAATGGTTTCCCATATCTCCAGGTCTTTGTTCTACTCCTTCGAGAATCAATGACTGCAGGCTTCACATCCTCCTTTACTTTGGGGAAGAGAGAAAGGGGAAGGGTGCATCTTCCTACTGTGTTCTCTTCAAAGTGCAAGGTGGACAGTGCTTTCACCAAGACTCCCAGCCTAGAGGGGAAGGAAGTTCCTACAGACAAGAAGAAAGTAGTGGTGTAGGACCAACTGAAAAGGAAATATGTCTAACTGCCCTTTCACTCTGGTAGCTGTATCCATATATACAATTTATCCCAAATTCAGAAATTGCAAAAATGACCCCTGACCATCATACCAAATATAGTGTACATCTTCTCCCAGAAAAGCAATTCCAAAATTATCAACCATGAGCTACTGCATCTGGTTCAGATCTGAACAATGGAGTAAGGTCAATTCCTTGCTTTCTTCTTTTGATAGTCTTCCAGGTACAGACAAAGTTATGTCCCTTACACAATACTGAAGAAATTTAAATGAATATAAAAGAAAATATCTAAAATCTGTAAATAAATATATAACACAAGAAAAAATAAGATCAGAGTCCTCATTCATATGATGATAATGAATCCATTTTATAATAATTTGAATTTCCTCTTGCCTGTGTCCAAAGCCTCAACTTGTTGGTGATTCTCTAATTGGTAGTTTTACCCCAAAGTCTCTTGATAGATCTAAGTTCTTTTTCATCCTGTGTTTATGGATCTGACTTAGGCTTCTGCTAACTTATTTTATTGAAATTGGTACCATGATAAGAAATACTGGGAAATGACTTGGGTTCCTTTCATAAGCTACCATTTCAAATATGTTGCAGTAGCATTATTTGGCCTTGATGGTAAGAATTAATCATCTCAGCTAACTGTGTAATTAAATTACTTATTACTGAGTAATAAAGGCTGAGACTCAGTGCTTGCACAACAGCCTGGACAAGCTAGAGAGCTGTCTCTTGCTCTGAACCCAACCAAGCCTGACCACCTTTCAGTTCATCCAAATTATTTCATTTAAGTGTGACCTATGTTGCCTCTATCATGCAGAAAAGCCTTTAAGTATTATAAGAATAAAACATAAAAAAATTCTCTTTTGCTTGGTGGAGGGTGCGTGTGTTCTATCTGTTAAGTCTGGCTGGAATACCATTTTATTTGAATGTATATTTTTATGTCCCCCTTCACAGCATTTGTGGTTCTTACCAAAGTATCCAGAGTTCCCATTATTTCTTGCTCCTTAAAGTCTATTAACATGATGTCATAAATGTAGTGGAGCAGCATGATAACCCTTGAGATAATGAGATAATCAAGGTCCTTGAAAACAAAACAAAACTCAGAAAGAGAAAACAGCCCTGAGTTAAGATGGTGAAATTCTATAGCTGTTCTGGCCATACAGAAAACAAACTATTTCTGGTGTTTTTTACTTCCTGGCATAGTTCAAGGAGCTAGGCTACTTTGCTCTTGTACTGCATTCATATATTTGATAGAAAGTGCATGCACCAATGGGTCCATATATGTTTTTTGCATCCCCCCAAGATGTAGTCATTGATTTTTAATTAATTCTTTTGATTGGGAGGTAGTTGCTTACTCCAGTTGTCAAAACGTGTGTGTGTGTGTGTGTGTGTGCATGTGCACACCTAGAAATAAATATAGAAATTAAGATTACACACACACACACACCTATAAGGGCATTTATTCTGAATATTTATTCAGGTTTAGTAGAAATTTGCATGGAGTAGGTTCTTTGTTGTGCTAGGCTTTTGGTGCAACTTAGATCCAAATCCACTTATCATTTTATCTTGATATCATTTTATATTGATAACTTCACTCTGACCAGTGAACTGAAAAGTCATTCTGGGTCCCCATAAATTACTTAAATTCAAAGTTACCATTCACTGAAGTACTTGGGTAGTAGTTTTCCAGTGCATAGTTTGATGGATAAAGAGATGCATGTTCCTTTGGAAAAGTCTAACAAGAACATTCTTTATATTTTTCTATGATTTTAATATAATGCAACTTCTACATGTTAGGGTTTTCATTCTGATTTTGCATCACTGTGCACATAGCATATACTATTTCTACAGCTTATCAGAATGAACAGAGAAATCAGTAGAGTTGGATGTGCATGTCCAGGAAGCTCATGTGCTATGATGCCCTGTTGATCTCTTTAATGATGAGTGGAACAGCACCTCAGCATCACTGCAAGGCACACCAGTGTGTCATGCTTACCAAGTAGGAAATTCTGCTCCAAAATACCTGATATCCCTGCCATTCAACTCTGGATCTGTGAAGCAGCTCAAATATGAAAGTTATGTGTACAAGTCAAGTTCATGATCACTTATACTGGGCTTCTACTCAGTAATGCTTTTAGGCTAAAAGAAAATATGTCATAATACTTGAATGGACTGCTCATTTATTTAAGAAATGAGGATTTGATGCAAATTAACCACAATGAAAAGGTTTCTAGGCCAGGGATGGTGGCACATGCCTGTAATGCCAGCCACTTGGGAGGCTGAGGCAGGAAGATTACATGTGCATAACCAGCCTCAGCAAACTTAGTGTGATCTTGTCTCAAAATAAAAATTAAAAAGGGCTGGTGATGTACCTCAGTGGTAAAAGTGCCCCCATGTTCAATTCTCAATGCCCAAAACAAACAAACTAATAAATAAAAAGTTTCTTTAGGCCAATTCATCCTAATCAACTCACCAGCCTTGCTGTTGGTTAAGGTGGCCACATCTGCTTTTGTTCTCCCTGTTGAAGTTCCCTTCTTTGCTAGGATATTTCAAGATCTTCTTGTATTAGTTCTTTAGGGATGCTATAACAAAGTACCATGAACTGGCTGACTTTAAGAAGTAGACATTTATTTGTCACAGAAGTCTGAGATCAAAGTGCAGGCCAATTGGATTTCCAGAGCAGGCTCTCATCTTGGCTTGCAGAGGGCCACCTAGTCACTATATCCTCAATTGATGGAATGAGACAGAAAAACAAGAGAAAGAATGCAATGGAGACAGAGAGAGCAGGATAGTTGTTTCCTTCTCTTAGTGTCCCTAAAGGGCACTAATTCTATCACAAGGACCCCACCCTCAAAATCTAATTTACACTTAATTATCACCCAAAGACACTTCTTCCTCAAGCCATTACATTCAGGTTAGAGCTTCAACATATGAATTTTGGAGGGACACAGTTCAGTCTGTGCCACTAGTTATGATTGTTGAAATTAGGGAACTCGTTCCAACTATGAAATTTCTTATCATTCTTAAAAGAATAGTTACTATAAAGAACTTGCCAAAGATTCTCTGACCTTCTCCTTACCGGCATATTTCTCAAAACCTTGATAAGAGAAATATTTTGTGCCATCTTGAGGGGACAGATTCAAGGAGTAGGTAGTGGTTTATATATACTAAGTTCACTTAAGCATTCACATCTCCCAAAGTATTTGGATTGTTTCCTTACATTAACAAGGTAATTCTGGAATCTCGACTTTGGTTAAAGTGGATCAGCATTGAATCCATACTTCTGTCAGGCAGCTGAGTAAACAACTGAAACAAGATCCAGTTGCTTAAGCCAGCACACAGAATCCAGAATCTCTAATGAATTCACATACATTGATAAATTTAACCTGATCCTCTGTTCTTGAGTAAATATGCTGAGAATCAATACCCACATAAAGTTTCCATATTTATGTTGATATAAATGAACAAAATACTGTAATTATTTTGTACATGAACTTAACTTTTCTGGGGTTATATTGTGATCTGACTCTACTCATAAATCTGAAAACAATGAGGACTTTGTGGGGCTGGGGAACACTAGGAGAATAGGTTTTCTTTTTTCTTTCTTCTTTTTTGTTCTTTTTAGATATACATGACAGTAGAATGTATTTTGACATACATATTATATGTATGATATGTATAGATATATAATATATAGAGAGAGTCTAACTTCCCATTCTCATGGTTGTACATGATGTGGAGTTACACTGGCCATGTACTCTTATATGAACAAAGGAAAGTCATGTCCAATTCAGAAAATGAGTTTTCTACCACAAGGAGATTGAAAAGCCTCTTCGAAGTGAAATATCTCCACCAGAAGACAAAAGAGGGACTCTCCAGATAGCAATGGGAATTCAGGTGGGATTGAGGAGTGGGAAATTCTGACTCTCTACATCTTAGCTTAAGTCCCTGCACTACCCTTTGGCTCCTGCTATTCCTTTCCCTCAACACCCTTCACAAATGCGTTGACATTGACTGTAAGAAATCTGGAATGGCTATGAATCCAATGATAATTTGGTGACCAACAGGCTCAAAACGTGTGTTTTGATTTGACTGTATCAGTCTAATGATAGCATTTGTCAGGCTTATTAGCTTGATTTTAACAACTCTCTATAGCTTAATGTTTCTTGAGCTGAGAACTCAGGGATTTGAGTTATCCATTCTTCTATAAGCTGTCCTGTGCCGATGCCAGCAGTCACCTTGCCTCAAGCATTGGAATTCTCCACATCTTTCATATTCTTCCAAGATACTCACAATAGCTTCCCTGGAAAACTTGCTTGAAACAAGAACCTCACTCTGGGTGCTATGGTGGGTTTATCTCGGTGTACTACATTCTACAACACTCCCTGCCATGACTAACAATGTTTTTGTTGTTCTTCAAACTCAAGTGAGCTCCCTCACTCCAACCCCAAAATTCCCAAGCCCCTTTTCCCCCTTCCTGTCACTTTAAGAGATTTTGCCTACAACCTCAACCTCTGATACTAGTCTCTGTATTTCTTATTACAAGAAAAATAAAATAATTCTGACTGATATCTGCCAAATGTTAATTACTGGCATGCTGTCAGATAGGTATGGAAAATAGGAAAATCAACCTTAGAAAATTGGCATTAACCAAGGGAAGACACAAAGCCAAGATTACAGCACATGGACAGTTTGGTTAGAAGATGACCTTGCTGTACACTAGAGGGCATATCTCTGATTTTGTTCTTATTCAAAGGATGTCTTTATTCTTCCTAGTGCTTTAGTCACCAAGGAAAAAGGAAGATGTTCTATCCCTGCCTCAGTTTCTAAAGTGGACCAATGGACCCTGCTTCCTAGCAGGAGCCACACACATCTCCAAATAATGGGGGATTGAATAACAAAGAACCACTATGCTCTTGTCTCTCATTCAGAATGGTACTGTGCCAAAGCATCTCTGGAATAAAATGTGTTTGCATATATGCATTCTCAGTTTTTCTACCCCTTTCCTGGAACATTTCATTTATATCTTCTAGTTTCTTAGATATTTGTTGTGATAGGTTACCAGCTGAAGGAGACAAGCAAAAGAAAATAAGAGAATACATCAATTTGCCAAAGAAAAAGTTGAAAAACTGCTAAGAAAATGAGAAAGAGTAGAGATGTGAAAGGAAGTCTGAATAACCTGATGTTTTTTTGTTTGAGAGGAAAGGGAGAGAAAGATAAAGTAAGAAAAAATATTTGAGGAAATAAAAAATGAAGGGAGAAGCTATCTGATAAGCAATTTTTGAGCTGTCATTAAGGATATAATCACTGCTTTGGGGGAGACTGAATAAACCAAAAATGTTAAATCATGGATCTGGTTCTTTGTTTTTTAGAATTGTAGTTTTGTATCTTTTTTGATAAAATGCCAATAGAAATCACTTTATTAAGGCTAAAATATGAATAATTGCCTTATTTGAGTTACTATTACTATTTAATTGCTTTGAAGTTTATTTCGATATTTGATATTTTATTCTTCTTGTAGAAAACAAGCCTTCTCACATGCTGTTGATAGTTCTACATATTTTTCTGGTTGTTTTGTAGAAGGATCTGTTACTCTGGACTTTCCACATCTATTACAATAAAATATTTTTTATTGCATGGGTGTTTTGTTTTGGCTTGTTCAGTCTCAAAAGAAAGGAAATCAATTTGCACAATGGACAAAGGTGAAACTTATACTGCAACTGCTATCTGGCTTGAAGACACTATGAACTGATAGAAATTTTGAGAAAGTGCAGCCCTGTACCATATTGCTACCATCAGCCCCACTGAGAGTTTCCCTCGCGCAGACTATACCTCTTGCAGGCACTGAATGGCAGTCCACTGCCCTTTTCTTCTGCTATGTTTTGACAGTTGAATTTGCCAAACATTTTTAAAGAGAGAGGTTCCTGGTAATGTGGGGAAGGGCATTTGTTTCTCTGATAAGAGACAAATATTTGAAGTGTTCTAATTGGTATAGATTTTAGTGTGTGGGCAGTGATCGATCAATAAAAATCATCTTTATAAATCTTTTCAAGCCAGAAAGTTCACTTTTAAGGCACCAACACACCATTAATCATACTGATCAATCTGACTTCCAGGATTTTGTAGTTAATTGAAAATTCTTGAAGATTCTTACATTAGTTTTATTGTGATTCTTAGTTTTTACTACTGTAACTTCTCAGCGTTGTTATAAGTAATTCACTCTTAGGAAAAGACTGTTTTGGGTCGCCCAGACACGCATGGTGCTAAATTGCCTCAACAGTGATCTGTTTACCTGTATGTCCCTTCCTCTAAGCAGAAAGGGGACCCACCATGTACCAAGAGTGAGTCTTTTTTGTTGTCATGTTTCTAGCACCAACAATATTACATAGCATATCGATGATGGTCAACACTTTTGGGGGGTATATACCAAATGTGTTCACTTACCAGTTTCTGAACAGAACTTTTCATTCTCTATTTTCCCTTTGCGCAGTGGATCTTACCTCTCTTACCCAATGTAAATTGCATAGCTCTAACAGCATATCAATGCTGTCCTCAAGCCCAATCCCTGCCCTCTTCTCACTATTCCTCACTTAAAGTTGCTGTGATAAATGAATTTGATGACTATTCTCTACTCCTTCAAGGGACTCTCCTTTGGTTTCTGACATTGCTTTTCCTTGGTTCTCTTTTACCTCCTACCTCCAGCCATCGTGGCATCACCTGTTCTCAATTGTTTCATTATAGGGTGTCCTAGGACTTCCTGATTAGCTCTCTCTTCTTTCTGCTCGCCTTTCTTTCTGCTCAGGACTCTTAGCCAAGCGTTTTCTTCCCATTTCTCTAATTCATCAAGGAGAGATTCTAACAGATCCTAATCATCTTGAAATCTTCATATGCAAGTTCTGCTTCTATTCTTAAACGTAGACTTGTATTTTTCATTTTTAAAACTTGTACACATCATTAAAATTCTCCAGACGATAAGTCCAAAACCAATGCTTCACTCTTCCTTACCAGCCAAGTTTCCACAGCTGCTTTGCCTCTGATGGTCTAAAACTGACTAATGACATTTCTGAATCCCCAAAGATTTGTGATCTAGAATTGAGTTTATATTTATTCCTTCTTGTTTCTCCTCCTATTGCTATCCCTATATTTAGTTTGTTTCTGAACATAGTCAAGTATAACAAATTTGTTCTCAAATGTGCTCTCCCTCTTTTCTGTCCTGATGTCTATTTCTTTCATTCAAACCCATATCTTCTTTTTGAATACTCTTTTGTCTCTTAATTATATCTACTTTATATACCATCAAAATCCTAATTCTGCTCATAATGTATTCCTTCTTACAGCATATGGCCCCAAACTTCTGCTGTGACATTTAACTCTTCACCATATTTTACAATGTGTCTTCCCAACTGTCCCATGCAACCCCTTGCCCTGATGGTCTGTGGCCTCACCCTTCTTTGATCCTTCTGTGGGCTTTCACATCTCCTTGGCTTGGCTGATACAGTTCTATCTACATAAAATGACTTATCTTTGCCCTTGCTTTCCTCTACCAACTGGTATACTGCATCTGAAATTATTCTACAACTTTGGCCTTGCTCTTCGTCAGAATTGATGATTTCACCACATCTCACTATCTTTTTAAAAGTTATCAACTAAGATTTCCACATGAGTCTCTGTTTCTAACACAGCATTGCAACATTCCTCGTCCTGTGGCTATCCCTGAAATACTGCGGGTATAGAAAAAATGAAGGAAGCATTCTGAAAATCTCAAGCAGTTGAATTTTTATAACAACATTTGATTTTAAATAGAAGTAAAAAAATAGTGCTTTCTCTAGAATTATTAGTCCAACAACTCTTAGAGTAAAGAATAAAATCCATTAGCAACTTTGGATTCTAGACCGAGTTCTGTCTTCATATGGGATTAAGGGTTCTTATCTAATAAAAAATGTTAATAATATCTCCTATTTGCCTCCACATGAAATTTTTGATAAATGTTTATTTTAAATATCAAGTAATTTCATGTACATATAGATATTATAATGCATTAAAGCAGATATAAAGAGAATTATATTTAATACTTGTGTCTGAAAAATCAAAGTCAAGGACATGTACTCATGGGATTCTAAGAAACTATTAAAAAATTCTCAAACCTCACCTAAGTCAATCATAAAGAAATCTATGTCATATTATTATTATTGAAGACTTCTAAGAGGTAATTATATATACCTCTAATATGTAATTTCAGAAAAATAATAAGTGAAACTAATCTGGAAAAAATAATTTATTAATTTCATGTTAATTTATAAATGGCTGGTCTTGGATCCCTCCAGAAAACAGGTTTTTAAACAGAAAGGCAGACAATATGGGAAGGGTCAGAATCTTTGATGAAGATAGGTTGAAATGAAAATAGAAAATATCCTATGGGAGGGAAGCTAGGAAAGTGAAATCTTTATCAAAAAAACAAAAAACAAAAATAAAAAGCAACAACAAAAAAAACTCTACTTTTAACCTAACTGCAGCATAGAGCCCGAGTTTTTACCTAGAGTTACATAAGCTCTAGGTGAGTGCATGGAAAAGTTTCTGGTGCATTCCAGACCTTGACTATATCACTACCATATAATAACTACTGTCAGTAGTTATACCCTTTGCCTTTCGGAGACACATTGTATTCACCACTCTACCTACATGTGCTAATGTCACTCTGAAACTCAGCTACTATAGGCATCCTCATAATATTAGTGACACCAAAATGGATTTAAATTGGACAAGAATTATTTTAGATAACTGTTCTTTTTAGAAAGGGGGAAAATTCAGTCTTTTAAATGTTTCATCATATTATACAATATTCACCATAAATTATATCTTTATTCCCCTCTAACTCAGCTTCTCCAGGCTTCAATAATGCATTGATTCTAGTTTTTCTTTTTTTAATTTTGCACAAACTCAAAGCTCCAGTTTTCAAGTTCCTAGTCATTAAGCTTCCCAAAGTTTCCTCTTTCCAAAAAGAGGCCACCTCGAAAATGAAAATGTCGTTCTTATACAATAACTTGTAATCCACAAGGAAACTTGAATTCTATTACCTTAAGGTTTAACTGAATCCTAAGATTACTGCAGAGAGCTAGAATAAGTGTCTCATAGTTGAACATGGTTCACTCTATTCATGCAGTTTTCTTTTTTGACACTGATTTTGGAAGCACTAAAACAATGTGCAAATCACAGGACATCAAACTATTAAGCTGGCTAAGATTTCAAGTTAGTCAATGTTTACCAGGCATCGCTTTGTGGAATCTGTGCTCAAAAAATATTATTTAAGAAATTTTACCTTACGGTCTTGCATTAAATAAAGAGAGCAAAGAAGACCTAAAATCTTCCTGAAAATTCTACCATGTGAGGATTATTAAATCTATGCTTAATTTAAATATTAATAGTAGTATTTCCTATTTGGTAAGGGCAAACTCTTTGCAGGTGATCTTTTTACCCCATGTATCTGTACATGCTGGCTAGAAGGGTTAATGTCAGTGTTCAGGGTTTGGTGGCATTTGAATCACTCCTTACTTACTTCATACTTTGATATAATTGGCTTATAACTGGCATTTCATACTTTCAAGGACCACTGTTGCACCTTGTCAATCACATACAAGCTTTTAAATGATTAATTCATTCCTCTGTCTTTTTGGCATGGTTCTAAAAACTATGTGGTTCATTTATTTTTCTAAACTTTAAAAATATTTCCAAAGAACTATACTCCAATATCTATTAGTTAATATTAATATTTCCCAAGTTTGAGTAAATGCAAAGCTAAATTAATACTATAGCATTGAAAGAAAAACTATACAAGCACAAATAATCCACAGAATTTCCTTTTTTTCTTACTCTTCACACTAGGACAAAGGAAAATGATTTCTATCAAACAAAACCAACATGTAAGTTTTGTAAAACAAACAAACAAAAAATCTTCATACATAGAACTGAAAATTGGTTTATGAATTATCTTAAATATCTGGCTATTGTTTGGGTATATTATCTGTACTTTTTCCTGTGTCTCAATATATTATCCTCCATCTCTAATTCTAGGTTTACACAATCTACACTATTATCTCCCCAATAGCCCAAAGTGGTCATAGTCCTCTACTAAAGTTGCAACATAAAATGAAAATAAAGCACTTTGATGAATACTGAACAGTCATTGTCTCTAAACATTTTTTCTTCCCATTGAACCATCTGTGGTATCCCCTCACCTAGTAACCAGAATGGCCTAAGGGACACTTTCTTGAAATGATTGGTTCATCTCCACTATAGTCAATGGCTATTTAGCAGAAAGAACTCTCTTAGGTGTAGAGTCTCTGGTCTAATTCCTAGGTCCTTGATCCTCCTTTGATCTTCAACTGAATTTTGTCAGATTAGGCCCTGACTACATTAACAAGACTCCTAAAGTGCAAGAAATGAAATCAAGAATGAATAAATGGGATGGAATCAAACTAAAAAAGCTTCTTCTCAGCAAAAGAAACAATCAATGAGGTGAAGAGAGAGCCTACAGAATGGGAGCAAATTTTTACCACACACACATCAGACAGACCACTTATCTCCAGGATATATAAAGAACTCAAAAACTTAACACCAAAAAAACAAACAACCCAATCAATAAATGGGCTAAGGAACTGAATAGACACTTCTCAGGAGCAGATATATAATTGATCACTATATGAAAAAAATGTTCAACATCTATAGCAATTAAAAAAATGAAAATTAAAACTACTGTAAGATTTCATCTCACACTAGTTAGAATGGCAGTTACAAAGAATACAAAAACAATTAAGTGTTGACGAGGATGTGGGGGAAAAGACACGCTCATACCTTGCTGGTGGAACTGCAAATTGGTACAACCAATCTGGCAAGAAGTATGGAGATTCCTTAAAAAACTTGGAACTGGAACCACCATTTGACCCAGCTATCCCACTCCTCTGATTATACCCAACGTACTTAAAAACAGCTATTACAGTGACACAGCCGCTTCAGTGTTTATACCTGCACAATTCACAATAGCTAAACTATGGAACCAAAGTAGATGCCCTTCAATAGATGAATAGATAAAGAAACTGTGGAATATATATACAATGGAATATTACTCAGCATTAAAAGAGAATAAAATTATGGCATTGGCAGGTAAATTGGATGGAGTTGCAGAATATCATGCTAAGCAAAGTAAGCCAATCCCCAAACACCAAAGGCTGAATGTTTTCTCTGATAAGTGAATGCTAATCCATAATGGGGCAGGGGGTATGGAATGAGTGGAGGGCCTTTGGACTGGGCAAAGGGAAGGAGGCATGGGAGTAAGAAAGATGATAGAATGAGACAGATATCATTACCCTAGGTACATGTATGATTGCACAAATGGTGTGACCCTAATTGTATACAATCAGAGAAGTAAAAAATTGTGTTTTATTCATGTACAACAAATCAAAGAGCATTCTGCTGTCATGTATAATTGATTAGAACAAATAAATAAAAAAGGAACTCATTGATCCATAGAAAGCTAATGAGTCATTAGTGTAACCCTACTAAACAGAGAATATGAGTTTGGGCTCATGAGCTCCATGACTACTTGAATGAACTCTGATAAATCACTTACACTCTTTAAACCTCATCAAGAAAGGAGGACTTCAGCCTCACCAATGACACTTTGTCATCATGTGTATTATTCATAGAGCTTTCCAGAATGCATAACAAATGCATAATAAGCAAGCATATCAATGAGATAAATAAAGAGTATATGAATAGACCTCAACAATTGCATAAATATATTTAATGGAAAAAGTAGCACTGCTTAAAAGTGGGGAAAAGATGGTATTTGATAAATTACATTTGTTTAACTTGTGCCCTCTGGGAAAAAAGTTAAATTGCATCCCTAGCTTACTTCCTATGCCAAAATAAATTTCCAAATGGACCACAAATGTAAATATATAAAAAAGGAAAGTCATAAAATTCTAGGAGAAAACATAAGAGAATTATTTTTTCATGTCTGTATGAGAAAATCATTTCACAGGAAGTCACAAAACCTCTATGCTTTCATAGAAAGACACATTGATATATGTAATACATAACAATTTAAAAGTTCCTGAATATAATCACAAAGTCAGAGGGCAAAATAAAAACTGGGAAAAAAACCTTCTCTGTACTTGTCAGGATTGATTTACTTAATATGTAAAGAGATTTTACAAATCAAATAGTAAATGATATGCCTCTTATTTTTGAGTGCTTAAATGCGAAGCTACTATGTATAGAAAAAACAATACAAATAGCTTTTAAAAATGTGAAATATGTTGCCTCTCACTTAAATATTCAAACCTCGCCTCTGGAGACTACGGTTGAAGCACTTTCATCTTTTCTTTCTTTTGAAATATTTTATCGATAAGTTCTAGGTCAAAACCCAACTGAACTCAATGTCACCTAAGACCCACTCATCTCTGAAGTCATCTGTGATGACCTTGTCTTGAAAGCGTTTTCTGATGCCACCCTCCTTATCATCTGTGGGGAATCCCATGACACACACAATGTCTCGCTCTCTCTAGATGCCCAGCATCACAGCAACAACACGAGCAGCCCTCTTCATTTCTTTAACCAAGGGGCTGGTCATGGCGAGGGGGAGGAACATACATTTATTGGAATTGGGACAATTTCAAATTCAGGCTTTCCATATTGGAGCTTCAATTTGATTCTTCAAGACTTTTCTGGAAAATGGCCCACCCTGCTCACATCCAGTTGAGCCCTCTCAGCCTCTGTGATCTCCACTTCCTCTGTCCTCCTCATCTTGCAGCTTGTATCTTTTTACCAGATGACCTCATCTACATAGCCCACAAAGGAATAGAAGTCATCCTTCTTTTTCTGAACACATTTCCAGCCTTCAATGCAAATTTGCTAGGCTCCCTATGCGTTTTATCCTCCCTATTTTGGTGTTCGAGGAAGATTATGTCTCTTGAGCACAAAGGAAAGAGGCTTATTGGTGTTCTGAATCCTCTCATCTTCTGTTGCCTGAGTGGATTCTTCATTATGTTTTTCCCTCTTCTCTCTTCAGAATCTCCCATGGCTTTCTTCTCCCAGCCCACTGGCTCTCACCCAGGAACAATTTTGCCTCCCTATTCCCCAGGGACTATTTAGCAATATCTGTAGACATTTTTGACTGTTACAAGTGAAAAGCTGCTGGATCCTGGGTAGAGGCCATGAATTTTGATAAACATCCTGCAATGCACAAGACATTTTACTCACATAATCAAGTATTATCTGGCCTAGAATGTCAGTGTCAAGGCGGAGAGACACTATAGCCTATACGCAGGTTCACTTGTTTCCTTCTCTCCTTCCCTTTCTTCCTCATTTCCTTATTTCCTTCCTCTCCACCCCAACACTACATAGTTTTGTAGAAATCAAGGGAAACCAGATTTCATTATATCTCCAAATTATGTCAAATTTTGCATGTTAAAAATAGACTTAAATTTTACACTTCAAAATAATGTCCATTCTTCTGCATTTCCTGTCCTGTTACAAAGCCAGTTATCCTGCCAATCCCAAGTCAGAAGCCATACCCCTGAGAGTGATTCATGGCTCTTGGCATGCCCAAACAGTCCATATAGTCAATCAGTAGCATGCATTATCAAATTGGTATCATTAGTATCTCAAATATGTTCTGTCCCTTCCAAATATGTCGATCACCCTTAGTGGCACTGTGTAAGCTTCCATCATCTATCACTTGGATGACGATAATACCTACCAACTGATCTCCCTACCTCTAGCCTCTCTGCACTGCTCCAAAGGTCACCTTTGAAGGTGATGCTTTACTATGGCCTTACCCTTTTAAAATCCTTTCATAGTTCTTCACTGGCTGAGTTAGGCTCTGACTTGTTTTGTAAAGCACAGAAAGATTTATAAATGTGACCCTAGTCAAACTCTTAAGCTTTATGTCTTTCTTCTCTGCTTTTTCTACTTTATGTTCCAATAATATGGAATTGCTTATACTTTCCCATCCTCAACAAATTGTTTCCCATCTCCTTGGCTTTTAAATATCTAAACTTGGTATTAGAATCAACTGACTTGTTCCATTTAGCAAACTTCTATTTTGCTTTCAAAATTCAGGTAGGTGTTTCTCTGGAAAACATTTCTTGACATTCTTTGAGATTGCTTTCTTTCCCCCTCATTGACTTTCTGTGTTGTACTTGCTTTAAATGTTACATTTCTCACATTATTGCAACTTTAAAATACATGTATGTTTCTCTTATTGAATCAAGGCTTATTTAGGAAGAGTATGTGTTTAAGTGGTCAATGATGTAGCACTGCAGAATCTTGCACTCAATGAATATTTGTAGAAGAAAGAAAAGAATTAAGAAATAAGGTAGTCAGCTTTCTGTGACTATAACAAAATATCTGGGAAAATCAACTTAAAGGAGGAAAAAATTCATTTTGGCTTGCAGTTTCAGAGATTTCAATCCATGGTCCCTTGGGCCTGTCACTTTGGGCCTTTGTAAGGCAGAACATGATGGGAAGCATGTGGCAGAGCAGAACTGCTCACCTCATGGTGGCCAGCATGTGAAGAGATAGAAAAGGAATTGTGAACAACATATACCATTCAAGGACCTACGCCTGTGACCTGCTTCCTTCCACTAGGCCCCATTTCCTCAAGGTTCCACCCCTCCCAATAGCACCACCACATGAAGAATAAACTTTCAACACATGAACTTTGGGGGGACTTTCCAGATTCAAATAATAACACCTTAAGATATTTACTAATCAGCTACAAAACATACTCTAAAAAGTTTTGACTTAGCATAAATAGCATTTATTCAATGTCTATATGCCCTTGATAGTGTACTGAGTATCATACAAAGCAAATTAAATTAGCTGGTGAAATATTATATTCATTATTTCTATTGTTAATAACACAATAGTACTGACAAGATAAGTTTCATTGAAAGAGGTCTATTTGAGCAAACTGTTCTGGGGTCCAAAGTCAAGGGACCACATCTGATGATGGTCTTGTTTCTGCCAGAGTTTCCAGGATGTGCAGGGCATCACTTGTCAAGAGACAGAGAGCATGCATGGCTATGTGTGTCTCTTCTAGCCTCTCTCTCTTCTTATTCCATCATGGGAGATCTGCACTAATAACTATCTAATCCTAAGCACATACTCTTCCTAAATAATCCAAAGCCCTCATATTTAAGGATAGATGTTGGATTAAGTTTCCACCCAATGCCTCACAATAAGGATTAAATTTCAACACATGAAAACTTGAGAGAGACACACTTAAACCATATCCAAAACATAGCAAATATTTTTTCAGGTAAACATGAAACTAATAACTAATCCTTAATATAATTCAATATGATGTTATCTACCATTGTGGTAGCACATATCAGTGATTTACCCTACTCATGATGTTTTCTTTCTTGGTGTTTCAGTGAATATATACTTTCCTCAGTTAATTTCAGTTCCTTAAAATCAGGAACAAAACTTTTAGCATTTGTTCCCAGTGATCTAGTCCTGTAAATCTGCACACATAAAGGGTCCTATAGTCAATCGTGTTTGCACAATACATATGTCATACCTAGATGGAAAATATTCCTTATTAAAATCTCTAATGAAGTTTCACAGTGAGGTGGTTGGATTATGTTGCCTGCATACACTGTTCCACAAGCTTGTTTAATCATGGAACATTTCTTTATGCCTTATCTGTAACATCTCATAAAACTAATGATTGGTGAAACGAGCTTTGAAAAACACTGGTCAGCAGCATAGTTTAAACAACATCAAAACTTCCCCATTTCCACATCTTTCCTATCCATTGGTTCAGGTGGGGAAGAAGCTGAGAATGATGGCTGGAGAGATGGGTATTCATTTCCAGAAGCCAAAGGAAACTGCACTTATTCAAAATAGTTTTACCTAAGTTTGTTTAAAGTTCAAATTGCCCCTTACTTAAAGAAAATCTGTTATCACTTTTCTATAGTATATTATAAAAACAATGATATTTTATTTTGACATAAGAATAGGGGGCAAAGAGGGAGGCAATTATTAAAGATATTTTGTCAAAACAATTATTTAAAAATAAGGTAAATAAAATGCTCAAAGATCTCATTGTATAATTGAGCAATATGACATCAAGCTTTTCGATTTCATCAAGAATGCATACTATAGCTACAAAGAATCATAGAACTGAAAGGAATTAAGAGATCACTTAATTTAGTGGCTTGCCATTGAGGACTTTGAGATGCAGAGAAGATAAGTAAGTATCAATTCAGTAACTAATATTAGATATTATCTGAACACTTAGATTATAAACATAGGACTTGTAATTTCCATTTCACATTGCCTGCATACTTCATCTCCTGCTAATGAATTTAAGTCCAGCAATAGTGTTCAGGTTTGGAATCAAATAAAATGTATATTGCTCCTAACCAGATACATATTCATTTCCATATTGCATACAAAATGCACTCATATACTTTAATGCCTTTTACAGTCACATCTGCCTTATAAGGTAGATTGGGCCAGCCTGGCCTCTTTCATCACTAAGATTTATAGTTTAACCTTAAGTGAAAAGTTCCTATCTCTGTGATGCCATGTTAAAATGTAGAGAAACTTAGTTATGATTTCCAAAGATAAATCCAGGAATAGCTTAAATAGACCAAAGATGAGGTTGATATACTTTAGTGGAAATTATGGTTCTGAGAAGATTATAGCTAACCAGAGGTTGTACTGAACTCTATTTTTTTTCTATTGCACAGTGTAGAATTCCAAACTCTTAATCATTAAAAATTACTCATTCTCAGATATCTGAAATGTTTAATTTGAACTGATTCTGAAGTAAAAGGAAAACAGTCTGATAAATGTGAGGAGCTCTTCTAGAATTATTCTTCAGGAGAGGAAGGAAGACAATATTGGTATTAAAGTGGAGCCATTCTCCAAAAAGTTCTCTTTAACTGGAGTTGAGGCACCACTAAATGCAAACCATTAGAGCATCAGGGAAGATTAGAAAACATTTTACTGCAAACAGGACTTGCAGACCCACAGAATCCAGGTCACTACTATGTAAACATTTTGCACCACTTTGTAAACAGATAAAAATATCAAGTCTGTTCGGTGTAAACAGACCAACAGCCTGAAGAAGCCAGCACCCCTCTCTGACGGACTTTGGATAAGCAGAGACACATTATTAACTGATTTAAAATTGCATTTGACTGTTCCCTTTTAAGTGATTACTTTTTTTTCTGAAGTCTGGCCCATTTTTTTGAGAAGCTAATGGCAGGATAATAATAAATTCAGGATGAACTATGGCAGGCTCTAGAAATTACTCCATAACTTCTAGCTCTGCCCACACTACTTCAGAAAGGAGAAATCATTTTATGTTATAATTTAAAATAGGAGTTGAACAGCGTGGGAATTAAAATAACTAGTGACTGAGAGGTCACGGACAAACTTTGGAGATAACCAGAGAAGAAAACTAGGGGAGAACAACGAAGTTTGAACATGAGTTAATACCATATATCAGCGTCAGGATACATGATTTACAAAGTGTCAGGTATATTTTGGGCAAATGTTTAATTTTCTCCCACTCTAACAATACCCCACCCCACTCATTCCAGTACACATTATTCCTTTCTATCCTCACATTCATCAGAAGAAAAAGGTAAGTAGATAGTGAACAGAGAAGGGTTCACTCATGCATACCCATATGATATTGAAAGGAACAAGTGAACTGGATTACTTTAGCTTCCATTGTCTTTCCCATGTACACCATTACTTAATATTTATTGAGTTCCTTTTATTGCCAGTTTTTCTACTGTGTACATGGTAATGAAATAAGTAAATCATGGTTCCTGCTCTCAAAGAGCACATTTTATGTATTCACATACATTTTAAAATTATGGAGCATTTAAGAATATGGGGCCATTTATAACTCCTTCATTCTATAATGGCAAGTAGTAAAAGAAGGCAAATGAAATACATATTAAATATAAAACAACACTCACTCACATGCACCTACCAATATGTGACCCATGTGTTAAAATTTTGGCAGTTTTTAAGAACTGTGGATCTGACACATCTTGTGTCCTGCTGCAAGTTCTGTAGGCCTCAGGTTCCACTAGAGCTGTGGTGACGAGCTCTGTGTAGGCTGCTATCACCTTTGCATGGGATGACCTGAAAGTGCCTTATCTCAGGGACTTTCAACATCTCTCTAGCTCTTTTTTAGTATCTTTTCTAACTGAATGGCACAGGAGACCCACATAAACAACTGGAACTCATGAATGGACAACTCATAAATGCAAATTAGTGAATACCCTCTGTGGGGCAATCCTTGAAAAATAGAGGTGTTTCAAAGTCCTTGGAAATTGCTAGAAAGGCGTTTAATTTTTCATCTTTCAGATTGACAGTTCTGAGATGAATTCCACAAAGATGCTCAGAAAATCATGGTGAAATCAAGCACTTGTCATATGCACAGGCAAGTGATCAACTTGATAACAACTCTTGTATTGCTATTCTCTTTTCTGGTTCAACTCCCATTATCCCTCACTTTTGCTCCCTGGAACAATATTCTATGTAAAGTGCATGTCTACCACCTTTACCTCAGGTCTTCTTTTGGGGAGATCATAAAGCAATGCGAATGAGCCTTTGATGACTGAATTACTTAAGGATATTCACTCCAATTGAATTTATTTTGCATTTCTCTCAGTGATTCTTCTCTTAGACATATTATTTTAGAAGTCAGCAAAGATTTCACCCAAAGATAAATCACTAGCTTTTTTCAAAATTTCTCCTTTAGTTTAAATCTCTTTAACTTACATGGAGCCATATCTAAGTTTGGGGAGGAAGGAAGGAAGGAAGGAAGGAAGGAAGGAAGGAAGGAAGGAAGGAAGGAAGGAAGGAAGGAAGGAAGGAATCAAAATAAGTTTGTTAAATCCTTAACAGAATCTGAGAATCTATAGCATTCATGGGGAAACATTTCCTATGATTACGTTTTTGCAAAGATAAAGAATTCCAAGATGTTATGATAAAGAATTCCATGATGTTACCTGTAACTAGCTTTCATTTGTTTCATTTACACTCTTGTTGTCTCTTTTTACAACTTCTAGTGTTCTTCCCTTCTGACGAATTGAATAGTGAGAAACAGAGAATCAGGGATGATATATGGGGAGGGGAAGGAATCAGAGTCAGTCAATCTGGTAGATGACCAGATGTAAACTGGGAAGCAATGGGCACAGAAGACCATGTTAAAAGGAGACACTAGGAAGAAAATAAGACTTCATTTTGTATTTGTTTAGAAAACTCATAAGTGGAATATGCTGTACAAATCCTGCAGATTCAATTTTTTACTTACCGTTCATGAAAACTTTGTAGATCTACTTTGTTCTCTTAAAAAGCAGCATAAATATTCCACTATGTAAATGTACTGTATTTCAATTGGTCATTTCTCCTACTGAAGGATGCTTCAGCTTATTTGAATACACATCAAACAGAGTTATTTCTGGGAAAGAGAATAAGATTGACTTAGTAATCAAAGGGGGATTAACCTGCTCCTATAAATTTTCATGTCTCACAAGAAGAAAATATTCATGGATGACTGAAGAAACATACATTTTAGAAAAACTCTAATGTGTTAGTTTACATAAAAAGGCAGTCCAGTTGGCTACACTGGAAAATGTCATTGCTATATTTATATACTCCACATATCACAGGGCTGTGGGTTTATGACAACCTTCTTTTTTTTTTTTTGAACCTTCCTTTGTACACAACGATTACATCTTATTTTTTATATAAATTAAAATCTGATCTCATGTGTGTAAGTATTGACCAGGAAAAACATCATTGCTTATTTGCCTTCTTTTTCTAGTTTTTATAGTTGTCCCACTATATTCTGCTTTGAACTTCTGGGGTTGCTACTCTGCAAACTTCATTTCCCACACCCCTGCCCCAGTGGCTTCCAGTTCATTTCTGTTATCTGAAAACATTTTCAGGAAACCCAAAAGCAGGATAACCTGAGAAATTTCCTGGTTCTGAACCCCCTAGCAGTGGCCATGGCTGGCAGCTGGTGGTGGTTGCCACAGGAGGAGTGGTAGATGGGCTGCCTGCAGGCCCAGCCATCCTGGGCAGCCCAGTTGCCTCGCCTGTGTTCCCCCTCTTTGCTTTTGGCTCCCTTGGTATTCCTTTCTCCCTTTTGCTTATCCGGACCTTCTAGGTACTTTCTCCCCAATTATCTTCTACTTGAAATATTTAGCATGGTTTTATATTCCTGGCTACACACTGACTGATTCATTTCTTTTAGCTCTAACAATGTCCAAAGTAATTTGGGGTATAAAAGTATTTACCCAAACTACTCAATTTATCTTTTACCCCACTTCAAACCTTGATGTAGGTAAGGAGCAATACATTCTCATTTCTTTCAATGGTGAGCATGTCAACATGATGGAAAAATTCTCAGGATATCAAGTGCAAGTTTAGATCCATCATCTAGATGTTTTATATCTGCAAAGCCAAGCAGCTGAGCATTTGCAAACACCTAAGATGATTGACTGCAAACTTCCAGGTAGCTTGACATTGTGTAACCACACTTTGGGAAGCTTCTCAGACAGTTGCAACAGTGTTTAACCGTTGTGCTTTTAGCATATGAAATCCAAGTGCCTAAAATGCAGCATCATTCTCCTATCATGTGCATCTCCATGGCACTCGTCCCATTATGATGCTTTTAAGGAGGACACTGACAAGTCCTCTGTGGTTTCAGAGACAAGCGGTCAGGAGCAAGTACTGTCAGAATCACATGGCACCAAGGGAAGACAAATAAAGGATGTGAAGAGTACATGTATTAATATGCCACAGTTAATATTTCTGCACAGTTTGTTTTCTCAGCAGTATTTTGCTATCTAGGGACCGAAAAAAATGTGTTTTGCTTTACAAGTGTGACATGATTGATGCTTTACTAGAAGAGACTTTTCATAACAGAACAGATGTCTCCTGACAAGAAAGTTATTGGTACATGCAAACTACATTATTGCAATAATGTTAAGGTTCAGACTTAAGCAAAAGAGAGTAAAAGAGTATGGGGGAGGGCAGTGGGAAGACAGGGAAGAGTATGAGCAAGAGTGTGAGATACACTTTTGTGTGAGTCTATATCCTTAACTAACCACTTTGGCTTTCCCTGTGATATACCAAGACAGCACTGAACTCTCAGAAGGCTAGCATGCAAGCTTGAAACAAACCATTCTCTGCACATATTCATCTGTCAATATTGTAGCTATAAACACTCCTAGTTTTCTCAAATCTCTAACTTTAGTGTATCAAAATGTCATTACATACAAATTAAAGGTGATGGTTTCCTTGTTTCATCATGGTAGGCTCATAGATAATGCACTATATGGCATATTGAATGACTTAGAATTTTGTCCTACTGTTAATTTAACTATCATTTTTTCATTATTATCAAAGTGAGTAGCATAAAAATGTTTGGTAGAATTAAGAGGAGAATAGATTTTAGAACTAGCCGACCTACTGCAGAAAGATGAAAAAGGAGACTACAGCTATGTATCTTCCTAGGAAAGAAAAGTCTTCCACTTAAAAACAAAATAAAACAAAAAATATTTCAGGATGCAGGCTAAAGTAGCAGATCCAAGTGGAATTCATCTCATAAACTTGATTTAAGTTTCATAAAAATTCGCTTTTATTCAACTCACCAAATACAATTGTTAAGATCCTTAATATCTAGCAATAAATCTTAATTCAATGGTGTCTTGCATCACATACAAAGTAGTTCGTTCCTTAGACTGTAAACTGCTCTTAAGATATTTTCAATAACCTGGCATGGTTTGAAGATTTCTTATACTTGTAGTCTGAATAGGCTCACATGAAATCATCTGTCTCTTGTTCCTTTATTCTTGTTTCATTATTATGTGCTATAGTTCTTAGTTATTCACTTCTACTCAGTATTATTGAGGTTGTACTTTAAAGAAACTTGAAATTATTTCTCCATATTCTTTTTCAACCCATTTCTACTTGCCATTGCAGAGCCTCAGAATAACCTGCTGTCAGTCTTCTGCAGGTGTTTTGTCAGGTAAAGAAACATTTGACAAGGATGGCTTCAGTGATACTTGTGTGGTCTTTGTCTTGCAATGAAATATTAGTTGATAAATGTTCTTGCCAAATAAATAAAAACATTCCCAGTAGTGGTTTAATCAGTCCCCCCCCCCCGCCAGTTGAACTATGCAGTCACTTAGTAGATTAGGCATCCTCAGTATTAACAAACATTCAGTTGTCTTGGAAATGAATGCCAAAATCTCAAGCATGCAGGAATGCAGTTGAAATCCATGATGTCTGGCTCCCATGGATCATTGGAAGGTTTTATAAAGGTGTGCTGAGGAATTTGGCTCTATTTTCTCTTCTGACAATTGGATGAATTTTGTAATTTTATTATTTTCTTGGACATCAAGTATTAGTATATAGCAGGAATTTTAGAATCAAGGAATTTTTATAATTGTCATACTGTACTGTTGAGTCTTAAGCAGTTCTCCCCTGGAGGAATGTAAATGTTTGGTACAATGAAATGTAGACAAGGCAAAGAACGGCCAGTGAAGTGTGTTGGAGATGTTCTCCTGTGGATGTGTGGTTGGAAGTTACCTGTGAATGTAAAATGAATACACAAAAGCAAACAAATGAAATATCTGCACATTTAAAGCTTGGAAGTACAGACAAAGTGCATGGAATTAATCAGGTTTCACAGTCAATCGTGGTTTTTGTAATTAACTTATGTTATAATGGTAATCCTCACAATAGTGAGAAAAAAAAAAATCCAGTGGGGAAAAAAAAAAGTAAAAATAAAGATGGGATTTCCCCTGAACCATTGCTACCAGGAGAGATGTTAAAGAGAGTAAAAGAAAAGGCATCTTACTATGGTTAGATATAGTCATTTTAAATTGTACTTTGAGCCAGGGAATGAACTCTTCCCATGAGAAAATTCATAATATAGCCTTTCTCTTTGCTTCAATAAGGCAAGCAGTCCAGAGAGAGCTGAGACTAAAATTCATGGAGGCCAAGACCTTGGAATACCGCCATTCCCATGATAACATTCCCAATTTGGCAACCAGTACTCTCCAGAGCACTTTAAATTTGTATAAAAAGACATTAATAAAGCTTTACCATTTCAGACAAACTTTGAACAATTATATCAACAGAGATGCTGAATCTGCAAATAGTTTTAAGAATGTTGGGTGCTAGCAGACTAACTTATCTGTGTGGCCCACAGACAAGTATCACTGAAACATGCAAGAAGAGGCATGTGGACCTGGGCAGGGTCACTCTTCTCATCCTGATGAAAAAGTGTTACCACAAGCTCTCAAGTAAAGAAGAAATAGAAAATAAAACTCTTTATCAGAATAGTACAGTATATCCATTTGGTTCAGTACATCCTTTTAAATATTTTTCCAGAATCCAGTGTTTCAACCCTTTAATTCAGGAGCCTAGAAATACCTTCTCAGACAGAGTCTACATGTCACTGAATAATCTTTATGTCCTCAAGAGCATCTTTAGTGGATAACAGAAATTTTAGTATGATTTCTAATATTTCATTTATTGAAATAAAATATTTAAAATGTCAAGTCCTTGATTTTGAGTTAATAACTTCCTTTATTTATTCATTAACCTGATAATTTGTTTTTCTTTGTGGTGCTTGGGAATAAATCTGTTACCTAGTACATGCTAAGCAAGTGCTCTACCATTGAACTACATCCCCAGCTTGGCAAATTTTGACAAGTGTCAAGAGAGACACTTTTATCAAATATGCTTCATTACATCTATTACTGTACTCTACTTACTTTATTTTGAAATATTTCAAATGCCTCCTACAAACAAACCTAAATATTCAAACATTCTTATAAATCTAATAAATTTGATTTGCAAGAGAATGACTCATAAATTATCCTAAAATTCCAACACGGTTTACTAACAATGTACTTGTCTTTTACTTAAAATCATGAGTCTAACTCAATTAGGTAAGTCAAATATAAGTAAAATATTTTATACTCTGAAATACTTTAAATATTTATTCCAAATATTTAAATATCTCATATATTAAGATAATTTCAAATAACAAAATATTTGAATATATTTCCTTGGCTGGGTTATTATTATTATTTTATTGGCAATTTCTGTGTTGTACATATTCACCCATGGGCCGCTTCAAACAACCACAGATTTAATAACTAACTTTTAAAATTCCTAATTACTTAATGATTGGTTTTTGACCTGTAATTGCAGCAAATTGGTAGGCTAAGGCAGGAGAACAGCAAGTTCAAGGTCAGCCTAGGCAACTTAGTGAGACCCTGTCTTAAAATGGCAAAAAAAAAATTAAATGGGCTGGGGATGCAATTCAGTGGTAAAGGGCTCCTGGGTTCAATCCTCAGTATTTCAGCAATTGGTTTTCATAGGCCAGTTTAAGGAGATTTCTCCATACTACTGGTTGTTCTCCATACTGTACTAGTTGTTAAATATTTTGAATATCACTTCTGGGTCGAAGTTCAGTTATGGTAAAAAAGAAACCTGAAAACATATTTGTTTTTTTTTGTTTTTTTTTGTTTTTTAAATTCAAAAAAATATGCATATATTTTTTTTTCATATTAAACATCTTTATATGCACTTTCAATGAACAGTATATATATATATATATATATATATAT
>CM053403.1:126933447-127036533 GCA_028644305.1 Xerus rutilus
CACGCACATATTTGTTTTATAAACATTACTGGTGATAATGTAAAATGCCATAGCCACTTTAGAAAATACTTAAGCAATTCCTCAAAATGTTAAATATAGAGTTATCATATAATACAACAATTTCACTTTTAGGTATATATCACCCCAAAATGAAAACACATGTCTACACAAAAATTTTGTACTCTAACACCTATGATTCATAACAGCCAAAAAGTGGAAACAAATAAAATGTTCAAATGATGAATGAATAAGGAAATGTGGTAAATCCATACAACAGAGTATGATTCAGCAACAAAAAGGAATGAAGTACTAATACATGCTACCAAATGAGTTGACCTCAAAAACACTATGCTAAATTTATAAAGCCTGTCATTAAAGTCCACATGTTGTATAATATCACTTATATAGATGTTTTGTACAGGCAAAGCTACACAGACGGAAAGTGGGTTAGTGATTGTCTAGGGCTAGAGGGTTGCTGCTGAGGATTTGGGAGTTGACTGCTAGTGGATGCAGGTTTTCTTTAGAAGGTGTTGAATATGTTTGAAAGTTGAATTATGATATTGGTCCCACAACTCAGTAAACATTAAAAACCATTGAATTATCCACTTAACAGAAGTAAACTTTATGGCATATGAATTATATTTCAATAAAGCTGCTAAAATATGCATTTGCTTGAACAAAATATAGTTCTGTTTCTTTCTCATGTTAAGATTTTAGAGGTAAGTGAGTGTTAGCATGTTTCCTCTGCTATGGGTTGACGAGATTTATTTTTTCCATCTCCAAAATGTGGTTTCTATTTTTAAATCAAAGACAGTTGTTCCCACATGTGCCATCTCCCACCTAGCCAAAGAGGGAACAATAGTATGCACTGAATATATAAGACTTGGAAGGAGCAAAGTTCACTTCCATTCACAGTTTACACATGGCTACAACTGTAAGGAAATCTGAGAAATGCCCTCTCTAAATGGGCTGCCACACACCTACATAAATCTCAGTAAATCCACCTATGAAAAGAAAGAGAAATGGACATTTGATTCACCAGGAGAATCTTTAATACCCACTAATGAACTTTCTACCTTCACAAGGTAATTTGGGGTAATTTTCCCAAGAAAATAGTTTATATTCTTTAATAATTAGGGTTTTATGATTATTAGAAAGATTTTTTTTCTTTTTCTGGGTTAAGAAATGTGTAGTGCACACTTGTAATCCCAACAACTGGAGAGGCTGAAGAAGGAGCATAGCAGGTTTGAAACCAGCTTGGGAAACTTAGTGAGACTCTATGTCAAACAATAAAAATGGCTGAAGATGTAGCTCAGTAGTAGAGTGCTCTGGGTTTAATTCTATTCCTAGTAGTGCAAAAAAAAAAAAAAAAAAAAAGAAAAGAAAGGAAAAAGAAAAAGAAAGAAAGAAAAAAACAAGACAACAACAACAACAACAACAAAAACACAGAAGTTTAAAAGTGTATATATTGTCTAGAGCAACTTTTTGGTTTTTGTTTTTAATTTTATTTATTCATTTATTCTACTTAGGTATACATGATAGCAGAATGCATTTTGATTCATTGTATACAGATGGAGTACAACTTTTCATTTCTCTGGTTGTATGTGATGTAAAATCACAACATACCTGCAGTCATACATAAAGCTAGGGCTATGATGTCCATTATATTCCACCATCCTTACTATCCTCGTGCCCCCTTCCCGCTCCTACCCTGGTGACCATATCTCCTCCATTCTTTCTGTGTCCTCCCCCACATTATGGTTATTAGAGAGAACATTTGGCATTTGGTTTTTTGATATTGGCTTACTTCACTTAGCATGTTATTCTCCAACTCCATTCATTTACCTGCAAATGCCATAATTTTATTCTCTTTTATTGCTGAGTAACATTCCATTGTGTATATATATTGTTTGGGGTCAGGCCTCATGGGTCTCCTCGATGAATTGGGGTCCTGAGAGACTAAAAGGGGTCTTCGGGGAAGATGAAGTGGGGTCTCCCAGGACAAAGCTAGGGGTGACGGTCTGCGGAGTCACTCCACCCAGACTCCGAGGTAGGTAAGACTGCTCTGCCGGAATGAGAGGAAGAACCCATTTAATCCAGGAAATACAGAGACTTATATAGGGTCCTTGGGCCAATCACGGCCCTGAGGTTACAACCAATGAGGAGAATAGGAAAAAAGGGAAGGGAGGGGTTGAAGGCATAGGGAGTGCTCCTACATATCCATGCCACAGTTTCTTTATCCATTCATCTACCGAAGGGCATTTAGGTTGATTCCACAGTTTAGCTATTGTGAATTGAGCTAGAGCAACTTTTTCTTTCATCTTAAATAATGAATTGAACATCTATGGTCAGCTGCAATATCAATGAGCACTCAAAGTTCAAATTTTCTAAATGGGTGCTCTTGAGGACTTGGTCTTTGAATTCTAGTAATACATTGCCCAATTTTCAAATAGTATTTGAATCTGTAATTGTCTGACATAGATAATTCTAAAATTAGGTTTTATTCATGAACCGATTTTTAAATTTTATTTCCAATCCTTTCAATATCCATTTTATCTGAGTGTGCTTCAACTTTTGTTTAGATATTTAAATGGCTTTCAATTGCATTTAACCTATCCCTATGATCTACATTTGGCTCCTTGGTTGCAGGTGCTAAGATCACTCAATTAACAGTGAATATCACAATCAAGATTTCAGCTCCCAAGTGTGTAAAACTATATTGTTAGCAAGATTTAGTAAGTGAAAGCTTAAAGCTTATATTGTCCTCAATAGACCAGAGTAAAGATCAGCTTCCTTTCCAGTAAAGACAAAATGGGCTAATTAACAAAAATCAAAATTAGTAATTACTATACAATATTCTCATTCAGTACCTTCTTATTTTATTCTTGTTGCCAAGAGGTTTGAGATCACTTTGAAATGTGTCTCTAGTTTCTTCAAGAATTATTTTATCACATTAATATCTATAGTTATAAAAGGGAAGCATATTTGTTACTGATAATCTCATTCTTTTATTCTATGAATTATATATGTATGTATGTGTGTTTATACACATACATATATACATATATACATATACATTTATACACACACACACATACATACATACATATACATTTAGATGATAGATATATATTCTTGGTCCACAATTCATCTTCCAGTTCTCCTTCAGCAAACATGGTTTAATGAAAGTAGAAGATGATTAGGATATTTTAAAAATTTCTCCTCTATTGGAAATAATGCAGGGCTCTAAGCAGGGACCTGAGGACAAACTGCTGCAGCGTGTCACTGTTGGCCTTTCTATGTTCAAGTGCACATTGTTGGTGGCTGGATTTGGTGCACTAGTAGCAGAAGGCATGTGCTTTATGATTCACTTTGTAAGTAACATCTCTTCTAAGGAGATAAGCTACACATCAAGTGGAATATCCTCTTGTAGCTTAAGAAGAAACTTTGAAAAGTTTTAAAGATAATTAAGGACTATATTCTGTATTTTAGAGACTGGAATTCTGGTGGTGTTTTTATTTTCCTCTGTGGATTTTATATTGTATTTTCACATTTATCCATTAATTCTGTATAGTCTGTCCTTCTCTTGATACCCACAGAGTAAAGACATCAAACTAGTTTTTCAGGCAGATGGAATATTTGAACATGAACTACAAGTTTATTTTGATCAAAAGTAAAATTTGACATAAATAACTACATTTGAAATAAATTCCAAAACTCATCTCCCCAAGAATTACTTTGTCTCCCCAGTGTCAGACCTATAATTTAGTCAGCCAAAAAAGGGTCAAATTAGTATGAACTGGAATTCTGAAAGCTAGTATGCATGTGATTGTGAGAAATACAAAATCGTAGGCTGTATGCTGTCCTTCCAGTTTGTGAAGCCCATGTTAGGAAACTGAACAGTAATGGCTGCAAGTCATCTGAGTAGTTGGAAGAGCGAGGAGATGTAGTGGAGGAAACACCACATCAGAATATGTTACCTTGACATACATTATGGTTTTGATATGAGATGTTCCCCCAAAAGCTCCTGTATTAATGAAGGAATATTCAGAGGTGAAATTATTCAATTATGAGAGCTGTAACTAATCAGTCTGTCCTAGTTTGAATGGAATAACTGAGTGGTAACTAGGAAGGCTGGAGGAGGTGTGTTACTCGGGCATGCCCTGGACAACTTCATCTTCCTTGTGGCCCTTGCTCCTTTTACTCTCTGCTTCTTGGCTGCCATAAGGTTAGCAGCTTCCCTACGTACACTCTTCTGCCATGTTGTTCTGCCTCACCTCAAGCCCAGAGCAATGGATCCACCAATCTTTGGATGGAACCTCTGAAACTTTGAATCTAAGTTTTCATCTTCTAAGTTGTTCTTTTCAGGTATTTTGATCACAAAGACAAAAGCTAACTAACGTCAGATACTTAATATTTTAAACTGAAGGAAATTGAGAAAAGCACCTAAATAGAAAGGTCTCTCTGATCTTCTTCTATTCTTTGACTTTCTCTGACCTTTCTATGCTGAGGCCATTAAAGTTTGTATTTCAGCTTATATTTTCCTGATGTTACAATGGTGCCAGTTAATTATTGTAAAACCTGGGGAAGTTAGATAAATTACTGCCATTTTATAGCAGTGAAGCACAGAAGGTTCTCGTGGCTCTTGTCTCCATTGGAAGAGAATCAGTGAACAGATTTCTCAACCATTATAAATCTTTTATTTTTTGCGTGAGCATAAAAATCATTTTCATTTGAATCTTATTACATAATGGAGTGTTTAATACGGGCATTTTAGGATGATTTCCAAAAGTTTGATGCCCATCTTGATCGGTTATTCACTGAAAGCTTAGGAAGTCAAATACATTTGATTTTCTTATTAAAGCTAAAATTTAAGTTGAGACTCTTAGGTCAGTTATCGAATGGTTTGAAAACCATAGTTTTAGTTCTATGAGTCAGTGATTCTGTATGTTAGCAGAAAAATAATTGAATGTTTAAAAATGAGATAATGTGTAGATGACACACAGGCTATGCCCAAGGAAATATATCATTAATATTATTGTAGATAATTCCTTCTCCAGGCAATTAATGACTTTCTTAAGTATTTAAGATGCTTATTTTGAACAGTTCTGCAACTCGGAGTCAAGGTTTGTGTGTGTGGCACATATGCTTGTCTTCTGATTCAAGGGCAAAGGTAAAATCAAATCTCAGTTATATAAATAATCCTTCCAAATCTTGACCCCTGGCCACATTATCAGAAAGAATGATTTCCTGAAAGAATCAATTTATTTTTGTAATTAATAGTCTTTTGTGGATCACAGTTTGTATGTGGATCATAGTTTATAAATCAAAAGGGATGATTTCAGACAGTTTAATAAAGCGACAAAGTAAAAGTAAGCAACAAGGGATAGTGAAGTATCCAGAGCTACCACTCCTTGACTTGAAGGGGCAAAAGATTGGAGCTGGATTCCTGTGGCTTTATGGAGAGGAATGCAACCGTGGCTAACCCATAGCTTGGCTCAGGAGATGAGACAATAAATACCTTTACTCTCCTCTTCTCCTACCTTCATATTTCTTGAAGTCCTTCCCATTGGCCATGCCACCTGGAAGCCAGAGGGCAAGAACAGTTGATGCAATTTACAGAGGTCAGCTTATCAGGATTTAGAGCAATGTGGTAAAAACCTGGAGAACAAATAGGGACATTCAGAACAATCAGAAAATTCATCTTATTAGCAATTCATTGACTCACTATGTTACTCCTTCATTGCATTTGTAGGCATCAGTTACTTTCAAGAAACAGTGCTGCATGTAAAGGCTTATAAAGTAAGAGGAAGACATAAAAATGGCATAAGAAACTGTTCCTGTTCTCAAGGACTTTACAGGATGAGACGAATAGTATGCAAATAATGCCAGACAGAATATAATATGCAAAAGAGATGTAACAAGGACATGTTATGGGAGTTGAGAGTAAAGAATTATTGAGGCTATCAGGAAGGACTTCGCAAAGGGCATAGTGTTTGAGATTGGTCTTATGGGACAGGCAGGATAGTGGTACAAACTCTGGTGGTAAAATACCAGTTGGAGGAAAAATGTGGGAGACAAGTAAGTGGATAGGAAGATATAAGCTATGTCTAGAAATTCTGATTGGAATATAGTGCTCCTTTAAGAACAATGGGAGATAAAGTCAGAGAAATTAGATAAAAGCAGGATGCCTGCTCTGCCTCACACATACACATGCATTCATGTACTCACAGGCACACATTTATTAAAACAATGTTGTTCTAGTACAGAACTTCAGCAAGTAAGATGAGTAAGATGCAACTGTGTGACAGTGAACTCTGTAATCTGATATTAGCTTATCCTCTGGTGTAAGGCAAAATCAAACATCACTCTGGGCCTGATTCCCTTTACTCACCCTCTGTTCTATACAAGCACTGTTTCCAGAGCATGATTGCTGTTGGGATAACAGCACCATCTAGTGTGTTCTAGTCTCATATTAAGTTCAAGAACTACTTCTGATCTGTTTCAAATACTACCAGGCTGAATAACCAAAAAGATACAGGAATACGTGAATGTGCATGCATGCGCACGCACACACACACACATATTCCCCACATCCATTTTGTCTGTAAAATTTGTAGTTTAACAGATAGAAATTCGTTGGAATTTATGACATGTCTAAAGAATCCGCCTGAGAGAAAGTTGCCTTGTGTCATCGATAACTGAGGTGAGGATGGTATAAAGGTAGTTTATCTTCCTTTTCCCAATTCACCAAATTTGGCATCTAAAATTTGGGGTAAAAAAGGAAAAGAAAAAAATTTTATGGAAGACAGGTGATCATTTTATTGCTATTTACATTTTTAACATGCAAATTATATGATGCACATCCTTACACGTTAAAAATCAATGATTACCTTTTAATTATATAACTGAAAGTTTAACATAAAAGCTATAGAAATATTTTACTTTAATAATTAGAATACAAAGTTGAAACTTCCAACAGTATGTAATAAAAAAATACTGGGAAACAATCATATCACAAAACTGAAAAACTGACACCGGAGAGAATCCCAGTCTCATTGGTCCTGCTGCTGCCTATATTAACAGAAGGCAAAGAAAAGGATGAACAAAGGAGTGTGAGTCATAGCCTAAAGGAAACAGAGCAGAGGAACAGAGAGGGGTAGTGGGAATTCAGAAGCACAGAATGGAAGCCATGCATTCTATCTCATTTCTTATCCTTTAGAATTTTACATTTCAACATTAGAGTTGCAATCTCCATATACTGTTGAACCCAGACAATAATTTCCTTACTTATCATCTTTAAAAATATAACAAAATAGCAAAAAAAAAAAAAAAAGAAATAAAGACTAACCAAACCAAATGCTATTCAACAGGGCGATGGCCACATCTCTCCTAAGCATTCTGCTATGTGCCTGGACAGAATTTAAAGAGAGCGTGCAGCTTGCTCTTCAATGCCACAGCAACAAAGCCATTCTTCTATTTGACTTTTTGTCCATTGATATATTTGAAAAGAGCTAAAATGAGCTCATAAAAGCAAACCCAGCATTTCCTGATTGGAATATTTCATGTGGAGGATAGATAGGTTGAATGCTAACAGAGAACGAGGGTACTGGGACTACTGCCCATTGTTTACAGGTCTCTACTTCCAGAACTGCTGCTCTGGACAGGAGGTTCCCCTTCAGCCAGTGTAATCTGGTACCCCATGGTCAATGGGTGGGCTTGGGTATGGCCTCATATGGCTATGTGTTCTTGTAGCTGAATTAACCAGGAGAAAATTTCCACTTTATCCCTCAAATATTTTTGAAGTATAGAAATACACTTTCAAGTCCACAAAAACTAGCATTACACACATTTTCACTACAAGGGGCCTTGACCCCCAGCCTTCTATGGAAATAAATTCTGGGGAGTTTATTAGCAATGTTGAGTCCAGAGTCTTACTCTCAGACCTGCTGAATCAAAATCCCTTTAGATGAGGTAAAAGTTCTGGTATTTGGTATTTAAACAAGCACACCAGGTGATTTTGAGATAAATCATTGAAAATATGCCTTTATGAAAGAAACATGAATTCCCATATTTTTTTCTTGACCAATAGAAGACTTTTCTCTGCATAATTCTCAAACCATTGTATTTCTCAAAAGGTCACATCTATGGGTAGATTTATACGGCATAATTTTTAGCAACTATGATTCTTATAGTTTCTGATATATTTATGCTAAGAGTTTCAAACCTAGCATCTATTGTTAAAAATTCTGAAAGTTTGTTTACTAAAAACTAATGGTTTTAACCAAAGTGAGACCGTTTATCCAGGGTCTACTATACATTCCTATGAAACATGTTCTGTCATTTTCTTCCTTACCAGGAGCCCCTAGTGATTTAGTCGCCACCTTTATCTTCCCTCTAGCTATAGTTCAATCATGAGCAATAGTTCTTCACCTGATCTTAACATCTTCTTTTATTCCTCTGTTTCACTCTTCCTGTTTCTGGCTCTGATGGAAAGATATTTCTTTCTCCTCACACTCACCTGCTTAGAAAACCTCAGTGCATCTTTCAAGATACAAAGCAAATGTCACCTGTGTGGTGAATGCTTTCCTGAACCCCCTAGGAAGAGCTGGCCACTTCTGTCCCTATATGATCCACTATTCTCCGCATGTATCACAGCACACAGGCCATTGAAGTATACCTGTCTCTCAACCAAATGGTAAGCCCTTGGTGAGAGGATGGCTTATTCACTTTATCATCTAGTATGTGGCCTAGGATAGAAGGAATCAATAAGAGTTTATAAACATGTTACCTGATCCATGCACCTATTCATCCGGAAATATGGATTGGATGAAAGCATTCTAAAGTAATAGTTTGAAGAAAAGAAATAGTTTGATATTAGTTTCCACAGTGAAAAACCAATGTACTCATCTGGGCTTAACTTCTGTTATTTGAGAATAGTTCTTTATTTCTTAATCTACTCTTAATAAAAAAAGAAAGATATATAGTTGACATAAATGAAAATGTATGTGGGTTGGTACAGAATGTTGAGGCAGCAGCTATAAATCTCTTCAGATTAGTATAAATAGTCATCTGAGATTTTTTGAGATACTTTATTTTGTTTTCCTTCATAGACAGATAGCAAGTGTGTGCAGAACGGTTGCTATTTGGGAATAAGAAAATCCATCAAACACAATTTCTCATTTCCCAGTCAGTTATAGGAAGTTTCAGAATTCTTTAGTATTTCTTAGGACAAGAAATGACTCCAAAATAAAGAGCAATCTCTTAAGGGCATGATGGACCCCAAAGAGATAAGCCCAGCAGAGAACCTTCCATATCATAAGTTTAGGATGTTTGTGAAATAAACCTAAAATGCTTATGAAATTGAAGACATAATTGTTATGAATTGGTACAAAGTAAAACATTCTACATAATTCTATATTGCAATGTACCATGAAAACTCTGACTAGTAAAAGTAAATCACTAATAAACCCCAAATGCTATCAAACACTAACCATATAAGAAAATGATATCTAACAGGTGTTTACAATAGCCAGATATTTGGTTTATTATGGGAATCATAGTGTTAACTGAGAGAAAAAAATTTAAAAACACACATCTATCCCACTTCCTCCTTAACATGGGAAATTCAAATCAGCAGAAAAGAAAAATATAGCTGTTTACACCTTATATTTTGTCAAGGATAAAATTATTACCACTTTCTTAATTTCAGAATTGGATTTACTACAGAAAAAACATATGGACTTGATATTTTATTTTTTAAAGATACACTTTTACCCTATAACCACAAAATAAAACCATACATCTGAAAAAAGGTATGTTTTCCATATAATTTTTTGATTAGTACAAAAAGTCATGCTCTCACTACCAGTGGAATTCACAAGGATCTATGCTGAACAATCACCATGGAACTTAATTTTATCAATACTAATCAACTTGAACCAAGAAAAGGTAAAGCTAGTATTCATGATGAATAAGCTAGCATTTTCACATTTTTATTATCCTTCTGATGTCATTAAAGGAAACTATAAAGAAAATGTTAGAATAAAGAATATGTATCCTATAAAAGTAACTAGGATAAAAGGTTTTAGCATATTTTTAATACTCTCTGATTGCACTCACATTGGAAAAAAATCCAGTATATGAAAGGGAATTTGAAAAAGGTTAGTTCCTTGAATACAAAGTGTACCAGTGATACAGTTGAAAAAGAGAGTCACAATTCACCAATTGAAAAACAGCTTAAGAGTATAAATCCATGGATTAAAAAGACATATATCAATATCTTTTAAACATGTAGACTATTATGTGCCTTCCTTTGGCCTCACCACACACCAGAACTTAGTATCCCCATGACATTTTCACTTGCTTTTTCAAAAAGCACATGCTACTTGAAATTCCACTTGGATTCAAGTTTACACAGACTTATTTGTTCATGTGATTTAAATGGCCTGTAAGCTTCTAATATCTGGCATGCCAGTATTATGCTGTGAAGATAAATGTCCAGGTTAGCACTGGATGAAAATGTGCCACACATTTGTCTGTATGAGCTCTCAACTCACTGCACACCTCATTCCGCTTTCACAAGACTCATATTTGTCAAAAAGGATGAAAAGCAAGAAAACAATCAAATTAGGTTGAGGCTGTAGGAGCACTCTCCATACCTTCAACTCCTCCCTTCCCTCTTTCCCCATTCTATGCTGATGTACCCTGCACCTGACAGAGCGGTGCCCCATTGCCCATTGTTTGTAACTTCTGACCATGATTGGTCCAAGGACCATACATAAGCTGTTGTACTTTCTGGAATAAACGGGCTCTGCATCTCTCTCCTGCAGAGCAGTATTACCAGCCTCTGGAGTCTGGGTGAAGTGACTCTGTGACCATCAACTCCATACCCCGTCCTGTGGGACCCCATTCTGTTCTTCCTGGGGACCTCTTTTCGTTTCCGGGACCCCCAACTTGTCTGCAGACCCACACAAGGCACGACATAAAACAACAGAGGCAAAACAGTCCCAAACAGCTTTAAAGTCAAAACTAAATGTGCTTGCATTTTTGTTATCCAGGATAAATCATATGCATGCACATCATGAGCTCCAAGAATGTATTCCCAAGAAAAAAACAGAAGAACTAAACTTCAAGACAGAATTTCAGAATAAGATACACTTAAAATTAACAGTGGTCTGTGGTACTCCAGGGTGAAAAAATATGTATATCCTTTAAGGAAACTTGCCTTTTAGGCTCAGATTCAAAATCTGTCTACAGCTCCTGATTGCAGAGTGTTTGGCAATACACAAGCTTGACAGTTTCCAAGTGCACTGTATCATAATGGTATGTTTTAGCCTAATTTGAACTAAAAAAGTTTCTCATGTAAACTTAAATTTCTCTTGTTTGTTCTGATCTCATATTTTAGAGATCAATTATCTTCGAGCATAAATTAATATGTCTACTTCAAAAGGACATTCAACTATAATAAAATATAGTCTTTTACAGACAATCATAGTGTTTAGCATATCTCTCTGACAGAAAATTATTCTTATCCACATCTCACATGATACAATTTTGGAACCAATTTCCTAATAATAATACATGGGTTAAAAAAAATCATCAACAGTCAATAAACTTGAGAATTTAGAAAAACACCAATCTACTTAAGATTGATATTGGCCAATACATAATGCAAATCAAATAAAGATCTTTCATTTAGTAAACTAGACTTTCAATTTAGAGATAAATATATATTCAAATATGAAAGATAATTATTTGCTCTTTCAGGATGATTGAAATATTCTGAAAATTAACATGAATAAAATTCAGTAAAAATGTATAAAGCAAAACTTCCAATTGATCACCATACTGGGGTTGGTGGTATTACAGAATAAATAAAACAAAGCCTCTCTCAAATTTCCTTCATTTAATACATTGCTTTGTAATCTTTTGAATCATGAGCCTTTCAACAAATAGTTCACACCTGTTTTGACATCATTAAAAATTTCAAAATAAATCACATTTTGTAAGTTTAACTCAAATCTACAACACACATAAGAATTTAGAAACACTTAAAAATAAATGTTATCCAAGTATAAATTATATACAGTAAAAATCCACATGCAACTGAATAGTAAAATTTGGTAACTTTTGACCATATAAGTACTACTTCTTTCAAGATATAGAGCATTTCTATCATTACCAAAAATTTTCTGATACTGCTTTGCAATCAATATACAATATCCTCAGACCTAGGAAACCACTAATATCATCTATCTGTATAGATCAGTTTTGCCTGTTCTAGAATATCATAAAAATGGAATCATAGAGTATGTTCATTTTTTATCCTGGCTTCTTTGCTCAACATATGTTTTAAAACCAACCATGTTATGTTTCTTCTTTTTTATTGCTAAGTAGTATTCTATTTTATGGATACCCAGCAATTTTTTGTCTGTAGGTGGATAACTGAGCTGGTTCTAATTAGGGGCTACTATGAACTTGACTCTCATCAATGTCCCTACATAGTATTTTAAATCACAGTTTACACTTATGATTTTAATATTTGTTTCCCATTGCCCTTTATGTTTGGGGACTTTTCCACTCTTCTTTTGAGTGGAAAAGGCCCTAAGAAATGTAGCAAGACCCTGTCTAAAATTTTAAAAGTAATGGCTGGGATGTAGCTCAGTGGTAAAGCAACCCTGAGTTCATTCCCTAGTACCAAAGACAGAGGGGGGTGGGGGAGAAAGAGAATTCATCTTCCTCTGACTTTTCAACAGTCTATGATGTGCTTAGTTATAATTATTTGATATCTATCCTGCTGAGGCTTTCTGAGTTTTTGTATTTGTAAGTTTGTATTTTTCTCAAAAATTGAAAAGTTTTTATAAGTTAGTTCTTCTAATTTATTATTGTTTTATTTTTTCATTTTCTTCTCCTCCTCTGGAACTTAACCCAAACATAGATTACACTATTATATGTTTCCCATACCCCCATAAAGCTTTGTTTATTACAAAAAATTTTTTTTCTTCAATTTTTTTGGTACTGAAATCCAATATTTTTCTTTGCCTATCAAGTTTCTTAACATTTTTTTTTTCTATCTTGAATCATCTAATCATCTCTTAGGTTCACTTCTGTTAGTAAAATTTTCATTTCTGTTATTCTACTTTTTGTTTCCAGTATTTCCAGTTGATTCTGTTTTATAGTTAGCACTTTTATGTGGAGACACTCCATCTTCTCACTCATAATGTCTACCATTGCCTTCTTTAAAAGCTATTTATATTAGTTGTTTTAAGGTCTTAAATTCAGCAACAAGGCCATCTCAAAGTTGGTTCATATTGATCACTCCATTCTTGAATTTGGATCAGATTATCCTATTTCCTTAAATGCTTTCTGGTTTTTAAAAACAAAATACTAAACTTTTTGAATAATGCATTGTAAAAACTCTGGATTGTGTTTTTTATTATTACTTATTTGTTTGTTTTTGGCTTTCTCTGACCACCTTGCCTTTGGGGAAATGTGATCATATTTTAATTTTTTATTCATTTATTTATTTTTTATTACCCTGCCCTGAGCACTGATCTCTGTGTTCTCAGTTATTCGGAATACCATTATTCTCCCTCTACTCTTAGACTTTTTGTGCCATAGTCAGTAAATTTGCTCCCAGGCAGAGATCTATGCAATCATGGAAGCACAGTGAGAAATTCCCTCATGTCACTGTGTAGTCTTGCGCTGCTGTTGGCCACTGTAAGGAAAACATTTGCTTCCTATATTTCTCAGCTTTAGAGTTCATTATGGCAGGATGACTCATGTGGCACTCGTCACTTTATCCAATACATATTATTTTTACACATACACATTTAGATACTGCATTTGTATGATCCATATAATTTTTTTCTTGGTGTATTGAAGCTAAATAACTTTAGTAAAACAGAAAAAAAATTAACAGTTTTGCATAGGTTTTTATAAGCAAAATCTATCAAACAATATTTATAAAGTCTTAATTTTAAAAATAGGATAATTTAACAATTTTCAAAAGTCTTTTTCCTTAACATTGTGTTCTTATTAGAGATATCAATTTCTTTCAAGTTTTATTGAACACCTACTTTGAAAAAGATTATAGGGACTATGAATAGGAATCAGATAAAAATTCTTCTTTTGTGGAAATAATAGGCAGATAAAGATTTACTTAAAGTACTAGGATACAATGTAGAAAATAATAGACACTGAAATAACAGATAAAATATTAGGAATATATGGAAAGGTAGAAAAATATTTCAGAATGGAAGGAACTTAGTGGGGGGAAACACTAATGGGTGGATCCTGAACAAGCCATATTTGTTTATGGATAAATGAAAAAGGAATGGCAATCTCCACATTCAAGACACAAAGATTAAACAAACAGCAAGATTGGAAAACTAAGGTTGTTTGTAAGGAGCAAGGAACTCATCAACATATTACAAATTTCTCTGAAGAGCAAGCCTACCAGGAATGCAAATAATAAAATCTCAGTACTTTGAACTTGTTTAGTACCTTCCGGCTTTGTTAGAGAACTGTTCTATGATAGGTAAACAGTGTAGCCCTTCCTGAAAACATGAGCGAATAACCATAGTTTTCAAATATATGGTGTTTCCTAGAATGCCTATCTTCATCAATGGCAGGAAGAAAAAATTAGAACAGAGGTCTATGACTAAGGCTCTGATTTAGGGGTTTATAGAGTTTCCAGTTTAAAACAGTAGGAATTTCTATAATTAACTTCTTCTGTAAAAGCCACGTTATTCTTCTCTCTCCACCCCAACCCACACTCTACACACAATGGTGAGCTATTTATGTAACACATAAGCAATGTTAAAAAAAACATTTGAGCTATACAGTCCTATATTCAAAATTATTAAACTGAATCAGTTTTGTATGAAGAAAGTCATTATAAAAATTACAGGCAACTCAAGGAAAAGAAATAGCAAAATCATATTTTATTTGCCAATGAAATACAAGAAACACAAATGAAAATTCCCATTTTCCATATATATCTACCCTAGGAGACTCCTCATCTCTGCTATGGAAATCTAATTTGATACAAGATTTTGGAAATCTAATGTTTTGGTTTTTTTTTTTGGTACTGGGGATTGAACTCAGGGATACTCGACCACTGAGCCACATCCCCAGCCCTATTTTGTGTTTTATGTAGAGACAGGGTCTCACTGAGTTGCTTAGCGCCTCACCGTTGCTGAGGCTGGCTTTGAACTCTCAATTCTCCTGTCTCAGCCTCCCTGAGTGCTGGGATTACAGGCTTGAGCCACCGAGCCCGGCTAATTTGATACAAGATTTTGGGAAAGCAATTTAATGATGCTTTTTAAAAGATAAAAATATTCACATCTTTGACCTAATAATTCTGGGTATATTTAATTTTTTTATAATAGTAAAAAATTCATTTTATAAGGTCTATTTGCTTATCAAGATTTTTAAGTGTATAGTACAGTATTGTTAAGGTTAAGTACAATGTTATGCAGATCTATAGAATGTTTTTCATTTTTCATGACAAATTATACATCCATCAAATGTCAGCTCCCTAATTCTACTTCCTCCAATCCCCCAGCAACCACATTTTTTTAATCCATTCAACTATAAATAGGCATTTAAATCATTTCCACCTGTTGGCATTTTCAATGATGCTGCAATGAATATAGAAGTGAAATATTTCTTTGAGATATTGATTTTAACGTGCTAAATATTCAGAAGTGGAATTACTGGATCATAGAATAGTTCTATTTTTAATTGTTCCAAGAACCTTCATATTGCTTTCTGTAATTTTAAATTTCCACCAATAGTTCACAAGTGTTCGGATTTCTCCACATCACTGCCAACACTTGTTATTTCCTATTTTGTTTTATAATGATCATCTCAACAGTTGTGAGGTGGTATGTCCTTTATTTACATTTCTTTAATGATTAATGATTTAGAAAATCTTTTCTTATACTTGATTATTTGTATGTCATCTTGAGAGAAATGTTTATTCAAGTTTTCAACAGATTTTTAAATTGAGTTATTTATTTTGTTTGCTTTTGAGTTTTATGAGTTCCTTTAGATTTTGACTGTTGTCCCTTTACGAAAATGTTTCTCCTATTCGTTAGGCTGTGTTTTCGCTCTGTTGGTTGCCTTTTCATGCCTTTGTTATGTAAAAGCTTTTTAGCCTGACAAAGTCATGTTTGTCTACTTTTGCTTTTGTTGCCTATGCTTTTGATGTCCTATCACTGCCAAGTCTAATAGTTTTACAGTTTCAGGTCTTATGTTTAAGATATATATATATACACACACATACATACACACACATACACATATATGTAATTGTATATAAATATATAATTGTGATAAGTATCTTACAATTTCTTAATGCATTCATCTATTGATGGGCCTCTGGATTGATTCTGTGATTTGGCTGTGTGAATTGTGCAGCTATAAACATTGATGTGGCTATGGCATGCCAATTTTAGATCTTTTGAGAAAATACCAAGAAGTGGGATAGCTGGGTTATACGGTAGTTCTGTCTCTAGTTTTTTGAGGAATCTCCATACTGCTTCCCAGAGTGGTTGTATTAGTCTGCAACCCTACCGACAATGTACAAGTGTAACTTTCTATGGGCTAATCAAAAATGTAACAGTTAGGTTTATGATAACATCAGAATAATAAAATCCTTAGGAATAAACTTAACTAAGGAAGTGAAATATTCAATAAGAACTACAAAACATAACTAAAATAAATTAAAGACAATCAGTGGAAAGATAGTTCATGTTCACAGATAGTGCATTGGTCAGTTTTTCATTGCTACAATGAATTACTTAAAGCTTTAGAGTTAAAAGGCTTATTTCATTCACAGTTGAGAAATTTCCAAAACATGGCATCAGCATTATCTTGAGAACTCTTGGTGGACGGTGTCATATGGTGGGAAAGTACATGAGAAGAAATCATCTCAGGATAAGACAGGAAACCAGAACCTTAATAATAATAATTTTACTTCCTCTTTCCCAATATAGAATTTTTCTTTCTATTGAATAATGGCTTTGACTAGAACTTCTAGTACTATTTTGAATCAAGTGGCAAGAGAGATCATCCATATCTTTTTCCTGGTCTTATAGCAAAATACTTCAGTTTTTCACTACTGACAGATCACGATGTTAATTGTGGATTTTCATAAACTGCCTTTATTGTGTTCCCTCTATTTCCTTCTATTCTTGGTTCAACAAATGTTTTTTATCATGAAGGGTGGTAAATTTTGTCAAATGCTTTTTCTGCATATATTTAAATGATCTTGTGATTTTTATGCTTCATTCTGTCAATGCAGTATGACATTTATTAGTATAATGTGTTAAAGTATTCTTGCACTTCAGAAAGAAATTCTGATCACTTGGTTCTGGTCTATAGTCTTTTAAATGTACTATTGTATTTGGTTTGCTATTATTTTCTTAAAGACATTTGAACAAATATTCATCAGAGATACCAGACCATAGTTTCATTTTCTCATTTCTTTTATAAAGTTATTTTAAATTCTTTGTCAGGTAATTTGTATGGCTCAGTTTCTTTAGGTTAAGTTTAGAATTTTGTTTATTTGGTTGAGTCATGTTTCTTGTTTCTTTGTGTTCCTTATAACTTTGTATTGGTGTCCATGTAGTTGATGTAAATCCTTGTGTTGTGCTAGGAGGAGGGCAAGAAGGTGTCTTCAAGTTTTCCACAGCTTTAATGAAACTAGTATTGCACTTGTCTGCAGGAATCTCTTAACTTGTTCCTAGATTTTTGCAGAGAATTCGTCTGTGTATTATCTTTGTCTTCATGGGAAGAAGGAGAGTCTGGGTTTAATATTCAGCAGTCTTATGACTATTCCAAGGAAGTCTCATTTTTATTAGTCATAATTACTTCAGGCTTATAACTTTATTCACACTGAAACTAGCCTAAGCTAAAATAATTGAATAACTACTTAAATAGTTGAAAATATCTGAAGGGTAGTGGCATTGGGCACATTTCAAGCAAGGCAACAATTAAATGAGATATCCAAAACTTTTATCTTTTCTTCTGTCATCTGAGGCAGATTCCCTCAATGAACAAAGCTACTTAATAGCTTAGCAGCCTGAATGAAAAGTCCAGACAAAGAGTTCTGGAAAAGACCATCTTACCCTGAGTGTTATGATTTTCTCTGAACCAAGAAAAGTTTCCACAAAAATGAAGTGGTGTTCTTAAGGTAACACCCAGGTGTGCCCAACTATATGGAGGAAATGAAGTTCCACAAGGTAATAAAGTAGATTCCACTCAGGAAATGGGTTTCTCTTTGTGTGAAGTATGAGGGTCTGTAGATAGGAAAAATTACAGGTTTTTCTCTCCATATCCTTCTCATGCAGAAAAGTTTTACATCATAAAACTATTTAGTGCATCATTATTTATAATGGCTAAAACCTTAAAAGGCTCCAAGATACCCAAACATAGAGACTGGTCAATGAATGATGATATAGTCATATGATGAACCATTTTTCAACTGTTAAATTTTATGTATAAAGTTTTATTAATATAAAAATATTTAAAATGTTAAATGACTAAATGACATGATTCTATAAGATTCTACTGATTTATCAAATTATAACAAGAGGTTATAAAATGCATAAGAAAATGCCTACAAATATGATACATAGAGTAGATGCATTTGGATAGTAAAATCAGGTTTTTCTGTTTTTCGTATTTTCATGTTTTTATATAAGCATGGACTTTATATTTTGAAAATAATTATAATTAATATAATTAACTATATTGAAGTCAAAAGTTTCTTTTGTTTATTGGATTTATATTTGTGTGTGGGTCTTGCAATTAGGACATCAGAAGCGCAGGAGAAATTATGGATACAGTAGCTACTCAGGAGCAGAGATTTAAATGGTCAGATTGTGCTTCAATCCAGTAAATGGAGATTTCATTTATTTTGAAAATGAAAATATTACTTTATCAGGCATCAAGGATCTTGGAACAGTTCCAATATATCACACTGAGATGTGTTTCTTAATTCTATAAATAATGCAGAGCATATTGGCACCTTGCTTAAGAATCTGAGGTGTGTTCATTGTGAAACAGCCTATAGTCAAGTTTCAGCAGAGCTAGCAAAGGATGTTTTTGTTCATTAACTCAACAGGGCTCACATTTGGCCTAGAACTTCAATGAAACCAAGAAATAAATGAGACTGTGAAATAAAACTGCATGAACACAGAAAAGAGATCCGTTGATTATGTGATACTAAGTAGTTTCTTTAAACCATACCTGTTTCTAAGTAAAGTTTGAACGGATGATTCTCAGGGTGTGAGAAACCTACAATAATTTCTGCAAACTATGTCCATCTGGATCCTCGCTATAACTGTTCTTGCTATTTTAATTAAAATTTTTATGTGGGTTTGTTTTCTTATTATAACTAGCAGTTGTATCTCAGATTCATTTTTTTACATTTTAATTATGCTACTGTGACGAGCTGGCCTCCCACTTTTCCTCCGTGCTGACATGGCAGGCTGCCAGTAACAGGCTATGCGTTGCTTGCTGAGTACCATTGAAGTATTCAGGAGGCAAATGGTGATCAAAACCATGAACTGTTTTGGTGGAGTAGAACACATAATTTTAAAATCCTAACTTAGAATGTTTATTAGAGTTATAAATTCATTTTTCTGTGAATGTCTTTTAATCACGTGGTCGGGCCATGTGAGAAATGATGACTGAGTTCAAAGAATTAGACATGGTCCCTGCCCTTATGGAACTTCATGAGGTTGCAGAAATGAACACATAAACCATTACGATGAGGTTTAAGAAAATTATGAGGACAGTAAGAAGAATTTTTGCTAATGAAGCAGAAAGGAATTTCAGCCCATATTGGAAACATGAAAGTTTTAGAGAATTTCAGGCTGAGAGATCATTCTTTTGAAGAAAAAGAAAAAAGCCATGGGTTTACGAAAGTGCACTCAGGAGCAGAGATCAGACCGGTGTACCTCCAGCCTATTTGTGTAAGGACAGAAGCAAGTGGTAAGCAGATTACTGAGAGCCTGGATGCTGTGCTAGGAACTGAACTCTCTGTTCTAGATTAAGGGAGCCACTGGGGCAGTGAAGCGGCAGAGAGTGGCAGGATGGGCCTGGGCTTTAGTAAGATAAAGCTGGTGACAGTCTGAATGATGGATTTAAAGTGTGAGGAGCTGTAAGCAAGGAGACCAGTCAGATGCAGTAATGCACATGAGAAAAAGTAATAACGAAGACAGCGGCAGCCAATATAGAAGAAGGGCGCACAATCAAAAAACAATCCAGAGTTAGATGATCAAGCCTTATACCTCTGGGTCCGTCACTGTGTGAAGGACTCCATGCACATTTGTTTCATTAAACCTTCATAACATCCCTATGAAGTATATCCTCTTCACTAGGCCTGTTTTACAGATGAGGGAATTGAAGATTAGAGAAGTTTAAGTTGCTTGCTAAAGATCACATAGCTAGTAATTATAGAGCTAGGCCTGAACCCAGGTCTAACTAATTCCAGAGCATAAGAAATCCCTAAGATTAATAGTCTCTAATTTGCCCAGATGACCATGGGAAATGAGGAAACTAAAGATGAACATGTTGTTTCCAGCTTGAGTGACAGAAGAATGAAGATCTGATGTGTGAAGGTCAGGACTACGGAAGGAAAGCAGGTCAAGTTCCAGAAGAGAGACAGGGGTAAAGGAGAAGAGAAAGAAAAAAATTTACTTTGAATATTGAAAATATATGTAAGTTTTATGTCCAGTAGGAACTTGGGAGCTCAGCTTGGGACTAAACATGCAGCACACTGAGTTACTCTCAGAGAGATTGTTGCAGAAACCAGGAGGAAGAGCTCCCTGCCTGGGTGGACGGTGTATGGGTAGAAGACAGCAGAGATTGGAGCAGATGGGTAAGAGTGTCCCTGAGCAGGAGAAGAGGAAAGAGCATGAAGAGACATGCCCAAAGAACCTGGTGAATGCAGGGTTAAGGAAGCTAAGGCAGGAGAGAGTTTTGAAAAAGAAATATTGGGGGAAACAAAAAGACCATTTCAACAAGTGAAGTTTCAAATATCAAAGAGAGATCATGTTGGAAAAGAACTGAGAAATGTTTGTTGGATTTGGCTTTCAGGAGACTGTTGCTGACCTTTAAGAAAGATGGTTCAGGAAAAAGAAGGGAGTTTGAAACCAAATCCCTATGTTGTGCCCCATAAAGGGCAGGTGAGGAAGAAGAGCACATTTATCTGACAAAACTGATTATTTCCTGGCCAATGTGTTCATCTCTTCCCCAAATCCCACAGTGGATATGTTACAGTGGCAACAACCACACTTTCACAGCAACGGTCAACATTCACATTCTCCTAGAATAAAAGATTTCTGGCTCCCTTAAGTCTCTATTATGTCTAAGAGAACTTCTCAATCACAGAATGATAAGAGAGATTTCTCTTCACTGTGAATGTTTTTCTTTGTGGGGAATATTCAGTCAGTGTAATCCACTTCTAGCTGATTTCTGCCTCTTTGCTAACTCACACACAATCTTAGTAACTCTTATCTAGGTGGTAAATTTGGAAAGATAAGTTGGATGTGCTTATCTTAGTTAATTTCCATTTATTTCTTTGGGAACCAGCTTCTCGGCAGAAAGAATGCAATCATGCCTGTTTTTGTCCAAACAGGCATCTCTTCATTTTGCGGGATCTGACACTTTGGGGGATAACTTTAAGAGATACCAACATTTGATGTGTTTGTTGGAAACATTGAGAAATGAGAAGCAAGTAGAAAAACTGGAGAGAAAAAATATCAAACACAGAGAAACTTTAACTAGGGCTACGTCATGTGTTCTTGTAGCAGAGTATGTTGAGGTCTGTAATGGCTTATATCCAATCAGCTCTTAACGGATGTGGCAGAAGCTAGCATCTTTAAGACTCGGGGCATGTGATATTTTAATGTGGGTGTACAAATGCAAATTATGATGTATCACTCTATGAGAAAGCAAGTTTATTATGGAGGTAAGTCTAGAAGGGCTTCAACAAAGATGCTTGATGCAGTGAAAGCCTTCAATGGGCTCAGGCAGATCAGAGCTTGCTGCTTCTTGACTTAGAAACATACTTGCATAGGAAATATGGACAGTGAAAACCACCACAGATGCCAGTGACTGCAGAGGTCCTAGTGCTCAAGAGCAGCTGAGACAACAATTAAATTTTAGAGAGAACCTGGAGTTTCTCTGCAGATCTGTAGACCTTGGTATAATTGCTTTTAAACTCCAAGGCAGCTGTGTTTCATGTATACGACAGAGTGTTTCTGACATTCTGCCTTTAAATTGTTAGCACCAGGCTTTGGTAGGCAGCAAAAGATCAATAATTAGCTGCCTCAAACTATTCTATTCAGGAACAAGAAAAAGATAGTGGCTGTATAAACTTGTCCTTGGGCTTAAGTGTAAAACTATGTGAAGAAATACTTGATGAGTTTCAAGGTGATGCTATTTTTGTAGGGGGCTTTTGATGATTTCTTTTATTATGAGGAAACCTAAGTTTATGGAATCAAAAAGTGGAGGAGAGACAGTGCCTTGAGGAGCACATGGAAGAGACCATGGGCCTCACCATAGCCCTGGGGGCACAGGCTACAGGAGCTTCCACATCAGTTTTGTCTCAGGAATGTGCTGTAAATATTTTTTTGGTTGAAATAAATATGAGGGCAAGATGAAAACCATAAATAAAAAACAGACTTCTTAGACCTAAGTAATTCTATGACATGGCATTAAGCCATAAGGGCACAGGTTAAAAATGTCTTTCTACAAGATAGCTAGATACATGGTAACTGGATAATCAAATGGAGCTCATCGTCTACACAGCACTACAGTGTCAAGAACTCAGAACTCACAGAGCAAATGGAAATTAAGAAGCTATGTGTGAGAAGCTTCTGCTCCCAGAGATGGTAGGTGGATTTTATTAATTTAAATAAGCAAAGTATAATTCTGATTAATTATAAGCTGATGATTATCTAAGCTGTGCATCCTGGTAAAAGTGAAAAATTAAGAAACTTTTTCCCATTGTCTTTTTTGAAAGCCAGTCTCCATGATGCCCCACAATGATCCTTGTCTTGGTATTAGGTCCTTATGCAATACTCTCCATCGCAAATATTACTGGACCCAGTGACTCATTCATAACAAATGGAATAAGGCAGAAGAAATGGTGTGTGACTCAGAAATTAGGACATAGTGACAACATGATGTCACTCTCAGAGCACTACCCACAGGGAAGTCATCTGCCATGTCATGAGGACACTCATGTAGCCTGTAGAAAAGTCTTTGGCCAACATCAATTAATTAATCCATTAATTGATATAAAAATAAATAATAGACATTTATTAAATAAAAATAAAAATAGGCATTTATTAAATAAAAATAAAATAGGCATTTATTAAATAAAAATAAAAATAGGCATCCTACTACATGAGTAAAGTTTGGAAATGAACCTTCCAGGCTTCAAGGCACTATAGCCCTGGAGGACTGCTGGACTGCAACTTTAGGAGAGACCCTGAGCCAGACAGAACTAACCAGAAAAAAAGCATTCCCAGATTCCTATAATAGAAACTGTGAGATAATGTATGTTTGTTGTTGTAAGCTGCAAAACTTTGGGTTGATCTGTCTCACAGCCATAGATAATTAACATTCCTTCTTTCACTTGAAAACAACTGAGACTTTAGTATAGTTTTAGTTAATGTTAAATGAGTTCAAAAATACCTGGGAAAATTGGTTAAAATATGAGGATTTCCAATTTTTCTTAAAAAATGTCAGTATATGTGGAGGACAGTTTGGTTGTAATCTTCTGTGTCCTGTTATCTTTTTAGATTCTGAAAGGAAAGACATAACATATCTTGTGTTATAATAATAGAATGTATGAGGTACCAGAGAAACACCATCTATTCTCATGAATCCAAATAATTGAAAAAACCTCACATAGATTGAGTATAATAAAAAAGGAAGGAGAGATTCTTTTCATTTCTAACATTGCATACATAGTGTCGAAAATATTAGATTTTAAACATTGATTCTTTTGAATCTCAACAAGTATTGCTTTTAATTTCTCCCTGTGATTTGAAAGCAAAAGGGGGATTCTATTGAAGTTTTCTGGCATTTATTATTATAGTATTTATATATGTTATATTTCTTAATAGCATCATTAAATTTCCTTACAGAATTAGTGATATGTTGCATTGAAAAATAAGGTGGAAAAAAATGAACAAAAATAAGATTGGACATATTTGGGGAAGGGGGAGAGAACAGAGCACATTTTCAATCTCAAACAGAATAGCTATGCAGTATATTTAAGTAATGGACCCTTATTTTAGAGCTGTCTCAGGGAAGAATGTATCTTTCCCATGAATGGTCCTAAGAGGATGCTAAAGGAGAAGTGATTCTTCTTTGAGGGACTGGTAAAGAATTATCTTGGAAACTGGTGCCCAGGCCATTCAAGGCTGCTAATTCCTGGTGAGGGAGACCTAAGGTCAGTTTTAGAAGCTCAGCCCAGTGAGGTAGGAGAGAATGAGAAGAATGTTGGGATTTTCTTCTTTTGAAGATGGTATTGTTACTGCAAGAGCTACCCTTTCTCTGTCCCTTAACTCTGATCTCAGCAGGTAGAGTGATTCATCTGATGAACAGATTTCAAAAGAAAGAGCTTGGTACCATTTTTCCTCTTGAGAACTCTTAGCTCCCAGTACAGATTTTCAGTCTTGCTCCTGGAAGCAGGCTCTTCCCCAACACCAGTGACCCATAATATCTTGACTGGATAGGTGTCCTGATTAATGCTGTGGTTTGTTTGCCAAGAGCATGTGGCCCTTAAACTTAGTTTTTATCAGTTAAAACAAAATTTAAAAAAAGGAAGGAAAGCAATACTTTAATTTTTCACATACATTACTTTTCATCTTATTTCTCAATTTGTTTTGAGCCCCCTCAAAAAAAATGGTGTTTTATTTCCTCAGGGAAATCTACACTTGAATCAAAATTCAAGTAACTGAAAGAATTTGGCTTGAAATGTTTCAAGGTAATGACAAAAAATTTGTTTTTAATTCTATATTTTTATCATGATTGAGTTGATAAGTGATTCCAGTGTTAACAGGATGCCTCTCCAAACACACATTATCCTTGGTTATGTAATAACAAGTAACATGGGAAGGGATAGAATTTTAAAAAGTATCTATCCTGTGCTCAAAAATTGAGCTTTGGAGTCAGGCAAATATAGCTTCTAATCCCAGGTGTGGCAAATCATTCAACCTCATTGAAGCCTATTTCTCCAATTGCTTCTTCATTTTATCTGCATAATGAGGAGCGGCAGCTACTCTGAAGGGTTAGTGTGTGGGTAGATGAGGTAATGTATGCAATGTCAAGTACAGTGCCTAACATCAGTGAATGCCCAATTTATATGGAGTTATTACTATCAGATCCTAAAGTCTATTTTGTCTTACTGTATAATAATTCATTAGGTGCAAATTCTCACACCATTTTTACCCATAGGATTTTTACATTATAAATTTCTTGAAGCTATCATTTCCTTAAGATATTTTTACTCTCATGAACAATTTTTCTATTTAGTTTACAATTAGTGAGTATGTTACTCTAGGCAAATGTCAGGTCATCTTCTTTCCATCTACTTTAAATTCATAGGGTATGATTTTAAGCTAATTCAAACATTTTGTCAGCTTTCATCACTTAATTTGTATGGATTTCGGATCTAGGAGCAAAATGAGGTCAAGGAATAAAAGTCCCTGTGGATATTGCTATAAAAATCTTTTAATACTTTGAATATTAGATTTGCTTGTAGAATGTCCATGGTACAATTTAATAAATTCTGGGTTTGTTGCCTTAGAAAAAAGTTTCCTATATCAGTCCTTAAGGAATTTTTTTAGATATTCTTTTTTGGTTAAATTATCCTATTAACTGAACTGTCCACCATTGAGAGACTTGATTTTGAAAGCAAAACTTTAATAACTTTAAGTGTTTAAAATTGATCTCTCTCTTTCCCAGTATTTAGATATACTGCTGCCAAGCTATAAAAGAATCCTTATTCCATATCTTGTGCCCAAGGGAATTCCTGTAGGCTCAACTTTTCACACTGGCTCACAGTTGCTCTACAAGAAACTTTTTACTTGGGCTTCTGTGTTTGTACTATCTGATGTTATAGACTCAAATTTTTAGATATTTCCTAGCTTCTAGCCTAGTCTCCTTCCCTTAGATCTTCATCTCCTTTGTTCTGGGCCCTGAGTCTTCAGGCAACACAAATAACTCCCAAACCTACTTCTTTTTACATAGTTCCCCAGGACCACAGTCCATGTAGACAAAGGATTGCTTGTAAAAACCACACCATCAGTTTAATGAAAGAAAAGTGTATTTATATCAATAATTTTAGTATAATACCATACAAAAATGATATACAATATGAAACTTACCTGTGTTTGTATCATTTTATTTCAAAAGTCATACTTATATGAAATATAACAATAATTTTAAAATTTAGGAAATGAATATTCTTGCTTTAAAGAAGAAAAATCAAACAAAAGATTTCCTCATTAAACCTTGAACAGAGTACATAAAAGGAAGTACACCTGTATATGATAATCTTAATCCATTAAATTCTTTGATTCACTTCATCACAGAACAGGTTTTATGTTTCTCTAGCAAAAGAAGCAAATTCTTATCAAACACTAAAAACAAGTGATAAACTCACTTACTAGTAAGAACTGCCTTTGCAAGAACAAGGCTATGTGAAATGTTTAAGGGAAGATTAAAAACAAAACAAAAAAGGAGTGAAGAATACTGGTGGTACGTTATTCAACTTTCCATTACTGTGACAAAACACCTGAGAAAAACAACTTAAAAGGGAGAAATATTTGTTTCGAATTGTGGCTTCAGACATTTCAACTCATGGTGACATTCCTGTCCCTTTAGGTCTTTGGTGAGGTAGAACATGGCAGGTGATGACAGAGCTACTCATTTCATGGAAGTCTTGAAGCAAAGAGAACAAAAGAGACTGGGGACAAGATATAGTTCCCAAAGACTTGCTCCCTTCAACTAGGTACCACCTCCTAGAGTTTCCACCATCTCCTAATAATCAATTCAACTGTGCGTCTATCAATGGATTAATCTGTTGATGAAGTTAACCCTCATGATCAAATCACTTCCCAGAAGCCCCACCCCTAAACATTGCTTCATTGAGTACCAAACCTTGAATACATCAACTTTTGGGAGACATTTGAAATCCGAACCTTAACAACTGGCACTTTAGTTTTAATTTCATTTAATTGCTAGGGTAAGATACAGTCACTCTTAAGTTTATTGTAGCATTATATCCAATAATCAAGAGATGAACAGACCTAAATATCAATCAATTGATAAATAAAGAAAACATAATACATACATACAATGGAATACTACTCTACCATACAAAAGGATGAAATCTTGTCATTTGTGACAGTGTGGTGGGAACCAAATATCACTATATTATGTGAAATAAGCCAGACATAGAAAGACATGTACTACATTATTTCACTCATAGGTGAAATATAAAAATGTTGATCTCATAGAAATTAGGAGTAGAATAGTGGTTACCAGAGCCTGGGGAGAATTCAGGAGAGAGAGGGATAGGGAAAGAATGATCAATGAGTACTAAGTTATAGTTAGATAGGAGTAGGAAGTGTGGTGTTGCTATTGCACAGTAGGGTGAATATAGCTAGAGATTGTGTACATGTATCTCAGAAAGCTAAAGGAAGAATTTTGAATGTTTTAGCCACAAGGAAGTAGCAAATATTTGAAGAGGTAGAGATATTTAATTTGATTATACAATGTAGACATTTAATGAGACACCACATGGTGCATCACCAGTATGGATAATTTTTTGTTTTATGTGTCTGTTAAGAATTTTAATTAATAAAAAAGAGATATAGTCAAGAATACTAATATCAAGGGTATGCCAATCTTCCAAGTTCTATTTTTTTTAGATATACTTAGTGACCCAAATAACAGGAATAGTAGCTGGTTTGTGGAGCAAGGGTGAGAAAGAGAAAGAATCCTGGGTCCAGTCTTACCTTTCCACTTACTATGTGACCACAAGTGGACTACAGCTTCTCAGTTGTTCCCAAGTCCTTTCTGTCTCATTGGGTTACTGGAAAATTAAGTAAGAAAATGTGCACTGTCACTAGCAAAGTAGCTATTCAATGAACATTAGCTCATCTTCAGAGAAAGGAAATGCATATTCCTGTAGTCAGAATTTCTGATGTGCACACCAAATGAGAGGTTTTATAAATTGTCTCATTTAGTCCATGTATTGGCTATATTAAAACAAATTTTTTTTTCTCAGTTTAAGTTTCATTCAGCATAACTATTCTACAAGCTCAAACATGTACATTGAATTCTTCCTCACGTTTCGTTTACTATTACATTCGTAGGGCTACACAGCAGGTTTTTAATATCAGACAGATTTTCATGCCTCAATCATCTTAAAATATTAGCCAAGACCAGTATTGAAGAAACTAATGTAGTAACACTAACATGCTTTGGATCCAGGCTTTCATACCACACAGCATGAGGAAAGTTTTTTGATCAGACCATTTTCAACCTAAGGTAAATTTGGAAGCATATTGATTTATTTTGGAGCTTTCTGAACAGCTCTCCTGATAACAAATTCAATCTGTGCTTACTTTTAAAGTTAATCAGAGGCACTATCATTTTTTCACTAGTACTTTTAAAAATTACTTTTTTACTGTTTCCACTGTTCAAGATCTTGAGTCCTCTAGGAAATTTTTTTTTTTTTGCTTTTATTTCATCCAACTGTTCTCTTCCCCCTTGTGTACTTGACATCTTATTTTAATTTCAGTGTTTCCCTTGTCTTCATACAGGATCATTTAAATTCATAAAAGAATTCTTTTTTTATGTACTTTCCTTTTAATTGTTAAAAACTGAAAACCCAGCACTCTTGTCACTCCCAAAAGATTCATTCACTTGTCTTTTCCCTCATTTCCAAATAAATATGAGTTACTTTGTGAAATATTGTTATTGTCATTTTAATCTTTTATCCCTGTAGAAATGGTTCCTTTCCTTTTAGATTTTCCCTTATGCTCTTCTTCAATCTCCCAGTGGAAAATAATTGCCATCACTGTGTATTTCTGATTTAAATATCTAATCATGCTTCTAATACATATGACCTGGAATTATAGCTGATTAGAGTCAAGTTTGCTTGCCCATCAGATTATAATTCCCTGAGGCATATGGGCATTCCTATAATTGTTTCAGTTCTCATACCTCCTATGACATAGTTCAAACATAATAGGCACTAATTTAATTTTAATTGAAATGAATACTAGTGATCCAAACACATTTCTTGGCTGCTATGCCATGTGCCTACCACTCTGCCACACTGGTACTGCTATATTGCTGGTGCCCTAACAGTGCAGGTGTAGAAATAAACAAAACAAATATAGTTATGTACCTCACAACAGTTAGTGAACTTCTATTCTGTGCCCATTTTTTGCTTAAAATGTTCTTGTAAAATTTTGATTACATTTAACTAATTAAAATAAATGATATTAAGGGCTATGCATTCTAATTTTTTTCTGACATAATTGTTCCCTCTGTTTCCTGGTCTCTTTTGTGGTTAAGATTGGTGATGATGCACAGTTCTAGAAAACAGACGGAAAGTTGATACATGCAAGGAGAAACTGGAAAAGTTTTTTTTAATAAAAGAGGCAGGCCTTGATGACACCATTCCCTTTAACACATCAATAGCCTAGAACAAAGATATGACACCTGGAGTAGTGGCAGATATCTTGCAGTGGTAAGGAAAGGAGACAAACTCTCAGGCCAGCCAACAGACAGATTTTTATGCCTCACTGGAGTGCTAAGACACTGTTCATGGTTACACAACTCCTGATCTCCAGTTGTGTTAGAAAACTAAACTCTTAAATGTTTATGCTGCTCTTTCTTGAATTATGTCGCTGTTAATCAGAAAAGCACCCTATCCTCTTTTATAAACAAAAGAGAAAATGACTCAGAAGCTAATGCGCCCAAGGTCGTGTGCTGGTTTTGTGGCATAGTGGCAAAGCTTAATCATAAATTCAGTTTTGACTTTTATACAGACCTCTATTTCCAGTGTTCTAGATAATAACTTTGACAACATGAACACTACATATACATTTTTATCAGCTGCAATATTTTGTAGGCAATGGGCCTCAAAGTCACTGTTATTATTGAAGCTTAACTTTGAATCTTTCACTTGTGATGTTGTTATGTTTTATTTCTTAATAATTTTTTGAGTACTGTGGCTAAATAAGGGTCATTAGAAGTGAACGTGTTTCACTGTACATATTGTTAATCCTAGTTAAAATAAAGGCAGGGTGATAACCTGTCCCACTAATGGAAAATCATGATGCTTACTCTGGAGCCTTCCCTTTCCTTGAACCAATGTCTTTAAACAAAGGGTGGACATAGGTAAGTCCCTACCATACAAAATACTGTACACTAGTTCATCTACAGCCAAAATGTTGGTTTTCCCTCTTGAAAATATTGTCCCAAGTCCAGTCCTCTGAAAAACAATTAGCTTGTCAAGTTTAAGGCTTTGCGTTCATAATTTGGACTGTATCCTGTCATTGATATTTATTTTAATCTTCTATTGATTTCCGTGGGAATTCTTCATGTAGAGTGAAGGCAGGATATAGTCCTAAAGGAATTTCTGCAAAGAAGGTTTCCCACTTTCATCTCTTTGTGTTTGATTTTTATTACGTTTAGGTCATGATGCTGTACATCTAAAAATAACTCTGCAGGCTACAGCTCTGATAAAGTCTTCTATTTTTGCATTCAGACTCAAAGGTCAATGAGAATGCTAAAGTCTCACAGGGAAGAACTACATTAGAAATGATTTTTTTAACCCCATGTTTTTGTCCCTTTTTCAAAGAAAAGAAAAACATTTGTACTGTTAAAAAATGTCATTTTTACTTTATATATTCCCCAATGCCTACCATGAGATTCATTTAAAAACTGTCCAAATGAACTATGAATACAACATTAGGTACAGCATAATACAGTCATTTAAAGTATAGCAATGACAACTGTGTAATTATGGACCTTGGACACTCTTTGAAATGATTTTAAGTTTTTTAAAAAGGCAAGGTAGAAAATTGTATATACAAATATTTTTCTACTGGGGAAGAAATGAACCTCTCCATTATTACAAATGGCAGATCTTTCTCATCATTGTATGTACCCAACTGAATTTGTTGTGAAAATTGCATGGTAGAAGTGGAGCTCAATCTCTCAGATCTTTTTTTAATGGTTTTATTAAGTGCATCATACTCATACATAGTAGGAGAGTTCATTTTGACATTTATATATGCATGGAATATAATTTGCTCCATTTCAATCTCCAGTACTTCTCTTTTACCTCCCTTCCTCCCTCCCCATTTCCCTTTCTCTACTCTACCTGTCTTCCTTCTATTTATTATTATTTTTAATTAAAGCTTTATAGATACACATGAAGGTGGAATTCACTGTGGTATATGCATATATGTGCATAGCATAATTTGTCCAATTTTATTCCACAGTTTCTCCATTTCCCTATCCCTTTTCCCTCCTTCTCAGTCCCCTTCCTCTACTCTGCTGATCTCCCCTCTATTTTCATGGGATCTCCCTTCCACTTTTTCCTGCTTTTTTCACTCTGACTTCTGCATATGGAAAAAAAAACAAACAACTTTTGACTTTCTGAATCTGGTTTACCTCACTTAGCAGGATGTTTTTCAGGTCCATTCATTTGCCAGTAAACGTCATAATTTCATTCTATTTTATGGCTGAGTAAAACTCCATCGTGTATATATATCACATTTTCATTATCCATTCATCAGTTGACAGGACCTGGGCTGGTTCCATATCTTGCCTATTGTGAATTGTGCTGCCATAAATATTGATAAGCCTTTATCACTATAGTATGCTGATTTTAGTTCTTCTGAATAAATACCAAGGAGTGGGATAGCTGGGTCATGTGGTGGTTCCATTCCTAATCTTTTGAGGAATCACCATACTGCTTTCCAAAGTATACTAATTTGCAGTCCCTCCAACAATGTATGATGATACCTTTCCCCCGACATCCTCACTGACATTTACTTGTATTCTTGATGATTGTTATTCTGACCGGAGTGAGATGAAACCTCAATGTAGTTTTGATTTTCATTTCCCTGGTTTCCAAGGATGTCGAATATTTTTTCATATATTTGTTGGTCATCTGTATTTCTTCTTTTGAGAAATGTCTATTTTGCCCATTTATAGATTGGGCTCTTTGGTGTTTTGTTGTTGTTGTTGTTGTTTTGTTTTGTGTGTGTGTGTGTTAAGGTGTTTTTTTTTAAGTTCTCTATATATTCTGGATATTAATCTCCTTTTCAGAGGAGTAGCTGACAAAGATTTCCTCCCATTCTTTAGGCTCTCTTTTCATGCTTCTAATCATTTCCTTAACTGTGCAAAAGCTTTTTGATTCTATTTCATCACACTTATTGATTCTTGGTTTCATCTGTTGAACTTTAGAGGTCTTGTTAATGAGATCAATGCCTCCTCCAATATGTTGGATTGTTGAATTGTTTTATTCTAGCAATTGTAATATTCTGGTCTAATTCCTAGTTCTTTGATCCACTTTGATTTGACTTTTGTGCAAGGTGAGAAATAGGGATCTAGCTTCATTCTTCTACCCGTTGATATCCAGTTTTCCCAGAACCATTTGTTAAATTTCTCCAACATATTTTTTTGGCACATTAGTCAAGTATAAGATGACTGTATCTATTTGGGCTTTTGTTTGTTTGTTTCCTCTATTCTAGTTCATTAATCTTCATGTCTGTTTTGGTGCCAATACCATTCTGTTTTTGTTACTATAGCTCTGTAGTATAATTTGAGATCAGGTATTGTGATGTCTCCAGCATCATTCCTTTTGCTCAGGTATTCTCAGATCCTTTGTGATAAAGGATTCAATGTGAGGATCTTGGTTATCTGACAGCTTCTGAGCTAAGGTCATGTTCTTTCAGAGTGATCTCAGCTGATGACTGAACAAAAATGAGATCCAAAGGCATCACCAATTCATTCATTTTTATTTTTATTTATTTTTTTGGTACCAGGGATTGAACTCAGGGGCACTCGACCACTGAGCAACATCCCCAGCCCTATTTTGTGTTTTATGTAGAGACAGGGTCTCACTGAGTTGCTTAGCGCCTCGCCATTGCTGAGGCTGGCTTTGAACTCACGATTCTCGTGCCTCAGCCTCCCAAAGTGCTGGGATTACAGGCTTGCGCCACCATGACTGGCTTCAATTTATTCATATTTTAATCAGCTTTGTGTTGCTGGAAACAAAAGACCTGACAAGTACAACTTGCAAGAGGAAATATTTATGTTGGCTCATAGTTCCAGAAGTTCAGTCCATGGTCAGCCATGCTCCAGGCCTCAGGTAAGGGAAAACATAGTGAAAGGACATAGAATAGGAAAGCAACTCAGGACATGACAGGAAGCACAGAGAGAGCACTCCATTCACCAGAGACAAAATATAAACCTCAAATGCATGCCCTCTAGCCGCACTCTACCTGCCTACAGTTACCACCCAGTTAATGCATATCAGTAGATTAATCCACTGATTAGGTTACAGCTCTCATGATCTATTAATTTTGCTTCTTAATATTCTTGCATTGTCTTGCATATGAGTGTTTGGTGGACATCTCATAAATAAACCATAATGTTCCACTCCAACCCCCAAAATCTCATGCCACCTCCCTATGAAAAATATACTTAGTCCATTTCTAAGAGTCTCATAGTCAAAAGTTTCAGCATTGTCCAAAAGTGAATCCAAGTCCAAATTGTCCTCTGAAACTCAAGGCAAATTCTTGGATGTTTTCACTGCCATACTCAAAATCAAATTACATATATCCAATATCTCAAGACGCAGAATAAAGATTTCCATTCCATAAGGGAGACATGGGGGTAGAGAAAGAAAAAAATGGGACCAAAACAGGACCAAAATCCAGCTGGTCAAACAAGTTCTGTAGCTCTACTTTCAGCATTGAGAGACATGGTGTCATGTCTCCAAAGGACTTGTATGGCTCAACTACTATGGCCTTTGGGTTACAGCCCACATGACCTATCCCTTGGCTTGTTTTTGCTTGATTTCTGCAGTATTCCTCAGCAGATGTTCCATGGTACTGTCATTTCTTGGTCTCAGGATTCTCTACTGAAGCTTAGGCTTCCTTCTCACATCTTCACACATTGCCCTCTAAGGGGATGCCTACAGAAATTCCAAACCTGGTACACTTTGGTTTGGCCTCTCAGACTTGCCTTTGAAATATTTTTGGCCTCCAAGACTTGCCCTTGAAAATTTTTGGCCTCCAAGACCCCCTAACTCCAACCTGAAGCATTTCTGCAAAACCAGAACGAGTGGATGAGGTCAAGGACAGTTGTCAACTTGAGCAGAAACCAGACATCCTGGGGCCGTGGATGCAGCAGCTCCTGTGTGTCTGGGTATCTATGTATGGTGAAAGAACTTTCTAGGTTCCCCTTTACAAGAAGGGTATACCATGGTCTCTTTTTAAAGGAATTTTTACTTTTAACCCTTGAGTTTTCATTGGGTGTGGACTTGCCAATTCCTAGGATGACTTCAAGCCATCTTTTCTATTATCTCTGGGTAAATACTTAGCATCATTTTGATTATTTCAATCTCTTCAACAACTATAACTGCTAGCTCCAGTTTTACATAAACAAGTTGAAAGTTTTTCAACTCTTCCCAATCTTATTTCTGTTACTGATTTTTACAGTAAATTTAGTTAAAAATTATCAATAATATCCATGCCACTGTGTTGCCTTCAAATTAGTTCATCACTTTTAACTCCAGCAGTCTCAGGACATGGGCAAAATATAGACAACTTATTCGTCAGAATGTAATATACATGTCCTCTAGTCCAACTTCCAATAGCGTCCTTCCTTTGTGAAACCTGATGAACCCAATCATTACTTTTCACAATTTTATCAGCATTCTGGTCTTCTGAGATCCCACAAAATCACCCACTAAACTATAGTGAAACCATCCAAGGCTTCTCCAGCCCACATCTTCAAATATTTCCAAATTGTTCCCATAAATCACTCCCAGATGCTTCCAAATCTCATGGTCAGATTAATCATAACCCTCACCTCACTTCTCAGTACCAAGTTCTGTATTGGTCGGCTTTGTATTATTGTGACCAAAAAACTTGATAAGAACAACTTAGAGGGGGAAAAGTTAATTTCGGTTCATGGTTTCAGAGGTTCAGTCCTTGGTTGTCAAACTACATTACTGTGGCCCCCAGGTGAGGGTAGACATTATGGCAGAAGGCTGTGGCAGAGGAAAGCAGCTCAGGATATGACAGTATTTCAGGCAGGAATCAGAAAGTGGGGGGAGGGGGAGAATGAGAGGGAAAGAGAGAGAAAAGAGAGAAAAAGAAAGAGCTCTCTATTCACCAGCAATAAAATATAGCCCCCAAATCATGTACCAAATAACTTATTTCCTCCAACCATACTCTACCTGTTTATAATCACCACCCAGTTAATCCATATTATGGATTAATCCACTGATTTTGTTGCAGCTCTCATAATTCAATTGTTTCACCTATGAATAGTCCTGCATTATCTCATGCATGAGCTTTTGGTGGACACTTCATATTTAAATCGTAAAATTTCCCAAATTTTAATAGGTAGACCTTGCTTCCCATTGCACAAGCAGAGATTATGTCAGATCTGCATCATAGCCTGGTGGCTCCTTCTGGACAGTTCTGCTTCATTCCCTTCTTTTTCTCTACAAAAAATTGTATTCGGTCTTGTCTCCAGACCTGTGTCTGCTTCTTAGAGGATCCAACTGACACCCAAAGTAGTTCAAGAAATCAAGCAGGAAAAATTCAGTTTTAGGACTTTATCACTAACCACCCATAGAGTAATAAGGGCACCATTCTAAGTGGTATGTGAACTATTAATAGTCAGTCCTTGACAAAAGGAAGTAGCCCAATTACTGGTCATTCACTAGAGGTGATTTGAAGGTGTAAAGAAAGTGGAAAGAGATTGCTGTCATTAAGTGATACCAATGCCCTTCTTAATGAAAATTCAGTGGCATTAAACAAAAAATGAAACTCAGAGTGCTTCTTTGGTTAACTAAGAGTGTCCCTTTTTCTCTCTTGGGGATAACAGATAAATTTCAATACAAAATTCAGTATTAAAATTATATTAACTAATCTTCAAAAACTATTGGAAGCTCAAATGAAGCATGTCTATTTTACTAAGCTGTGATCCCTGTTTGAAAAACCTATGAGTCTTTTACATGAGATGAGAATATTTTGGTGAATGCCCCTTAAGATTTTGATGTCCTAAACTCTTTTAAAAATAAACTATATTTTAGAGCAATTTTAGATTCACAGCAAATTGAGCTGTAAGTACCAAAGTTACCATGTCTGTCCCTCCCTCCTTCTTCCACACAACCTTCTCTATTATCTGTTATCCCCAAGAGAGAAAAGGGACACTCTTAGTTAACCAAAGTGGAGCCACACACCACCACCCAATACTTACCTCCAAGTTAATCCATACCAACGATCAGCTGCCATGATGGAAGTGGGATTATTGCTAGAAAGGATATATATGGCCTCAGGTACATGGCATCCCAGAGTGTTATATCACTGCTTAATGTATGTTTTTCTTTTCTAATTGAAAAAGTTGATCAGAAATCATTAGCTTTCACTTGGAAAGAAAATCAGCACACATTCATTTTTTTTCCAGAGCTTTCTTAAGTATCTCGCTTTACATTATAAGAAAATCTAAAGAGATCTATCCTGTCTGGGCATGCCATGAAACATCATCTTGACCTACTTTATCAATGACATCATGTTAATTTGACAGGATGAGCAAGAAGACCCTCTGAAGGCACAATGCTCCAGAAGATAGGAGATAAATTATGGAAGAACCAGAGACATGCCACTACAGTAAAGATTTTACAGCCAGTAGTCAAGGACATTCTCACACATTCTCTTTACAGTGAAGGCATACTTTGTTGCTTCTTGAATTCCCTGTCCTCACAGAGGAAAGCATAAATCTTGGCAGTTCTCTTAGGGTTCTGGAGACAACATATTCCATTCCTAGGACTACTGGTCTGGCCCATCCATGGGATGAATGAACCTTCAGTGAGGAAGGTTCTCTGCAAGCACTTGAAATAAATAATTGAAGGCACAGGTAAAACACCAGTTCAAGACCACATTCCATGAGGATGAATCTCTTCTTCCATGAGGCAATGTGTATAGTGAATTAGGAAACTTTTTATGGTGCTGTGGCCCCCAATATAAAGAATGCATGGGTCTTGTGCAGTAGAAACAGGAGTGAGTTACCTGTATTCCTAATGACCCACTAAGAGCATTTTGTCTCCTGTCTGTGCACCTCTGACATCGTCAATGTATAGCAACTATTCCTGAAAGAAGAACAATAACCCCAACAGCTAACATTAATAAACACTTACTGTCTGCCAAACACTATTAGAAGTGTTGTACATATGTTGATCCATTTAATCATTATCATTAACCCCTAGTTAATGTGGAAACTAAAACACAGAGAGGAAACTTACCTAAATCCACATTATTTAGTGAAAATCTCAACCACTACAGGTACAAAAATTTATAACATAATGAGTCAAATCATTCAGTTCATATTGCTAATTGGGAGAGTCATAGAATGTTATTGGGTTTTTATGCTATTTGTTTTCTAACGCTTGCATGTTCCTTCTCTCAAAAGGCCCAGGGAACTGAATGAGAGGGTACAGTGTTATTGTGTCCAAGGCAGACTTTGTTTAAGTGACCTGTATTTTCTCAGCTATACAAATCAAGTAGGACATTAATGGGCTTGCCATCTGTTTTCACCCTAGGAATCCCAAGTTATCTAGCCACTACTGATGATCTTACAAACCAGACCACTTTGATTACCACACAGTGCTTGAAGCCAACTACAGGAATCACATCCATCTTACTTTTGGTGACTGAGTGTGACCACTTGGTTTCTGTCACCCCATGAACTTCCCCTATCCCTTGAAATCAGAGAGCCATTTCAACTGCAACATCTTCCTTCAGTAGCTCTAGCCACAAACAACCAGGAAAGATCTGCTCTCAGCAGTACAGTTACTGAGGCACTGATGAATGTTCTGTCTGCATAGTTATCCTGGGTCAAAGTGAAGTGGGGAGAAGTCAGCCACATATGATAAATTTACTTCAACATATTTTACTTCCCAATATCTTTGGGTTCCTTTACTGATATAATTCCAAAAAAAAAAAAGTTTTTGTCCTCTCAATTTGATTTAGCAAAAGCCACCTGAGATCATATTTAAGCCACTGAATCAAACAATTACTAATACTTCCATCAACTGAAGTCATATCAAATCCAGAATTCTGACAATCATGGATAAATTTTGTCCAATCAGAATTATATTTTTCCCTCTTTGCTTTAGAAATCCCACATAAATTTCCCAGCCCTTGTTGATATGAACTAGAAAAAATGCTGCAGGTGGGTAAGTCATATCATTTAGTCTTGATTTTGTCATCCCCTCCACCCCACCCTTACTCACAGGTGAGACAGGTTCACAATGTGATGGAGTTAACTGTACCCCATTGAAATGTAATCCCATCCACATAGTGTCATTCTGAGATTTTAAGCAAAGCACAAGAACCTCTTAGAAAGCAGTAAGGGTTCCTTAAGCTGACATGGGAAGTTCATTGGGGATAGATACCTGGCTTACTTTTAGTCCTATGTAACCACTTTTCACTTCTAGCTGGAAGCTCCATTATTACCAACCATTGCCCTAACATTCCTATAAGATTTTTGCTAAGGTTATAATGTCTATGGGTGTGGAAATATACAACCAATAGAAAATAAAGTAATTTTGCTGTTCAGTTATTTCAGTTCTGCTGCTGTAAAGATGATAGATTCATTTAGAAGTCACAGGAAATTCCAAGGATTCAGTATATACTTTGAGTGAAGAATTTTTAAAACTGTGTGCATTTCTTTAATTTATTCAGTGACAATACAGTAGCTGCTCATCCCAGGACCTTTGTGTATTCCCTGGCAAATGCAACTTAAACTTTCAAACTCGCCTTGGTGGATACTTCAAATGATTTGAGTTAGTTGCTTACCACCACATGTCCTAGACAGCCACGGTCCCATATGATGATACTATTTGGATGCCAACTACCTTCAACCCCAGATGACCAAATAACCTCTTATACGCCTTCTAGTTCCCTGGGCTTTTGATTGCAACTACTAATAATACTAGTTTATAGTTCATTAAAATATGTGCATCTAGAAGAAACAGGAACCCCTACAACACAGTCCACATTATTTTATACAAAAGGAAATACCTGGACTATGCAAGTTTATGGATCATTTAACCCCACAAACCACGTCTCAGATTATTTCTGTTTCTTTTATCTAGTTTGCACAGCACTAGATTATTCCAAAACCTATTTCACCTTAATGTTCTAGGAAGGATATCAGTTGCAATAAATGCTAGGAAGAACTTGAGCAGAAGCCTATAGCAGACTTTCCTTTTTTATTAAATACTTTAATATGCATTAAATGTGTTGAATATTTTGATATGCATTCACAATTGTGGATCCTACTTTAAAAATTGTCTTTTGTATTTGAACCAGCACTCTGCAGCAGGAATTTGTTTTTCCTCTCTGGACTCTACCACCATGCACCTAGCTTTGCATAAACTCCATTAGTCACATGGCTTCACAATTTTCTTCACTGTGTATTTCTAGTGTTGCCTGGTAATCAATTAATATGGATGGAATGAATGACAAAGACTACCACTTGGAAAACCTTTCCAGTAGAAACCAGAAATCAATGTATAGAGATGGACCACCCTAGGATACCTGCTATTCTCCTGACTTTAGAATATAAAGTGTTCTTGGTATATTATCCAAGATAATTATCCCTTGATATAATTTTTGTTAGGTTTAATTTTTTTGGCTTCCTTTTAGCAGCCCAAGTTTGGATATGTGTGGATGTAAAAGGAGTAAATAAGCTTACTTTTAGGCTATATGCCCTTACTCTGACTAGTCTATACAAATGAAGTCACCCAGGCAACCAGTATGCTTTGACCAGACATACTTCCTTCTCAAAAGCCCTTGACACATGCACACTTGTGGCAGGGTAGAAAATTTGATGCTTCCTACTTGCTTACATTTTATGCCAAAGAAGAGCTCCAGTGGATTAGGTTGAATCTCATGGAAGTATTTTATTTTTCCTACAATGGTTGGATCTAAATTTGAATTAAGGAAGCTATAATGCCTGTTCTTTTTCCTCCAAAGTACAAAATGGAATCTCAGAACTCATCTAACAATGACATGCAAAGTTCTGTCTGCCAAATCAGAAATAGAGAAATAATGTTTTCTTCACAGTTGAGTCTCAAATCAGAAATAGAGAAAGAATGTTTTCTTCACAGTTGAGTCTCAATGGAAGCAAAAAGGCTTCCATTGTGCCTTGGAATCTGAACAATTCAAAATCTTACCTACTCTCCTTAGGAAAAAATGGGTGGAGAAAAGGAAAAGTGTCCCTCTCCTAGAAGCTAGCACCATTCAGCTAAGTGCCACCTCTCCACTCTGAGGATATGAGGCCAAAAACTTAAAATAATTAACATAATTTTTATAGTGTCTCTCTTCCATATCAGTATGCACCTAGAACAACAGGAGGCAGATGATGGAGAACTTAGGGTCATAGGACCCTAGTCATGTATATTTTCTCTTTTCTTGTAGATAGATCAAATAAGAGACATTAATTTCCCACAAAGATGCATGTAAAACCATATTTTCATACATTTGGAAATAGACATAGCTTAAAATTAAATAGAAATGTTATATAATTTATCCCTCTGCTTCTGAGAAAAACACTCCTCTTTAAAAGCATCATTATGATCCAGGCGCGGTGGCACACGTCTGTAATCCCAGCACTTTGGGAAGCTGAGACAGGAAAATCATGAGTTCAAAGCCAGCCTCAGCAACAGTGAGATGCTAAGTAACTCAGTGAGACCTTGTCTCTAAATAAAATACAAAGTTGGGCTGGGGATGTGGCTCAGTGGTCAAGTACCTCTGAGTTCAATCCCTGATACCCTCCCCCCCAAATAAATAAAAGCGTCATTATGTATAATGTTTTTTTAGAGAAGAATGTCTTAGTTTGGAAGTTCTGCTAGAAAGATATGAGTATTAAAGGGCAAGTTCTTGATTTTGGGGTGTGCTCTAAGGAAGGAATGGTAAGGCGTGGAGAGGTGAGATAGGAAAGAAAAAGTTGCTGATAAGGGATGTGTTATGAGCAGGTCACAGCTTGGGACTTTGGGTAGACAGGATAGAAATGCATTGAAGTGCTTCTGCCCCAGAGGAACCTGGGTCATTTGCCCCCACTGCCTGTTCACCATTGCCTGGGATCTGTTCCAGTGGCATCTGCCTAGTGGCTTCTCAGACCTAGGTATGCCAGAAAGTCCTGTGGGCAGAGATTAGTAGGAAGTCCCAGGAATCTCCTGGGACTAGTAGGAAGGTTGCAGCCAGCTCAGGGAAGGTAAATGCCCCCATGGTGGATAGGAGCATCAGTACTGCCTGCTGCATAAGCTCCTCCCATTTGCTAAAGTTGTCATAGATTGACACCTTATCTGGAGAATATCTCCCTAAAATCTATCTTGTCTTTTTTGATATCTTCTTTAAATTTTTGATATTTTTATTAGACTATAAACTAAGAGTTATATTTTCAATCTTCAGCAATAGAAATAGTAACTTTATTTACATGTAATTCTTGCAGAATATTATAGAGTCTGTCCTTATCTCTTCTTGAAATGTATTTAACAAAAATAAAAATATATAAAAGGACCATGTTTTTCTCACACCTGTATTATATTTTATAATTTTTGGCAAAGTGCCACATTACTGTTCCTTTTCCTAGAGAAGTATTAGATAATACTTAGTAAAAGTTTACTGTGTCCCAGGCAATTTTTAAGTGCACAGATAATTGAAATCATTAATTCTCACAATAATCCCTGTCAAATAGGTGCTATAATTATAGATTAGTTTACAGACAGAGAAAATATGAAATTGACGGGCTAGTGCACTTGACCCTGTCATAGAATCCATGCAGGCAGGCTGGCATCAGAGCCCACAACCTTATTCTCTGGCTATTCTGCCAACAGAAGTACAAGGTTATGCAGCCCACTATTACAACTACTTCTTCTGATCATTATTCTTATTATTTGAGCTCCAGTGCTACAGTTCAGCCCTTCTCTGAGTTTGGGGCACAGAGACCTGTCCTTTGCTGTGACTATGCAAGGTCAGCCCTGTCACTGCTTGTATTTGTGCCACTTGGTGCACAGCAATTGACTCCTTCTTGATCCTTTTGATCTACGTTCTGTTTATATTTGCTAAGGTTGTCGACATCAAATCTCTTGTAGCTGACTCTGCATGTGTGTGTGTGTGTGTGTGTGTGTGTGTGTGTGTGTGTGTGTTTTAACAATGTTATGTACTAGGCCTTTCTGTTCAGTGATAATAAAAAATTAACAAAGGATTAAAGTGTCCTCTCCCACTGTATTAAGTACTCTAAGAATGCATACTGCTGATATCTTACCCCATTTCATTTAAAAGATAAGAGGGATAGAATGTTTACCAAATTGCTATTTAGTTCTTATGGATAAATCCCCAGGATTATAACTGGTTTAGGAGGTTCAGGAAAAGTGATAAGATTATAAATCCACACATCTAAAGGAAGATAATTTATACAAGAAATAATAACGTGATGTAAAAAGTTTTTGAACTATTGCTCATAAAAAGTAGGCTATCATCAACAATGTGCATAGAGTTACCTGTACTATATTGAAAAACGAAGTTGTGTATTTGTGAAATGAAGTTTAGTTCTAAATGTATAAGATCACATCCACTAATCTACTTCTACATTCTGAATAATAGAAGGTGCAAATATTTTGGGAGATGCCACACATTTTCAAACTTCAAAATCTTTTTGCAGAGATGCTTTGGAAATATTTTAAAATAACAAATACTGTCAATATCCTTTTGTTTTCAAATATTTTTTATGTATTCCCACTTTTAAACCAAAGAAACTTATTCAAACCGGCAATTTTTTCAGTATTGACTTTTTAAAAAACAAACTAAGAAAATTTTATGAGTTTCCATGGTTTTGGAAGAACAGTGGTACAGTATTTTACGATTTGTGGCTATTTCCTAAGTATAACTAGAATCGAAGTTCTTTCACTATGGAGAAGATAACATGCTGATAACAATTGCTGTTTATCTAGGGAAGAAATCAAGTAAAATTTTATGGCAAAAGCTGCGTTTTCATAATGAATAATCCATTTTCCAGTCAATTTCATTCAGAAATCTTCAAAGAAATTTTTGTAGTGCATCTTCTCAATTTGTTGAAACAAGTACAAGGAAGCTGGGTTTATACACAAAGGTGATTGATTCTCCAAATTGCAACCTAGTAATTAAACTTTTCTAAATTACCAGCAATTCCTCAGGTGTTTATCAATTTTGCTCCATAAATAATCATTTGTGATACAGTAATTGCCCTTTTTTTCTGCTTCTAGTAAACATTTTGACTCTTCTCCATTTTTATTTTGTCACTCAATGGAACAATTTGTAGTTTATAAAAGGACAAAATCTTTTTAAAATGTTAGTCCTGACAATTATTTTTATAAGGTAAATGAAGTCTGGAAGAAAATTTGAGGCCATCAGGAATAACTCTTCAAATACCAAGAAGATCAGCAAGCCAAGCAGTACTTATCACAACATCTGGAAATGAGCAGGAACCTCCACCTACCTGTGTTTGACAGCCACGGATGAATGTATGGGCCATCAGACAAAGGGGAAACTTGCCGGGGTCACCCTTGTTATAAACCCACGAAATCTGATAACATGACAGATTTTTAACCCTGACAGGCAAGGAACTTGAGAAGTCAGTAGAGGCAAGGCAAATGGGAACAAGGATCATTCCCTCCTCCACTTTGATCATTCTGTAAATATTTTGGTCTATGTTTCATATGCTGTTTAGCTTCTCTTATACCCAGAGGACACAAAGACATTTTGCAATATTAGATCATGTTCATGGCAAATATCAAAAGCTCAGTAATTGATTTAAAATCTAATGACACATAGAGAAAAGGCTAACTTTTTTTCTCCTTGATAATATTTCCCAGTAAAAATAACTTGACTCATCTAACTGTCTGCACTGGTTAGCACTTTATTACTATATTATTATTCAGATTTGTTTCCAATTGGCTCACATTTATTTAGTTAGTTTTATATTTTCTTGGAGTGGAAGATAGCTTTCTTTATTTTTCTTTTCCTTTTGGTTTTATTATTTTGTAAGATAATGCATAGCTCCAAAGTCAAAGAATAAAAATGTTCAGAGAACACCATCTGCCAGCCCTGCCTCTTTCTCCTGTCTTCTCCCTCTCCATAAAAGTATTTTTATTAGATTTTGGATTAGCTTTTTGTTGTTTCTTTCTGACAATATAAACAAGTACACACATACACACACAAATTGTGTATATGCAGATATACACAACTCGATTGTATTGTAAACACTATTCTGACTCAGGCATTTTTTACTTAATGCATCCTGCAATTATATATAGCAGCATATAAAGATACTCTTTATTCCATTTTACAGCTGGTTAATGCACTACTATGTGGATACATCATAAATCATTCAACAAGTCTCATAATAGGGATATTTGAGTTGTTTCTTGTATTTTGCTATTGTAAATAATGCTGTAAGAAATACCCTGTGCATAAATCATATCTGTTAATTTTCTGTCAGATTTAATCAATCTACTATTCTAAAGGGTACACCACAATGCACGTATGACTTATGCAATTTGAAATTTGTCTATGAGAAAGATATTTTACAAACTAATGGAAGTGTTTCAGGATACAAGGCAGTTATTTCATGTCAAGCTTCAGAGGGTCTGCCCTGAATGAGAAAAGCAGAAAGAGGAAACCAAGAGCAGAAAACTAACTCTGCATAATTTTCCATACTGAATTAAAAAATGTTTTAAAAAATCTATAAAAAGTGTCATTGATAGCAGACTGAATGCTCTGGAGATCTAATAAGCATAAAATAATAATTATGACAATACAAAAGGCTGAAAAGCTGCTCATCTCATGTCAACCATTGGAGACTCAAGCTGAGGTTTATCAGATGCAATGAAAACTAGACTGAGGAAACATGTCTAGGGAAGGTTCTAGGGATCTTCAGGACAGATTTTGAGTTGATTCAGTTCATTATCTTATTTCACTTTTACTCACCACGACATAAAATAGTATTTCAAGGAAAATAACCTGAACATGGATGTTTCCATGTTGCTGTACTGTAAGAATAAAACTTATTTCCTTTTAGTCTTCATATATATTAAAAGGACAGAGATTAAACAATGATTTCATTTTTTAAAAATCTAGGAAGCATTGTTCTCACTACTCCATTTCCCTGCTTCCTTTACTTTTAATACCATATGCTTGTCATTCAAAAGGACCATACTCTTGTTAAAATGGCAACATACTACACAAGTTGAGGACCTATGAAGAAAGTGTGACAATTAAATTTTTAAAACATGATAACTAAATTAATTTGCAGGTGAACCAATCTGCCCATATTTGGGGGGTGGGGCATGCCAAGGGCTCTTAACCACATCCCCATCCCTTTTTTATTTTTTATTTTAAATTTTTATGATAAATTTTATTTTGAGATAGCATCTCACTAAGTTAGCTTAGGGCCTCCCAAAGTTGCTGAGGTTGGCCTTGAACTTGCGGTCCTCTGACCTCATCTCCTGAGCCACTGAGATTACAGGCATGTCACTACATCCAGCTGCCCATAATTTCTCTGAAGCCATACAGTAGAAAAGTTGTGAGTGTAGGCTTTGGAACATCAGTGGCTGAGTGACCTGGAGAAATTTATTTAACATCTTGGTACCTCAATCTCCTCATCTATAGAATGAAATACTAGTAGTGCCTACTTCATGATTATTGGGGCAATTAAATGGGCAAATATTTAAAGATTTGTTCTTGGCATACAGTAAGTGATCAATAAATTTTAGTTAATTTGTTGTATAAATTATTTTTATGCATAAGTCTACAGGGAACTGAAGTTGTTATGTTCAACTATAAACTTTATAACTCCCCAAATTTTAGCATATCATGATAGAAACAAGAGTCTTCCATATGATGGTAGGCACATGAATGCCTACAGATAAAGTCAAAAATATCCTCAGGAAATGGCACCAGAACATATAAATGAATTGAAAAAAGTTTTACAGAATCTACTAAGTCTCCAGCACACAAGATGGCCAAAATTATTCCAAGCAACACAATTATAAAAACAATCATTTTAAGTAACAGAAAATTCAAATAAGACTATTACAATAAATTAACCAAAACTGTTCAAAACTAAATATCCTCTGATAAAATATTTTCTATCTTCCTACACTCTGCCTTCCACAAAAGTAATTTAAATTTTATTATTACAAATTTTGGCATCAATACATTTATCATATTTATTCTATTTATAACAATGCTCTGGTGAAATTTTTTATTCCTTATTTTTCTTTTCAGAATTACAATATCAATGAGGATGAGAATATTTATTTTGTTCACTCTTGTTTTCTTCACCCTTATTATCAAGGCATGTTGTTCAATAAATGGCTTGATATAAACCAATTAAATTTCAGAGAATGAGAAAGAAGGTGTTTGCAGTTATAAAGTAATTAATATTGAAATAGTTCTCTTGACAGTTGTTAGACAGTATGATAAATTTTATTTTGTGACCTATCTGGATTTGAATGATAAAATTAAAACATCAGAATAATGGAGAACATAATTTTCTGTTTTCTGTGGCAAGAATATACACGCAGAAAAGTGTAAGTAAGGTTCCTAAAAATTAGTATGTTTGTAAAATAGAGGAAACAGAAAATACTTCTACTTTTTCATTAAATCTCTTGTCAGAGCATTAAGGGAATTCCTCTTATCAACCATCATTCTTACAGTGATATTAAAATATGGAATTCATACTGAGTTCATATGGTTGATATATAATGCAGCCGGCAAAGTAAAAGGAGTAATAATAAAAAAGTCAAAGTAAGCTTTAAATATTCTTTGGCAGATAAACAGGATTATGTATAATTCTATAATAACCAGTTTATGCACAAAATCATATTTTAAAACTGTTGAATAATGTGGCTATTGCTGAAGTATGTCTGTTTTAACTAAAATATCAGGCTGAGAAAGCAAGGTCTCTGAAATATTAATGCTCAGGGTATTGAATGAGACTTCATTTCTTAGAATTATAGCTGAAGATTAAAAATGTAGAGTGCATGCATAGTCTTATAAAGAGTGTTAGACATCTACAACATTTTATTAAAAAGCACAAAATGTTACATAATCTATACCATACCTTTGGGGTAGGTACTATTACTTAATCTTACAATTACATATTTGAGTACTCATTTTCAATACTTTTGGGTACATACTTAGGAATGGATTATTTTATAAATCATATGGTAGGTCTGTTTAATTTTTTGAGTAGCTATCACAGGGTTTTCTAAAGTGGCTGTACCATTTCACATTCCCACCAGAAATGTAGGAAGGTTTTAATTTCGCTACATCTTAACCAATACTTGTGGTTACCTGAATTTCTATGGATAGCCATCCTAGTGGGTATACAGTGATATCTAATTTTGATTTGTGTTCTCCTGAAGACTCATTGATGTTGATGTGCCAATTGTCTATTTGTGTTTCTGATTTGAAAAAGTCTGTTCAAGTTCTTTGAAAAATCTATTCTGTTTTTTTAATTTGGGTTATTTTTTACTATTGAGTGGTAAGTATCCTTTATATATTCTGGATATCAGTCCTTTTTTAGATACATTTGCCCTAAAATATATTTGCCTTTTCACTTTCTTGATAGTGTTCTTTGAATTATAAAAGTTTTAACATTGAAAAAGTCCAATTTACCTACTTTTTGTTAGTTGTATTTTTGGTGTTGTATTTAAGAATCCATTTCCAAATCAATGGTCATGAAAATTTATGTGTTTTCTTACCATTTTGTTCTTACATGTCGATATTGGATACATTTTGGAATTATTTTGTACACATTGTGAGGGAAGGGTCCAGCTTTATTCTTGTGCATGTGGCTATCTAGTTGTCCTCTCCTGGAGTGAATACTCGAGTAAACATGAACCTTATATTCCTTAGAGTTTGTTAATAGAGTATGTTCCTGGTTGCTGTTTGAAAAAGTCTTTAAAAACAATTGTATGACATCAAGAACTGTGAAGTACCTGAAGTTTTACTCAACCTAGCTGCTACAGCTTCATGGATTTTTGCAGAAGACGGCAAACTCCTGGGTTGGAGCAAGAACCTTATTACTTATGTAACAGAATGTGCAGCATATCCTTAATGCTGCCACTAATTCCTTATGCCCACAAATCCCAAGGGGCAAAAGACTGCTTGCTCCAAAACCCTGAGTTCAAGAAATCCAATCTTCTAGAATAGGGTGCAGGGAAATATGCCCATCTTCTGCCCTGCAGGAAGATATGCTCTGTACTATACTGGTCAGCATACAAATCGCCCCGTTCCAGAGGGAGACACCATCTTGATCTTCCAAAATGGTTCACCATACAAATAACTGGGAATGAACGTCCAAAACCAAAGCCATCAGTGCCTCTTCTACAAGATGTGCAGAAACACAAGAGACCCAGAGACAATTTTCTCCTAACAGATGAATGGAGTTGTCCCTGGTGCCCAAAACTAGAAAGACAAAAACATTTAATCTTGATTGCCAGCATCAAGACAAAGTAGGCATTGAGTATGTATGGTATGATAATCTTTGTCCTGTTATATTTTCCCCAAGTCCTATATTAAAGATGCAGGTGACCTGAAGATGGGCTGTTTTCAGCTTCCAAGAGAAGAAATGAGAAAATGGTAAATTAAGGCAGCTTATTCCCAAACAAATGTGAAAGAGTCCCTTCTTACTCATACATTTCCCCCAAAACCAATATTCAAAGATCAATAAGCAACTGTTCTTGTCAAGTTTGGGGGATGTCATTTGTGTCTGTCTTAACTTATTAGAGAAAAAAGGGAAATCTTTTTACAGAAAGGATAATAAGATAGAATCAACTCAGAACTATAAAACAGCTCAAAAGGACAACCACAGGGGACTATGAGGGCCATAAATGCTGGAGGGCCAGAAGACAGGAAGGTGGGAGAGACCCACTACAAAACAGGCAGGAGTTTTCCATTTTGCCTCATCTTGGCCTTTCCTTCTTTTATCCAAAGACTACAATGCCCATGCATGCACAGTTTCATTTTTAGTTCTTTATCCTGCCTGAGGTGATGAGGAAAGTAAAAAATGGAGTTCACATGGGTTTTGTGATATTAGCCCTTTATACCTATAAGGGATCTTGTTAGGGATGCTAAACTAGCTATCTATGAACCTGAAAAAGAAAGCTTATCACTAGGATTTATGGAAGACTCCCTGGAATTAACTATGTGTCATAACAGACCTCTGCCTGAAGCTAATTAATGGTATACACAAGTACACACACACACACACACACACACACACACACACACACATTGGAAGACTGTTCAACCTTTAGTCTTCATGGTAGAATATATTTCACTTATTACAGCTCATGTCCTACTTGTTGGTTATGCTAGTAGGATAATCCCACTTTCCATCATTTTTCTGTGTCTTATATGGAAGTGTATCAGGGTAGCCTTGGGTCTCTAACTTGGGTAGATACAAGGAATAAAACAAGCAGCAAAGTGAAGGACGAAATTCTGAAAATACTGCCTTCCAATCTCAAAAAGAGAAGCTAGTAACCAGGTGAATAGAAGGAAGATAAGGGAAAATATATGATTTTTTTTTAATGAGGAAAAGATAAAAGTATGTTAATGACCAAAGGGAATTTACTAGTGATTAATCTAAGTATTGTATTTAACATTTTGTGCTTGTATATAGAATTCATAATAGTTGCTATCTGAGAATTCATTAAGAAGTAACTCAATTGATGCACTCAGAGAGTTCCTAATCTAGTTCAGAGCCAAGCTTTAGATATAAACAATTCCCAGAAATATACTCAAACCATGCAGAATCAAGTTCATTAGCATTGTTGAAAACAAAACAGAGAGCTTTAATCCCAGAAATCTTTTTGGAAAATGTAAACTTCATAAGTCTTCAGAAAGGAATGACAGAAATGAATTTTATCTTCTTTAAAAGGAATTCAGAATTGAATTCTGAGTTGTACTCAGTTCAAGGCCAGCCATAGCCAAATTAGGTAGACCCTGTTTCAAAATAAAAATATGAAAGAACTGGGGATATAGAGTGCCCCTGAGTTCAATCCTCAGTACCAAAAAAGAAAAAGAAAAAAGAAATACAATTTCAGGTGGCAGCCAATTTGTAAGTGTAGAAAATCCCTGATACCGGTGTACCCTTGACTTTCATCATCTCTTTCCTCCCACTAGTCTCTCTCTGTAAACACCTGTGCTTACCTGCACAAAACCACTCAACTGTGCAGGGATGCACAGATCACAAGTAGATGCAACCATTCCCTCCTTTCTTCTCTGAGAAAATCATGACAGAACGGTGGGCAATTTTTGCTTAATGTGTTCTATGTCTAATTTCTTCATTTGCTAGTTGCCTTGTCTCCTGAGGATGGTATTTTAGTTCATTAAGTGCATCTAATACAGGACTCTGGCACTGAGTGGGGCTGGTAGGAACACTGTCAGGAGGCAGGATGGAATACATCTCACTTCTTCTGCCTGTGTCTGATCAGCCTATGAGCTTATGATTATGTAAGAAACTGGTGATTAAAACAACATGATCTTAATGAAAATCAATGACAGCAGTTAAATAAATGTTAACATGAATATTAACAAATCATTCTACAAAATAAAAATAAAAAGGGCTGGGTATGTGGCTCAGTGGTTAAATGTCCCTGGATTCAATCCCAGTAAAACAAACAAAAAACAACCTCATAGGTATGGTCATTACAGAAAACCTAAATTCACTTTAGGTTAAAAAAAAAAAAAGTAGAGGAAACAAAGTCACATTCAGCTTATCTTAACTCTCTTCCAACATGTTAAAAATATATCTTGTGGAAATAATGTAGTGAAACTATAATAGTCATGAATATTATATGATAATGACTAGTTCTCTTGGGATCCTGAGAGAAGCCCTTTGCTATCACACTCATGTTAATAAAAGAATAATTTTAACCTCCATCATGATGAGAACACAAAGTTAAGACAACCCCAACTCCCAGTGCAATAATATGCCTTTGCAATTAATTTAATAATCAACTCATAAATTTAATGCTGCAGAGAACTAAGTCTTCTGACTATTACAATTCAATTTTGTCTGTTTTTTTCTTCATTTCAGTTGTGTTTACATTTTGACATTTTATCCTCAAAATTTTCTTATGGAAATTGTTTTGCAGGAATCATATCTTAATATACTGGTATTGTCATATAGCAATATGTTACTACAGATGTACTTCATCATTAGATGGAACCTGTTTAAACTCAAGTACTGTCAAGAGGAGAGTTCCTTGTCATATGAAATGACTAAATATGTGGTGGAAAATACAAAATTTGGAGCTGCTCTCTCTCCTGATATAACCTGGCTAAATTTATTTCACTGTTGAGATGGTGCACATCACAATACTCAATGGGTAAATTTTTTGAGTGTCAGATACCCATTATAATCCAAGCAGTGTGGACTTTGAAAAAAAGTTAATTTAGGTTTTTGTAATGACCATACCTATGAGGTTGTTTTTTGTTGGTTGGTTGGTTGGTTGGTTGGTTTTACTGGGATTGAATCCAGGGACATTTAACCACCGAGCCACATACCCAGCCCTTTTTATTTTTTTAATTTTTATTTTGAAACAGGGTCTCACTAAGTTGCTGAGGGCCTCACTAAGTTGCTGAGGCTGCCTTTGAACTTGACATTCTCCTGCTTTAGCCTACCAAGAGGCTGAGATTACAGGAGTGCACCACCATGCCCAACTTATTTCAGTTCTTAATTCAGAAGATAGTATCATTGATGTGATGTTAGCACGTTCTTCTTTTATAATACACATTTTTAAAACTGTAAATTTCCTTTTTTAAAAAAATATTTTCTTAGTTGTAGATGAACACAATACCTTTATTTATTGTATGTGGTGCTGCGGATCGAACCCAGTGCCCCACACATGTGAGGCAAGTGCTCAACCACTGAGCCACAACCCTAGCTCTATAAATTTCCTTTTAAGCACTATTTAAGCTGAATTCTTTAAATTTTTTGTCATACATATCTTCATGTTGATTCATTTCAAAGCATTTGCTGATTTCCCTTGTTATTACTTGAATCTGTGTCATATAAGAATATATTGCTTAATTTTCAAAGACTTGAGAATTTCAAAGATATATCTTATTAATTTCTAATTTAATTTTGCTGTGGTCAGGGAACATATTCTATGAGGTTTATACTTTATAACTATAAAGACTTGGTGAACTTAACATGTGAGTCTGAAAAGAAGATGTATTCTGCTGTTGTTGAGGGAGTTGTTCTACAAATATCACATATCAAATTATTTGATAGAATTGTTTTTCTTTTATATTCATCTTCATTTTCTTGTCTATTTATTCTATCATTTAATGAAAGAGGATTATTGAAAACCGCTTGATCATGGTTCACTATCTTTTTAATGTGTTTTTAATGCAATTTGCCAGTATATTTTTAAGAATTTTGGCCAATCTTCCCCCTCTTCACCCCCCAATGATCCACATCAGGTGTTTGGCTGATTGACTCCACCGTTGAATAAAGAAGAGCTGGAGTTGCAGCTCAGTGGTAAAATGCTTGCCTGGCATGTGTGAGGTCCTGGGTTTGATCCTTAACACCTCATGTAAATAAATAAATAAATAAATGAGTTTTTTTTTTAAGAGATCAACTGTTAAAAAAGAAGGAGGAGGAGGAAGAAGAACAGAGGAAGAAGAAGAAGAAGAAGGAAGAGCTTGCTAAGCCAAAAAAGAATTTTTGCATCTATGTTCATCAGGGATATTGGTCTAAAGTTTTCTTTCCTTAATGTATCTTTGTCTGATTCTGATATCAGGGTGATACTAGCTTTGTAGGAGAGTTTGAAAGGGTTTGTTTCTTTTCCATTTCATGGACTAATTTGAGGAGGATTGGTGTTAGTTCTTCTTTGAAGATCTGGTAGAACTCGGCTGAGAATCCATCCAGCCCTGGGCTTTTCTTTATTGGTAGACTTTTGATGGCATGTTCAATTTGATGGTTTGAAATTGATCTGTTTAAATTTTCCACATCCTCCTGGTTTAACGTGAGCTTATATGTCTCTAGAAATTTGTTTATGTCTTCAAGATTTTCTAATTTCTTGCAGTATAAATTTTCAAAAGAGTTTCTGATTATTCTCTATATTTCAGTAGTGTCTGTGGTGATATTTCCTTTTTCATCATGAATTTTAATAATTTGAGTTTTTCCCTCATTCTTGTGGTTACTTGGCTAAGGGTTTATCAATTTTGTTTATTTTTTCAAAGAAACAAGTTTTTGTTTTGTTGTTTTTTTAATTCTTTTTTTAAATTTCAATTTCATTGATTTTGGCTATGATTTTAATTATTTCCTACTTTCTACTGATTTCAGTGTTGATTTGTTCTTCTTTTTTTGGGGCTTTGAGATTTAATGTTATATTATTTATTCAGTGTCTTTTTATTCTTTTAAGTTATGATCTCAATGCTATGAACTTTCCTCTTAGAACTGTCTTCATAGTGGCCCAGAGATCTATATCACTATTCTCATTTACCTCTAAGTATATTTTATTTCACCCCTGATTTCTTCTGCTATATTTTCATCATTCAATAGCATATAATTTAGCCTCCAAGTATTAGAGTAGCTTTTATGTTTTATTTTATCTTTGATTTCTAATTTCATTCCATTATGATCTAATAGAATGCAAGGTATTATCTCTACTTTTAAATATTTGCTAAGAATTGGTTTGTGGCCTAAGATATTGTCCTTTTTTAGAAAATTATCCATGTGCTGCTGAGAAAAATAGTGTATTCAGTTATTGATGAATAAAATATCCTATACATGGCTTTCATTCTAGGGATGCAAGTTTGGTCCAACATATAGAAATCAATAAATGTAATTTACCACATAAATAGGCTTAACGACAAAAATCAAATGATTATCTCAATAGATGCAGAAAAAACATTTGACAAAATTCAGCATTCCTTTATGTTTAAAACACTAGAAAAACTAAGGATAGCAGGAACATACTTCAATATTGTAAAAGCTATATATGACAAACATCAAGGCCAACATCATTCTAAACAGAGAAAAATTGAAAGCATTTACTCTAAAAACTAGAACAAGACAAGGATGACCTTCTTCACCACTTCTATCCATCATAGTTCTTGAAATTCTAGCCAGAACGATTAGGCAAAAGAAGGAAATTAAAGGGATACAAATAGGAAAAGAAGAGCTCAAACTATCTCCGTTTGCAATTGATATAATCTTATATATAGAAGATCGGAAAAACTCCACTAGAAAACATCTAGAACTCAAAACTTAATTCAACAAAATAGCAGGATACAAAATTAACACCCATAAATCAATTGTGTTCCTATCCATCAATGATGAATCAGCTGAAAGAGAAATTAGGAAAACTATCCCATTCACAATAGCTTAAAAATAATATTTGGGAATCATTCTAACAAGAGAGATAAAAGACCTCTACAATGCAAATTATAAAAGACTAAAGAAAAAAACTGAAGAAGACTTAGAAAATGAAAAGATTTCCCATGTTGTTGGATAAACAGAATTAATATTGTCAAAATAGGCATTCTACCAAAAGTGCTATACAGATTTAATGCAATTCCTATTAAAATTCCAATGACATTCTTCATAGAAAAAGCAATCATGATTCATTTGGAGAAATAAGAAGCCCAGAATACCCAAAGCAATCCTTAGTGGGAAAAGCAAAGCAGGAAGCATCACCATACCAGAACTTAAATCCTACTACAGAGCAATAGTAATAAACAGCATGGTATTGGCACCAAAACAGGCATGAAGACCAATGGAACAGAATAAAAGACACAGAGACAAAGAGAGCCTCTTCAACAAATGGCGTAGGAAAACTGGAAATCCATATGCAGTAGTGCAATTTAATTCCTATCTTTTACTCTGCACAAAACTCAACTCAAAGTGGATCAAAGACCTAGGTGTTAAACCAGAAACTTTCCACCTACTAGAAGAAAATGTAGGCTCAACACTTCATCATGTCAGCTTAGGAAATGACTTCCTCAACATGAATCCAAAAAGGGCAAGAAGTAAAATCAAGAATCTATAAATGGGATTGTATTAAACGAAAAAGCTTTTTCACAGCAAAAGAAACAATCAAGAATGTGAAGAGAAAGTCTACAGAATGGGAGAAAATCTTTTGCCACCTGCACCTCAGTTGGAGTATTAATCTCCAGGATATATAAAGATCTCAAAAAATTTAACACACACACACACACACACAAAAACAAATAACCCAATCAATAAATGGGCACAGGATCTGAACAGCTACTTCACAGAAGAAGAAATGCAAATGATCAACAAATATATGAAAAAATGTCCAACATCTCTAGCAATTAGAGAAATGCAAATTAAAACTACACTGAGATTTCATCTCATTTCGGTCAGAATGGCAATTATCAAGAATACAAGTAACAATAAATGTTGGCAAGGATGTGGGGAAAATGGTTTATTCATATATTCTTATATATAACATTGCTGGTTAGACTGCAAATTGGTGGAACCATTATGGAAAGAAGTATGGAGGTTCTTCAGAAAATTTTGAGTGGGGCCACCATTTGACCCACTTATCCCACTCTTCATTATATACTCCCAAAATTTAAAACTAGCATACTATAGTGAGGCAACCACATCAATGTTTATAGCAGTTCAATTCACAGTAGCCAAGCTATGGAACTAATATAGATGTCCATCAACAAATGAATGGATAAAGAAATCGTGATACACACACACACACACACATGCACACACACACACACACACACACAATGGAAGATTATTCAACCATAAAGAAGAATGATTCTATGACATTTGCCAGTAAATGTATGGATCTGGAGATTATCATGCTAGATAAAATAAGCCAATTCCAAAAACCAAAGGTCAAATGTTCTTTCTGATATGTGGGTGCTAACCCACAACAAGGGGTGGTAGAGGAAGGATAGAAGTTTAGTGGATTAGACAAAGTGGAATGAAGGGAAGTGCAGATAGGAATAAGAAAAAGTGTGGCATGAATCTGACATAACTTTCCTCTGTACATATATGAATATACCACAGTGAATCTCAACATCATATATATCCACAATAATGAGATCTTAATTAGAATAAGATATATTCCATTCTTATATAAATATATCAAAATAGATTCTACTGCCATGTACAACTAAAAAGAACAAATAAAAAATTTTAAAAAAGAAAGAGGATTATTGAAATCTCTGGCTAAAATGGCTTTTTTTCTATTCTTTAAATTTTGTATTTTGAAGTTCTGTTGTTAGGCACACACTCATTTAGAAGTTTTACTTTTTATTAATAAATTGCATCCTATATCATATGAAGTGTCTTCCATTTTACCTGGCAATGTTCCTTGTCCTTAAATCTCATTTTTCTGATATCAGTAGATCCATTTCTCTTTCGTGGGTTCAATCTGATTCATAGAATCTAGTTTGCTAACTCCTGCCCTATGTTATCCACTGACATTGGCCCAAACTTTGACCTTCCATATCCACCTCATTATCTTCCTTGCTATTAAGAAATTCATTATGGTTATTTGTCTTATCCATCCCTGTATATCAGCTACATTCTCCAGGTCCTCTTTGCTATCCTGGCTGGCCTGGCTTTGCTATCCTTTCCTCCCTGTCATTGTGATATTGTTGACATGGGTTGTTTCTTTTTTTTTTTTTACTTATATGTAATGGCTATTTCAAAGTCTTCGTCTTCTTTTGCTGTCTCAGTCTTTGGATCTATTTCTTTTTATTGATATTCTTACTAGTTATGGTCCATATATTCTTCTTTAAGTGCTTGAATTTATGACCACATTGTAGACATTATTAATAAGATGATGAGGAAGGTCTGAATTTTTTGATATTCCTTTGAAGTGTGTTGAATATATTTTTGGCAGGTAGATAAAGTATATTCAGCAAAAGCAAGATGAATTATAAGACTTACCTTAACTCCTTTCTTTTTTTTCCTCAGGAATCATAGCCATTTACTATCTGTTTTCCACTATCTAAAAACTTGTTAAAATATATTTTTCAAGTTTTCCAGTTTCCATAGTATGAGGGCAAGTCCTGTACCAGTTACTCTACCATGTTTGAAATCAAAAGTCTTAAATCATTATTGAGTTATGGCTTGACTAAATAAAACAAATATAGTAGTCTGGCTTAATATTACATAAACTCTGAAATTTTAAGATATTGTTCCATGACATTTGCATCTGTGTTACTATCAAAATTAAAAATCCCATCTGTGTTTGGTTGTGAGTCTGCATTTAGTTAGCTATATGACAACTGTGTTAAGCACATTCCTTTAGAGTCAGAACACTTTTTAGAGTCAGAATTTTTAGGCATTTATTACCTATGCTACTTTGTGAAGTTATTTAATTTCTCTATACCCTAGTTTTCCATATAACTTAAGATAATCATAGTAAATACTTGAAGAATTTATTGAGGGTTACTAAATGATATCATTAAGATGAGTGTCAGTATACAAGTGCTTATTAAAGTTAACAACACCATGTGTACTGGTTTCTCATCCTCAAAATGTGACAATCGTATTGAATACATCATAGGGATGCTTTGAAGATTAAACTTTACTACTTAAAAATACTCATATTTTTTGTACTTTGAGTTCTTTTAATTTGATCATTTATTTCTTTTGTTTGTTTTTTTCATTAATGGATAAATCTTTCTCCCTTCTCTTCTTATATCCCTGATAGTTAGGTATCATAACTATTGGAACTGTTTTTAAATCTCATTGACCTCTTTTAACTTTGTCTCTCATTTTTTCTTATTTTCCTGTAATGCTTTTCCTAAAAATTTTTGCTTAATTTTCTAGCTTATCACTTCTCAGTGATATCCATTCTACTTTTCCAACTCTTTGGGTTTTGTTTTTGTTTCTTTGTTTTTTATATAATTTGATTCCCTACCCTCACATTTCTAAACTATAATGTAGAGAAGTAATGATGTTCAACATCTAGATTGGAGAATCTACTTTTCAGAAGATTTCAGTGGAGATAAGGATGTGATGCAGTGGCCTGGCATGTGTGTGGCCCTGGGTTTGATCGCTAGCACCAGAAGAAAAATTCCAGAAAGTTCCAGAAAGTAAGAAATAATAAGTTCCAGAAAGTAAGAAATAATAAGTGTGGTGCCATGCACCTGTAGACCCAGTTACTCAGGAGGCTGAGGCAAGAGGATTGTTTGAGCCCAGGAATTTGAGGCCAGCCTGGGCAAAATAGCAAGTCCCCATTTTTTTTTTTAGTACTGGAGATTGAACTCAGGGGCACTCTACCACTGAGCCACATTCCCAGCCCTATTTTATGTTTTATGTAGAGACAGGGTCTCACTGAGTTACTTAGTGCCTCGCCATTGCTGAGGCTGGCCTTGAAATCGCGATTCTCCTGTCTCAGCCTCCCTAAGTGCTGGGATTACAGGCTTGCGCTACCGTGCCCGGCTGCAAGTCCCCATTTCTAAAGGAGAAAGAAAGGAAAGAGAGAGAGAGAGAGAGAGAGAGAGAGAAAGAGAGAGAGAGAAAGAAAGAAAGAAAGAAAGAAAGAAAGAAAGAAAGAAAGAAAGAAAGAGAAAGAAAGAAAGAAAGAAGGAAGGAAGGAAAGAAAGAGGGAGGGAGGGGAAAGAAAGAAGGAAGATAACAAATAACCAGACTGACACCCTTTTGCATTCTGCACATTAGTTTTAGATAACGTATTCCCTTATACCCATTCTGTATCACCAAAATAACATTACAGAGCAAATAATTATAAGCCCTCAGTGAGTGTATTAGTCAGGGTTCTCAGTAGGAACAGAATCAATGGGATATGTATATGTATGATTATAAAAGGGGATTTATTAGATTGGCTACATGATCAGAAGCTGAATAGTCCCGCAATAGCCAGTTGCACACTGCAGAGCTGGAGGAACCAGTAGGTGCTCAGTTCAAGATGCTGGAGCCTTAGAATAAGAGGGACAAATGTTGCAACCCCAGTCCCAGGCTGAAGGGGCTAAAGGCCTAGAAGTGGCCTGGAGAAACAGTAGTGAGAATTCACATGGGAAAAGTGAAGAAGCTGTAATCCAGTGTCCTTGGGAGATGGGAGCAGCAATATCCTGACTGCTCAAAAAGCACAGATGTTATGTCCCCGGGGCCTCCTTCTTCTTAAACCTTTTTTCCCATTCTGGATCCCATTCTAGCCTATTGGACAGTGCTGCCAACTTTTAGGGTGAGTCTGTACACCTTCAATGTGCTGTCCCATATGCCAATCGTCTCTGGAAACATTCTCATCAACACTCCCAGAAGTCTTTTAATCCTAGATTTCTCAATCCAATCAAATTGACAATCCTGATTAACTATCACATACAATAATAGATATTAATATTCACTTTTTCCTGAAGTTTCCTTCTTGTCTGGAAATCAACTGGTTGTCAGAGGCAACTTGGGTCTGTTTTACATGTGTTTCATCTCCAAGTAGCTTATCCTAGCCATGTTCTCACATCAGTAGCAGAGATACAAGAGTAGATACTCAAGGACTTTGTGTTTCTCTCTGTGATGTCTAAGACTAACACTCCATAGATCAAACAAGTCACATGACTGAGTCAGGGGAAAAGGACATCCCATCACAGTTGAGAATACACTGCATAACACATGGTGGAGGGCATGGACATATAAAGAGTGAAGATTTATAACCATTATCACTATCAATCTACCAAAGGCCTGAGAACCAAGATCAGAAGAACTTTCTTTACAAAGCAAGTAGTGAGCCAGATTTGGTTCATGGGCAACAATTTTCCAACCAATTGTTAACTATAATTAGCATTGTCTATCATCTCTAATTCCATTTTAAATTCCCAGAGTTCAAACGCCATATCTTCATTTTCTTTGTATTTTTTTTTTATCTCCAGTGCCTGGCATATGTTAGGTGCTTACTAAGTGATTCTCTTTTTTGTTGCAATGCTAGATATTGAACCCAGAGTCTTACACAGGCTAGACAAGCACTCTACCACTGAGCTACACCCCCAACCCTCTACCAGGTGATTTTTAAAAAGCAACTGTTTATTGAACTCTTACCAAGCACCAAAGCTCTAGTAAAATACTTCTTCATATTTGGAGATCATTGCTGCCTACTCTTGCTTTTCTGCTCAAGGAATCAGAAGGAAATACTACTTAAGAGTTAGAGAAGAATGAGCCTATTCTAATAGAAACAATTCTGCTCCTAAGCTATGTTTTCTTCCAGTGTTTGGGTCATTTATGTTTCCTGTGCACCTTGCAGAAGTACTTTGACCTATTCACAAAGCCACCAGGCCATTTTTTAATCCTCATTATCTGGCCACATTCTCTAGACAGGACATTACAAGTTTCCTTGTATGATCACTTTACTTTGAACCTAATGGAAGGGTGGGTTCAGTTTATGGTCCTGTAAGAGTTTGAGCCAGGACATTTTGTGTGACTCTGCTACATTAATAATGAGGAAAGCAATGTATAATGTTTGATGAAGAGGATATCCTGCCCTGCCCTATCCCCAGCCCTGCCTTCGCACACCCATCACGCAACTGCCTACTTGATAAATACACCCAAGTGGGATTTATGTTCCTGAGGCTCATCCTTGCCATAACTTCTATTAACTAACTTTCTATTAACTTCTTTACCAGAACCATTTAGTGAGAAGAGTAGAAAATTATTTTTATCTTTAGCTGTCTTTATACATAATGTTTATATGCTTGCAAAATGCCATTTTTATTCAAGGCAAAAGAGGAAGTCGATGCAAAACACTAAATTAATTCCTTTGCTGTCCTGGATAATAAAACAAAGATTTTTAATCACATATAATTATTTTGTACATGTTTCTGTGGAGAAAAAGTAGATGGTACAGCACAAGCACTAAATACTCATTTTCTATGAGTATGTGTCTGTCTGCTCGTGCATGAGGGAGGGAAAGGTTATAATATGAACACATTTAAAAGCCACTACATCTTAATTGAGTCAGAGTTGACACCATATAACTGATGAGGCCATGTGCTAAGAATTACTGCTTGCCTTGTTTAAAGCCTGAGCTTCCCATGTTGGCCGCAGATGCAGATTCCACCTAGAGAAGCAGAAACAATGACCTGAGAGCTGAGACATTAGGGATGGGTGTTGATGAAAAGATTTCCTTGTATTATTTTCATTAGGTTTCCTGCTTGCCTCATCAATGCTTAATAGACTTGGGTGCCAAAACAATAGAAATTACTTTTATGGAGCATCTTGTAGATTTGTTTCCTCTAAAACTTGATATTTCACCTCGGTGATATAACAGAGCACGATCCTCACTGCAATCAGTGACAAATGGGCCGGGATGTGCGTAATCACGAAACACCCCAGGGAAACTAGTGTGAGGCCAGCTGAGATAAGCTGTCGTCCATCTGTGGTCATTGTCTTCCAAGTTCACACAAGATGCCACCCATCACTGTGTTGATATTCCTGTTATCAGTGTTCCTGAGGATGATAGTCTTTGTTCCAGTACAAAAATAGGACATTAGCTCTACTTTATATGGTGGCCCCTGTCTGTGTTACTTGGGCTTTCTTCTCTCAGCCTCATCCTAAAATCTGATCATCTTCACTTATTATATACTATAGCTTCTCAACCCCAGAGCTGTTGACATTTTGAGTCAGTAATTCTTTGTTAGGAGTAGTATGTGCTGTTGGAAGTACAGCAGCATCCCTGGCCTCTACCAACTAGAGGCCAGAGCACTCCCAGAGTTGTGTCAATCAAAAATGTCCCAGGTATTAAAGTTCCCTGGTGGGAGTTTAAGTGGTACCCGAAATTACCTCTGCCTAAGACCTCACTTCCATACAGCAGACTGATTTTTCTTCCAAGGGTGTCTATAATCATGTCAATTGTGTCATATTTTAGAATTTATCAAGCCCTTAAGTAAGCATTGCTTTCAGGTTATAGTTTTACAGAAAAGGCAATGGAAATCTAAGATGGATTCAATTAACCAAGTTGACATCACTGATGACAAAGCTAAAGATAAACCTTATCTCTTCGCAATGCTTCTGTTCACCTGCACTTGCTCCCACTTACTCCACCACAGAGTAGTCAGAAAAAGCTGCTTCATCATCCTCTCTAGGCTACACAAGAAATCCTAAACTATGGAACCAACCTAGATGCCCTTCAACAGATGAATGGAAAAAGGAAATGTGGTACATATATACAATGGAATATTACTCAGCCTTAAAAAAGAACGAAATTATGGCATTTGCAGGTAAATGGATGGAGCTGCAGAATATCATGGTAAGCAAAAATAAGCCAAACCCAAAAAACCAAAGGCCAAATGTTTTCTCTGATAAGCGGATGCTAATCCATAATGGGGGTGGGGGTGGTGAAGGACCTTCAGAGGGGAGGGAAAAGGGTATGGAAATGGAAAAAACGGTAGCATGAAATGGACATTATTATATATACATGTATGATTACACTATCGGTGCACTGTGTTCTGTCATAGGAAAGGGAAATTGTGCTCCATTTGTGTACAATGCATCAAAATACATCCTACTGTCACGTATAACTAATTAGAACAAATTTAAAAATAAAAGAAAAAGAAAAGCAAATCCAATAATAAATATCTAAGTAATTTGGCTCTCCATTCATTCATGCACTCAACAAACAGTTGAATGTCTTCTTTATAACAGATGCTGTTGTAGGTTCAGAAGAGATAGGAATGAACACACCACACTAAGTCTCTGCATCCCTGAAGACATATAAACTAGATGACGATCAGTGCTGTAGAGAAATTTTAATCTTCAAAAGCAGATTAGGAATCACGAAGGGATTACGACTCTGCAGAGCGGTCAGGGAAGTCTTCCTTCTTGATGTAATGTTTGAGCAAAAATATCAATCCGTCTGGATATTGGGAGAAGATTGCAGGCACAGGGAACAGCAAGTGCAAAGACCCTGAGATGTAGGCATGCTCAGAAAATTCTGCAAGGAGACCATTATGGCTGGAATATGGTGATCCAAGAGGTCAGTGGTAGATAATGGGATTAAAAGGGATAAGACGACAGGTCATATAAAGCCATAGAGATAGATGATGTTGATTTACTCTAAAATTTCCTCTGAAGTGGAAAAGCTGAGCATAAGGTGCAAATCCCAGCTTTGCCACTTCCAGTTGTGTAGGTCGGGAAGTTACATTAAGTAGCTCTCTGGGCCTCAGTTTCCTCATATGTGACACAAAGATATTTAATAGTACTACTTGATGGAACTGTGTGAGATTTTAAAAATTCAACATATTTAAAGAATCTAGAAGAGTTTTCTAGTAAGATAATTTTAGTAATATATAAAATTATGTCATTTTATTGATTCAAGATGATTATTATTACTGCTGAATGTCCAATAGGCTGTGGAGGGGGCAGGTATGTTCAATTGCAGAAACAGAGAAAACAGTGAAGTGTTCTAAAATAATCCAAGATTTTGGACCATAATATTATTAAAGAGGTTCAGAGAATTTGGTGTATGTTTTGAATGTAACACCAATAAAATCACAGATGGTCTGAATGTGGGTTTTAAGAGAAAACTGAGAAGGCAAAAAAGGCACCAAGTTCTTTAACCCAATTGGCAATTAGGTTAATTGCCAAGTTCTTTAACCCAATTCTTTAACAAGAATGGAGTTGCCAATTACTGTGACAGTAAACAGTTGGGAAGTGACTAGTTCAAGATAGAAAAGTAGAAGCTCATTCTGGGACATATTAAGTATCAATGTTCATTGGGCATCTAAATAAAGATTTTGAATAGTCTGTTTGGTTTGTTAATCAGCATGTAGAAGCTCTTTGAAGCCATAAAGCAAGATGTGAACACCTTTGAGAGTGAATGAGATAGAGCCCCATACCTTGGCGCACACCTGTTATCCCAATGGCTTGGGAGGCTGAGGCAGGAGGATTACAGGTTCAAAGCCAGCCTTAGCAACTAAGTGAGACCCTGTCTCTAAATAAAAAATAAAAAGGGCTGGGGATGTGGCTCAGTGGTTAAATGCCCCATGGGTTCAATCCCTGGTACTCCCCACCAAAAAAAAAGAAAGTGAGTGCAATAGAGAAGGAGAATGATGAGGACTGAACTTGGGCCCCTTCAGCATTTTTAAGCTAGAAAGACAAGGAGAAGCAGAGAAGGAGAGGACAAACCCGGGAGGTAAGAGCTTTAAAGTAAAAGTGCTATTCTGAGATCTAATAGAAGAAAGCCCCACAAGGACTTCCCATTCCAAAGGTGGCAGATAAATACATAAATCAGACCAAGCTCAATGCTGAGAAGAGCCATCAAAGTCAGACAAAAAGTAAAAACTATCTTTTTGAAGACATCAGAGAGCTAAAAAGAAAAGTGTAACAATTTAATCTGAATCTATATTTGGAGACTAGTTGTTATTCTTCTTTTTAATTCTCAGTGTTTAAATCTTGAAAAGAGAAAAAGAAATGAATGAGTCATGATTCTAGAAGAGACAAAAATCCCAAATGATGACTTCAGGAGCTGAGATTTGGTTTACTCCAGGAATACGCGCTCATACTAAGGAATCTGACTGAGAGATTGAGAAGCTCAAGAAAAGAATTCTCAGAGTTTTTAGGTGAAATACATAGTTCAGTGCCCTACAAAGGAGAAATGAAGTGTAGGAAAACCCTACGTGCTTATTTCAGCATCCTAATGAATTATACCTTCTAAGAGTTATATTGAAGCTCCACAAGGAATCTTTTCATTTTCTAGGACGACTCTTAATTTATTGCTATAGTGTTTAATAACATGTTTTGTACAAATAAAAAGTAATCTGACTCTTGAGAAGACCACTTTTCTTAAATGAGTGTAATTAAATAACAGTATTAACAGGCTCATGGGGTTTATGGCTCCAAATGAAAAACAATCATATTTCTTATGTTCCAGCAAATAAAATTAGAATTGGGAAGTTGGGAAGAAATAAAAACATAAAGATGAATCAGAATTGAAAAAGGACCGATGAGAGCAAAATTAAGGAAGCAATATGAGGGTTTAATAGAAGATTAGTCAAAGCTAGAATTGGGGGACCAAAGCATAATTCAGACGAACCCCTCCAGAAGGAACACACAGAAGAAAAAGGAGCAATGTAAGGGGAAATTATGTGGTAAGTAACTGAATACTGATGTATAAAATAATAATTATAATATGTGGTATGGTTTTTCAACACCTACCATTTGAAATATCTTTTTTTAAAAATACAAAATTTGGAAGGAGTTAAGTGAAATCAAAGACACCAAAGTCCTTACCTTATCCATATAAGTAGTAGAGAGAGAAGTAAAATTTCTCTTGATTAGACAAGAATGCATTTTGTTATCCTTAGGTAACTTTAAAAGAAATATGCTCTATATGATAAAATTTTTAACTAATTAAAATATTTGTTTTAATTATTGCCCTTAATTCCTTAATATTAGATCCTCTCCCAGTTCTCAACTAAACCTTCCACTAATGACAGTATTTCAAGAAAGAAGGTGTGGGGCTTAGGCTATGGCTCAGCGGTTGAGCACTTGCCTCGCATACGTGAGGCACTGGGTTCGATATTCAGCACCACATAAAATAAATAAAGATATTGTGTTCATCTACAACAAAACAAAATATTAAAAAAAAAAAAAAGAAGGTGTGATAAATTCTTCCAAGAAAGGCCCGGTATGAGTGGATAAGGATGAAAAAATGACTATTGGATATGATAATTTAGAAAACACTGACAAGAGCTCTTTTAATGACATAGGAGGTGATAAAAGTTTGATTGAAATATGTCTGTGAAAGAACGAGAGGAGAGAAATAGGACATGGCAAATCCAGGCAGTTTTTGTTGAGGGGGGTGGATTTTCAGCAAGACAGATCAGAACATGGAAAAATAGCTAGAGTTGAATGCAAGATCAACAAAGAAATTTTATTTTTTAATGTGAGGGTTAGTATGAGATGTTTGTGCTGAAGGAAATGATCCTGCAGAGAGAAAACTTAAATAAGTAGAGAGGGCAGGGGAAATTTTCTGGGGCAATTATTTTGATTATGAACAAAGTGATGGAATGAAGTGAGCAAGGAAAGGGGTTGGCCAACAGATAGGAAGAAACAACCCATCCATCTAAACAGGAATGCAGGCCGGCCAATGGCTGCACAGACAGGTGGGTGGGTAGACATGCAAGGGACCATGGAGGTTTTTTCTGGTTGCTTTTATTTTTGCAGTAGGGTAGGAAGGAAGTGAAGTAGAATTTCCAGCTAGCCTCAAAGAATCATCAACACAAAGTTGCATGTTTTTCTTCAATAGCCAGGATGCAAGAGAGGTGGACTTAAGTAGGTTTGGAATTACTTCAAATGGAGCAGTGGGGAAGGAACAGCTTGATCATTTTATAAACATCAGGCAAGGAGAGAAGTAAGAGCATCAGAGGGGGAAGGATGTGAAAATGTGTTTAATCAATAGATTATAGATCCTCATGAAATTAAAAAAAATCAGTAGGATTCAGGTACTTAAAGGAATGACCTAGAAACATTCATTGACTCTGGCAGGGAGGATTCTTGATGAGACTTGTGGAGATTCAGCTAACCATAAATGCCAGACATATGCTCCATGGAATCAGTAAGTGGTCAGATCAATCAATCAATCAATTAATCTTAGAATTAATTTTCATTTAACAGGTCTTCAAATCATTCTAAAATTCAAACTAGATCCTGCCATTACTGAAAAGTCTTTAAAGATTACTACACTTGTCAATTTCTACACTATTTAAGGTCAAAACTCAATCACAAAATGAAGACATGAAAATCCTATTATCTGATTTCTTATTACTTCTCCAAATATCAGAAACAACTTCCTCACCTACAACCTTCTTTAGATTCTGATTACTAACGCCTATCAAAATGAATCTCAGATACTATTATTTTCAGTGACAGAGACCTGACAATGCCATTTAACTAGGTTTACACATACGATTTGAGTTAAACATTTATGTTCTACATTGTATTTATGCTGCATTTCACTGTTTTATGGCTTCTCACAAATTTGAATTTCTTTGAGATTGTGGAATTTAACAGTCTGCACTTCCTTCTTTCCCACTATCACTTCAATATGTTTGTGGATGGATTAATTTACTTAATGACTAAGTAAATAAATTAATAAATGTGCATCCTACTTGAGGCAGAAACCAAGCTAAGAATTTAGCCTTGCAACTAAACAAAGACAGAAGTAACTAGTGAAAAAGAGCTTATGGGGGAAAAAATAAAAGTTTTAAGAGGAAAATATATTTTCAAGGCATCCCATTTCTTAATAACGTAGTAAATAATATGTTAGTAACCCAAGCCCAGTGGATATAATTGCAGATTTATGGGTTAATAACAAAAAGTGAGATATCCTTCTAGTTAAAGAAGAATGTTAGAAGATGGTTTGGGGATGGAGATTCTGTAAAAATGCCAGTTACTTCTGATCACTCTGCCAATAGGTTGACCATTTGACATTTTTGTTAATTTCCCCCAATCTTAAAAGGTCTGTATCTCAGTTGTTTGTATATAAGAGGTAATTAATACTTGGCAAGAAACTAGAAAGAATGACGTTCAATTGTACCTTTATTTTAAGTTCTGTTAAACATCTTTGGTTTCTATGTTCAGCTGTTTATTGGTATCTAGGTAGTTATTTAATTAGCTACTTGTATAATGAAGTCATTTCTTACTGTCAAGGTAGTCATAATCAAGGCCTTAATATAAATAAAGTATGAAAAAGATTAAAATTAATTCATCAGCCAAATATGAGCTCCTGTATAATGGAGACATTTAATTGTTTCAGGTCTGGTATTGAGATTAGCCTGATTGACTTTCTGGCTTTGATTCAATAATCTATTATCTCATTTTGAAATAAAATGAACCTGGTGAGAAATAGTCATTGTATCATTTGTCTTGCTGACATGATCAAAGAGAAGTTTCTTTATTTCTCAACCACCACACCTGGCAAAACATATTACTGAAGCAAGATAGAAAGTATTATTGTTTTCACTGTTCTCATAAGCTACATTCTGCTCTAAATTTCTGTGCTGGGTGAGGATTTAGAAAGACAAAAGTTTGGAGTTCTCATGTTATTTAGACAGTGGTTTACATCATGGCATACCTCAACAAACCATGATGATTTGGTTTGAAAATGCTTTCTTATAAGTTGCAAGACACAGGAGTTACTCTTTTCTTGATTTTTCAAAAAAGAGAAAGGGAGAAATACAGACTGAAAAAACATTAAATGTTACATAGTTTTATAAGTGTTCTAGAAAACCAAAACTAATATATCAAACATATGGCCATAATGTCCACTTTACCAAATAATTTTAAAGTTAATGCAGTTACTTCTACTTCTCTTTGGCTCCCAATTACCTACAAGATAAATTCTGACCTTTTCACCATGGCATATATGCCTTTTTTCTCACTGACAGTTCTTAATATTTTTATTCCTTCCAGACACACATCCTCCCCACCCCGCCATACTGAGTCAGTCACCTTCCACTGTGGGACTGATTTTGCCCCACTCAAAAGCTGAGTGGATTTTACTAAGGAGAAAATGTCTTTCCTAAGAAAGGAAAGAGTGAGAGCAGACAACCATAAATAAGAATGAAATTATGCCATTTGCCAATAAATGGATGAAACTGAATACTATCATGCTAAGTGAAATAAGTCAATCCCCCAAATCCAAAGGCCTAATGTTCTCTCTGATAAGCAGATGTTGACTCACAATAGGTGGGAGGGGGGAGGGGACAAAGGGAATGGGGAGAAGAGAGGGGGGATTGGAATGGGAAAGAAAATAGAATGAATCAAAATAACTTTCTTATGTTCATATATGAATACACAACCAGTTTAACTCCATATCATATACAATCACAAAAATGGGAAGTTTCATTCCATGTATGTATGTCAAAATATATTCTACTATCATGTATAACTAAAAATAACAAATAAAAAGTTGTTCAATATATTTTTAAAAAGAGTAAGAGTGGAAGTGGAAGTAATGAGAAAATAAAAATAGGTACTAGCATACACCTAAATTGGAAACTAAACAACTATTTAGATATTAGGTGTCTCGCAAAAGCTCACGTGTGAGACAATGCAAGAAGATTAGGGGAGAAATGATTGGGTTATGAGATCCTAATCAGTGAATTAATCCTCTGGTAGGGATTAACTGAGTGTTAACTGACGGTGAGTAGGGTGTTACTGGAGGAGGTGGGTCATTGAGGGCATGTCTTTGGAATATACATTTTGACTCTGGTGAGTGGGGTCTCTCTGCTTCCTGATCACACTCTTCTGCCATGATGTTCAGCTTCACTTCAGCTCCCAAGCAATGAAGCCAGCCATCTATGGACTGAAACCTCTGAGACCATGAGGCCCCAAATACACTTTTCCTCCTCTAAAATTGTTCTTGTCAGGTCTTTTAGTCACAGGGGCAAAAAAAGCTGATTAAAACAACAACAATACTTGATTTCATTTGATTTTAGCAAATTTTATTTCATGTGGTTTTAATTAATAAGAAGTTGGCACCTGGAAATATAGCATTACATAAAACAAATTATATAACATAATCTAAGCCTCTTTGAAGATAAAGTGATTTTTTTCACATTTAAACTTTAGTCTTCTTATCAACTGGAAATGTGGATGTACAAGTAAATGTCTACACCATAATATCACTAGACCAATTACATAATGTCATTCAGGAGATGGTTAGGTTTTCCAGTAGAAATTTTCAGTAAACTGTTAGACTGAGGTACTAAGAAATCAAATGATTGGATTGACAGTTTTTAATGTCTGGTGCTTATCATCTGGTAATTATCTTAGAAATGAAGAATATTGCCCATTTTCTGTTGAGAAAATGTGGTAGCAGATTGATAATTTCACATGGCATATTTTTTAAAGCATAATAATTTACCAAAATTAACTGCTATAAAAGTGAGGCATTTCACCATAATATATCTTTCTAGCCCATTTAAACCATTTTCAAAATTCAGGTAACTGGATTTCATTTGAAATATATAATCTGCTACCCAAAAAACTCATTATTTTATTCAGATATAGTATTGTAGTACAACTTAGTAGTTGAGGATGGACAAACCTACTTAGTCCTCAAAAAGTATTGAGCAAAATAGGAAAACTAATTGACTATTTTGACTCTGAACATATTCAAAGAGGTTGAGACAAGAGGATAGTTTTAAAGAGAAAAATAAAAGGATTACATCAGATATTTTGAAAACATATTATTAGGCTACAGTGACTAATAATGAGAGGGAGGTCCCTCCAAGATTGAACAGGCAGTTGCTGGGCAAATGTCCTTGTAGATCAGTTGCTCAGCAGAAGTTCTTGTAGAATATCCTTATACTTTTTGTGTAAGGTTGTGGTGGTCCATGTGGACGCTGTGGTTCTGAATAACTCTTTTATGATAGTTACTACCAGACAACTATACATAAAAACTCTTTATTCATAACTTTCTGGCTTTACTTATTTTACTTTATTTTTGGTTAGATTGAACACAAGCAATTCCATTTTGATTCTGATAATCTTCACATTTCCTTCACACACATTATCCATAAATAACTTGGAGGTAAATCCTATAACTATATCCATATATGGTGAGGAAAATAAGACCTGGAGAAAATAAAGGAAGTGCCCCAAATCACACAGCTGGTAAGTGGTAGAGTTGGGATTTGAATGCAGGCAATCTGGCTCCAGAGTATGTGCTTGTGTTAGTTAAGGCATAACCAACATACCTGACATGAATAACTTACAGGAGGAAAAGTTTATTTGGGTTCATGGTTTCAGAGTCTTTGGTTGACCCATTCCATTGCTTTGGACTTCAGATGAAACAGAACATTTTGGTGGAAGAGTGAGGCTGAGGAAAGCTTCTCTGCTCAAGATGGCTGGTAAGCAGAGAGGGAGAGGAGCCCTGGGAACAAGATATAATCCCCAAGGTCATGCCCCCAGAGACCTCCCTGTAGGTACACACCACAGGCCTACAGTTACCATCCAATACAATAGTCCTTTTAAATTATCAATCCATCACATGGAACAATCCACTGATTAGGTTGCAGTTCCCATAATATAATCATTTTATCTCTGAACATAGCACCGTAGCTATTGGGGACACCTCATATCCAAACAAGAATAGTGCTTTCAACAATTATACTCTCTCACTACATAGCAAACTGTCTCTGATAAAATTATTATGTACATGAGTCTGCATCAATATTTCTGTTATTTTCTTTACCTGAAATATGCCTCTCACCCCTTTTTATCACTAGTCAATATCTAGTCAGTTTTTAGACATCAGGTCAAGTTTTATTCCTTGAACCCCTAGACTAGCTTTTACCCCTGAGAACACATATCAGTTTGTATTAAGTCATGTGATAATTGATTATTTATTGTAAGCCTTTCTGTACCCTAAGATTGCATGATCCACGAATGGAAAACTTGCCAACATAACTGGTACATAGTGAAAATTCCAAAGTACTTTTTATTTAACTAATGGAAGAATTAACAAATAACAATAAATTAATAAATACAGTAATTAAGCAGATTTAAGTTCTCCTAGCTTTGAAAAGTTTTATACTTTCACAAGGAAGCCCTCTATGGTTTCCTCAGTTGGAATTGGTCATTTGGTCTCTTCACCATTAATTCAATTGCTCTTGTACCTATATTTGCATTGTTTTCAGGTTCTACTTTCTATTACCTTTAGTTGATTCATAACCACTTCCTTCCCTATAATATAAATCTCTGGAAATCATGAATGAGAAATATTATACTGAAGAAGGTGGTGTCTTGGTTGCCTTTCAAGTTTCCACAGTGTCTAGTTAAACTATTAAATGCCAAAGGCACTGAGTTTTTACTGGACTGGGTTAGATAAGGTGATGGTAGCCTTGATGCTAATCTATCCTTTTTCAGACCTCAAACTTGGAAAGACCCTCAAAAGAACTGCATGCTTTTGTGACAACTAATTCAAAACAATGAAGTTCTGCATGTACCTTGCCTGCACATGCTGTTCTACCATGTCAAATGTCCCACAACAGGGAAAACATCTGAGAAAAAAAATGTTCAAATATGCAGACTGTCTTACGTCTTTAAAATAAAAACCACATGCTTTTTATGTTCTAACAGACTCTGGACTCCATCAGCAACTTTGAATACTATGAACTTATAGTACTCTCAATTTTGGAATTTCAAATGCATTGTTTGTTCCTACACATATCTTGACCCATACTAGGAATTCTGACTGCTTTTGCAGGAGTGATGATGGAGTTTCATAGTTAGTCCACATTTTCTCACCTCATCTCTTTTGGGCCAAAGCATCTGGAAGGTAATCATTCATCTGGGCCTATATAGCCTGTGGTTATAGAACCATAAACACCATCTATTGCCAGCTTGAAAGTAAAGACCAAACCCATCAACTGGGTCTTATTAGCACCATGTCCTTACCAACTAGGCCAACCCACCCATACTTAATTCATCCTGCTGTTCACAAGAAATAAGATTTTAGAAAATGAGCTCATCAAAAATCCCAAAGAAGGCTGAAAATTTTTGGCAAACTCTACTTTAAAACTAGAATTTGAAATTATGGGATCAAGATAGCAAATGCTATACCATGTGCTATTAGAAGTAATGTTTTCGAAAGATGACTTCTCTATGGTATTACAATCTAGTCATACAATATCAAAACCAGAAGAAACTTGGTCATTAAATGCCTGCTATCCTAGGAGCAAGGGACCAGAGAGTTATCAATCCACCTTAGGATTCACAATGATGTTTTTGTTTCACAGCCTCTGGTACTAATGGATTGCTCCTCAAACATCTCATTCATTGGGACCTGTGTTTATTTATTTTTATCTCCATCCTGAGATCTAACAGATGAGTCTATTGAACAAGGGTATGGAATATCCAATCTACCACCATAAAGTAGCTCCCCTTCTCCTAGTCTGTACCCCAAGGTCCCCATGAACTAATGCTTTCCAAGAGGCTTTCCTTAATTAAAGACGATAGCTTTGTTTGCTTTTGCGATTGATAGGCGATGTGATTTTCAAATTCCAAGAATAGAACATTCTCATCTGGTTCTACTCCACAAATAAATACACATCTAGTTTCCTAACATCTCAGAAATAATATTTAAAGACCCTGTTATAATTCTAATGGGTGTTATATGAGATTCAGATGATGATAAAGTAGCATTGGCATTTTAGAAAGGAGGGAGGAATCAGACACAAGCCTGTCTGATCACTTCATTTTACAGATTAAAGAATCAAGTCCTGGAAAATAAGCCCAAATTTCCACAGAAAGTTGTGCAACATGGACTAAAACACATATATGAGAGATTACCAGGTCCATTCCTTTTCCATAGCTCTATTCTCTAACGTTATTTAATGGCCTCTGAAGGCATACAGTAGATTTAATCAAATGGTAGAACCAAGTGCATCAATTTTGTTCATAGAAATAAGGTCTCATGAAAAGGGAAAGAGAGAAACTGAAAGTCCAAGTGACTTATGCAAACTGGAAAGGTAATTTGTACCATAGCTAGAACTAGAATCATTCTGTTAGGTCTTTCTACCTTTGTAATGCCCTTAAAGAGACACTCGTGGTATATCTAGAGGTAGATATTTGTGTCCCAATCTAAAAATTTGATCAAAATTCTAATAGACAGTCTCTCCAATAAGCAGCAATTTTTATACAATAAGTTTTTTTAAAAGATTTATTTCTGCTTGGCATGACATATGGTGTTATGCCAAGTCCTTTTATATCAAATATTTACAACCTGTGGTCTGACTTTTACAGAAATATCCTTCCAGTGTGCTGACCAATGTATTACTCCTTGCCTCAGTTCATCTATAAATGGCAATGAAAGTTCTTATCATTGCTTTAAACCCCAAATTATGAGTCCTTCCCAAAAATCTAATAGAGTTGAAGAATGAAATAAATTGCATAATATTTTTATAATAAGTGAGAAATAATAGTATCTGGAGAATCATCTCTTTCCAACCAAATATCAGAACCCTGTTTTTCAACATTAATAATATTCTAAAACCCAAATTGCATTCAGTTGCTTCATTTTCTGGTCCTCTGAGAACTGATGAAGATAACTGACTTTATTATGGTGTGATTTATCTGTATTTGGTGCCATAAACAGATTTTCTCCAGGAAAAAAAATAATTGTGCATAATGACAATATCTCTCATGTTACAAATGCTTGATTTATGATAAATATTCTATGAGCAATTGCACAGAATATTGGCTGGAAAACAAAGGAAGTAAAAAATTAAAAGGGTTCTTTATATTTCATACTTTGGCAGAGAGTGAAAAATATTTTAAGCTTTAAAAAAGTACTTCAGAATTGTGAAGGAAGAGGTGAATAATTAAAATTCTCTTATTTCTGGAACCAAAGTGTAAAATACTGTAAATGGAATATCATGTCAGAATACTCCATGGTATAAAGATAATCATTTATTTTATTTTCAATTTATAAATTTCCATGTGAATGCTAATGACCCTGAAAAACATTTTTCCCAATGGTTTTGTTATAGTTGATCCAAAATCATGCACATCATTTTCATCTGTCCACTAGCAAAATGTCAAGTTCCAAAAGAATTAGAGGGAACTGAGTTGCAGGAGTTCCTTATATAATTTTGGAAAATAATCCCTTATCAGATAGCATGGTTTGCAAATAAGTTCCCCCATCCCAAAGGCTAACTTTTCATTCTGTTGATTGTTTCCTCTGTTGTGCAAAAAAGGTTTTTAGTTTGAAATAATTCTACTTACCTATATTTGCTTTTGTTGTGTGTATCATATCCAAGAAATCATTGTCAAGGCCAATGTCAAGAAGCATTTCCCTTACTTTTTCTTCCAGAAGTTTTATAGTTTCAGGTTTTATATTTAAGCTTTTACTGTGTTTTCAGTTGATTTTTGTGTGTGGTAAAGGACTTAAACATTTCACCCCAAAAGTTGTACAAATGGCTAAAAGGTATATAAAAACTCTTCAACATCTTTAATTATTAGAAAAATGCAAATCAAAACTATAGTGTGGTTTCATCATCTCATGCCTGTTAGGATGATTATTATTTTGAAAAGTTTTAAAGGTAAATGTTGGTGAGGATCTGGAAAAATTAATGCCTTTGTACCCTTGATAGAAATGTAAAATGGTGTAACAATCACGGAACACAGAATGGAGTTTCCTCAAAAACTTAACAATAAAACTACTGCATTATCCAGCAATCCCACTTATGAGTATACATCCAAAATTATTGACATCGATATCTCAAAAAGATATCTGCACTCCAATGTTCATTGCAGCATTATTCATAAAAATAGCTAAGGTATGAAAACAACCTAAATGTCTGTAGATGGATGAATGAATAAAGAAAATATTGTACATATGTATGATGGAATATTATTTGTCCTTATGAAAGAAAAAAATTCTACCATTTGTAACAACATGGATGAAGCTGGAAGACATTAAGTTAACTGATATAAGCCAGTTACAGAAGGGCAAAGACCAGATGGTCTACTTACCTGAGATATCAAACTCAGAGGCAGAGAAGATGATAATGGTTGCCAAGGACTGATAGTGGGGGAAATGGGGAGTTACCCAATGAGTATAAAGTTGCAGTTAAACTAGATGAATAAGTTCTAGAGTTCTGCCAAACAACATATTGCCTATAGTAAACAATACAGTATTGTGCACTTCAAAACTGGTTAAGAGGATAAATCTCATGTGGTGTTATCACATACTGAGAAAAAAAGAGGGAGACACAAGGAAACTTTTGGAAGTATTGGATATGTCTATTACTTCAATTTTTCTGATGGTATCATGTGTTTTGCCTGTGTTCAAACTCATCAATTTGCACGCACTAAGTATGTTGAGGTCTGTGTATTTCAATATACATCAATAAAGCAGTTATTAAAATAAAATTATTATTATAATCAATTTTCTTGAGGAAATGTTATCTTTAGGTTTAAATATTGCAGTGTTATAGAAAAAAAATTGTTACAATCATAATTTTTCTAACTTTGCACAAAATTATAAGCAGATTACATTCTTCATATTAAACACCTTTATATGCACTTTCAATGAACAGTATATATATATATATTTATATGTATTTTTTATCAACCATCGTAACAATTTTTTTTCTATTTGCCTCAACAAATGTTTTCAGTGAACAGTGTGTACAGCTTCTGAAAATTTGTTTTTTTCTGTTATGTTTGATAACGTATTAAAATGCAACTTTTGAGAAAAATAAAAAATAAAATAAAATATAAAATAAAAAATAAAAATAAAAAAATAATAAATAAATAAATAAATATTGCAGTGTTATTAGATTCCAACTGAATTGGATACTTTTCTGATAACCACTTGTAGAAGGGGAAAAACATTAAAAAATATATATACTTCTAACTTCTAAAAATACTGATGATGTTTGAATAATTGTCTTTTATGTTACATTAGTGATATTTGTATTAGTTGCAATGTATGATTACCATCTGTAAGGTCTAGTTCTATAAACACAAAAGTCTCAAAATTGCATTTTTAAATTCTCACACTAATTATTATTTCCTATTGAGAAATCATCCTCAGTAAACTAGCTCTGTCAAGTCAATGAATAATATTCTATATTGCCAATAAATACAAACAACAACTATGCCAGTTGTCTCATAAATTTGATTTGGAGCATGCTCAAGGAAGTAAAGTTTTGTTGATGCATAAAGAGAACGCCCAGAAAATTAAAATAACAAAATAAAATAAGAGAAAGAAATAGAAAGCAATGTGTAAGCTCTTATAGATCCTAAAGCTTTTGATTGTTGGTTGGAGACAGTGATGTATAGTTATGAATATGTCAATTCTCATGACAGTCTAAGATCATAAAGAGTAATGACCTAATGGGATTCATGTGCAAATTAAATGAGATAATACATGTAAGGCCCAAGAAAATATCTGGCACATAAAGTACTGAGTAAGTGACAAAATAATTTTAATTTTTAATATTTCACAGCAAGCTGGGCATGGTGGCACACGCCAGTAATCCCAGCACTTTGGGAGGCTGAGACAGGAGAATCATGAGTTCGAAGCCAGCATCAGCAACAGCGAGGTACTAAGGAACTCAGTGAGACCCTGTCTCTACATAAAACACAAAATAGGGCTGGGGATGTGGCTCAGTGGCTGAGTATCCCTGAGTTCAATCCCTAGTACCAAAAAAAAAAAAAAAAATTTCACAGCAAATGTATTCAGCTGATGGCCAGAAGGAAGAAAAAAGATGGTATAAAAGTCTGCTGAAGAGTTAGCATTTTCTGTTGCTTTTATGCTTTGGGCTATTTTTTTTTAAATTAAAGTTCTGTTCCACTGGACTTGACACTGATATATACACACAACTAAACATCTTATCAGTACTGAGCAGTCTGCTAAAAAAGAACAATTTGAAAAACTTAAAATAACAGATAATCAGAATTTTTGCTTATCAATATTGTTAACTCTGCCTTTTAATAATGTCTTTTAGTTTTTTAAGCACATGTCCAAACAGATATTATCTAATTTTATCCCATTAAAAACCTTGTGAGGACAGTCAGCCTGGCCATATTACCTCCACTTAGATGTACAAAAGAAAACTCATGACAGGTATCTTGGATTCTAGCATATATCTAATTCTAGCATATACCAAAGGAATGACTCAGAAATCAGATTTTCTCATTTCTCATTTCCCCATTAAAACTACTCTGTCTTTTATGCAGTATTTATATAAATAACTATCTTGCAAACAAAAATTAATTGAACTTCTGAGCCTTTGCTAATACAACAGAAAAATATATTGTTTTCAGTAGGCTTTAGCACTGGGGAAAAAGCAAATTCCATTGTTACCAAGTGTGACTTTCTTAACTCTCTGTAGGAAAAAACAAACAAACACAAAAATAGCAAAGAAATTTGCAAAAAAAAAATTTGAAGATAGAACTTTAGTAATTTAGAAAATCCTTTTTAAGGATTATGGTTTTTGGTTTTTGTTCTTCTTTCTCTTTCTTCTATGTTTCTGAGGTACACATCCTTTTAACATCTCCCTTTTTTTGTGTGATACCCATGATGCAAGAAAACTAAACTAAAAAGGAAAAAGATTCAATGAGGAGCAAACAGAATATATTTGTAAATTTGTGTGCCCATTTTCTTTACCAATCAAGTGCAAGAGGCATTCTGTGTTTTGCACAATATTAACATAAGTTGTTGAAAGTGAATATTTCAATTATGTCACTAATATAATACAAATAAATGATCTGAGTGTTATTTTTAATCTAACTTGTGAAATTGGCTTGTGTCCTCTTTATATTTCTCTGTACATATACATAACAAGTTGTCTTTACTTTAAAAAATGTTGAATTCCTTCTTTTATTCTGTTATTCTTTCTGGGGCTTACTTTATCTTTACGTGGCTACACAAATTCTCTTTCTGTTTTAAATTCTTCCTCCCAAATATAATCCTATTTATAAGAATAAATAAAATTACTTCTATTTGAAAAGTTTTGCTGCGTCCAAATTAAGTAAAAATATTTATTTATTTGTGAATGTGTCCATATTTAATGTCTGTCTATGATATGTGGTGAAAAGAAATCATACTACTCTGAAGGAGCTGTTAGGTATTATCACTCTGACATAATAGTCATCCAACTGAAAAATTGTTTCCCTTGTGTTTCCTTAACCTATTAATTCTCTTCATTATAAGAACACATCCTGCTTATAGAACATCCAACATCTGAACAAATTTTTTTCTTTCATGTCTGAACAAAGACAAAAGTAAACAAATTGCTTTGAGTTTCATAGAAGAAAAAGAAAACCATGTCAGTAAATTCAGAGGTTAGTGAAAGTAATTAGTCACAAATTTTAACTTTGTAATGGGGCATGAAGATGAGACCTGAAATGGCCTTTCTAAACACCCAATAGACACATTGCTGAGAACTTTTCAAGTTTTGCTGGCCACATTGCTATTTAAAATAAATTTGCCTTTAACACAAATTCAAAAACACTGGTCTAAAACAAAAAGAAAAGAAAAGAAAAACACATAGGATTCTTCATAACATCAAATCATCACATTTTTAAAACAAAATTTGCTATTATTTCTCCTTAAGCAATGAGAGTAGAGATAATGTTGGAAATCTGTTGCAAAGAAATGAGATTTCCTCTTATTGTCAATATGAAAACACTCCCTCTTAGTCACAGTGCAGAGGGGAAAAAGTAAGTCATTTGATTGTTTCTTGGTTTTAGGTGTGCCTTCTAAACTGGATGCCATTCATGGACACTCAGGATATAAGACAAGGATGTTTCCTAAACAATTCCCAAATAATAAAATAAAATAATACAGCTCTTGGAATGCACATTTGGTCCTATTTAGTAGAAAAAAATTATACTAAAAAATAAAGAATATTTAAAATGGCTCCTGATTGCTCATAAGAAAAAAATCAGTTAATAAAACTAGTCTCAAAGAGCCAAGCTGAATTTTAGTATTCTAAGCCAGAAGATATTATTATTAAACTGGAATTTTGCTTTTAAAATCAGATAAAAGATAACTTTGCAATAGAAAAGAATTTACTTTCATAATACAAGTGCACTAATAATAGTGAAAAAAGTCAATTTTAAAGAATAAATAATACAAGTATCATTTCCTAAACATAAAACTCTATGGTTTTGCTTCTCTGAAGCATCACAAAATATGCCTTCAATGTATTTAATCTTAGACACCTGTTCATTTGATGAAAGGTTAAAATAAAATGGAAAGAACAGATGATTCTACTTTAAAATCAAAAAAATAAAAAACCTAGAAAATTAGAGAAAGTTCAAATATATATTTTGTTTTCCTAAAATAGCAATAACTTTTTTGCCACCTGACAAAATTGAAGTGTCAACTTGTTAAAAAAAAAAATGGTACCTATGGGGCTAGGGATGTAGCTCAGTGGTAGAGTATTTGCCTAACATAAGCAAAGGTTCAATCCCAATACACAGCTAAAGAGGAAAAAAGAAAAAAGTGGGCCTATTTATAAGTGGTAGCATAACTTTTTAGTGATCAACAATATGTGATTTAACTACACAATGCAATGTTATTCATCCATTCAAAATAATTAGTACTGATGCGCGCTCCAATTGATTTATTTGGTATGGTAGTCAGTTTTAAATCAAGAAGTATAATCCCCCCAACTTTATGCTTCCTTTTTCAAATTGCTTTAGCTATTATAGATGTATTCTGATACAAAGTTTAGGAACAGTTTGTCAATTTATGCATAGAAGGCAGCTGGAATCTTGATATGGATTACACCGGATATGAAATCAATGTGAAGAATGTTACTCTCTTAACAATATCAAATCTTGTGATCAATGAACACAGAATGTCTCCCATTTATTTAGGTCTTTAGTTGCTTTCAATGAGGCTTTGTATATTTCAGTGTATAAATCTTGTACTTCTTTTGCTACATTTGTTCCTACTTTACATTTTTGGTAGTATAACAAAGAGGAAAGTTTGCTTAATTTTATTTTTGGATTATTCACTGATAATGAACAGAAATACAGGTTATTTTTTAGATTGATCTTGTATCCTGTAACTTTTCTGAACACTCATCTACTTCACAGATTTTATGTGAATTCCTCAGGTCTGTACAAGATGCTGTCATCTGAAATAGAGAAAACTTTACCTACTTTATTTCCAATCTGAATGCATTTTATGCTCTTTTTCTTGCTAAATTTCCTGGCTAGGACCTCCAGCATAATGTTGAATATGTGATCAGAATGGACATCTTTGTCATTTCTCTGGTCTTAGGAGGAAAGCATTTTGTCCTTTACCATTAAGTATGATGTTAGCTATAGATTTCTTTTAGATGTCTTTTATCCCTTTATACTTCTTAAGTTTGAGAGAGTTCCCTTTTATTCCTATTTTGGTGAGTGTTTTTAGCATGAAAAGCGTTAATTTTGTCAAATAATTTTTCTCTATTGAGATTATTGTGTGTTTTTTTTCCTTCAGTCTACAAGTGGGAGCAATGACCAAGTAACAGGAAGAAATTCAAGAACTTAAGTCTCAAGACATCAGCTACAGTCCACATAAGTTATGGGAATTCAGCAAGAAAACAGACAAATCAGAAAATTGCAACAAGAGAACAAAGAATTGCATACATCCCCCAAAGGACAGCAGTCTGCCTTGGAACATATAACAAGCAACTAAGAACAAATGTTTGGGTTGCTCATGGCTAGCCAAAAAAGATGATTCTGGTATGATAATGAAATTAAAGGAGCAATACTCCAAGATTGACATGGTACATCATAATAAAGCCAAAGAATTCTTCCTTGAAGCATCTCAACATGAACTGGAGGGGAAGCACTTGGAAAAAATCCAAATGTGTTAGAAGCTCATGTTGACCAGATCACTGAAATGGCAGCAGGAATGAGGAAATCTATTAAAATTGGCTAGCAATAGGGCTTCAAGGAACAGGAACAAAATATTGAACAAGAAAACAAAGGCCTGAGAGAGATTCTCAGAATAACTGCAGAATAGTTTATGAATCACAGGATGGTGCTTCAGAAAGTATGTTTTTGTCAACATTAGTGACCAACAGTGACCCCAGTCTAAGGAAGATCTAAAGGGCTTCCAAGTCTGGGAACTTTGTGCATGGCTCCAAATAATCACCAGAACTGGTCAATTAGAGAAGAATGAACAGAAAACTCAATTTTAGCCAAACTTTTCTTTTGTTCCTTTTCTATAATACGTACAGTTCACTCACTAAGCAATTAACAACAAAAATCGTATAGTTAATGGTCATAAACTCTATTCCAAAACATAATTGAAAGGTAGTAACTGAACCATTGTTAATTGGTGAACAAATGAAAAGTTTTCACTGCTTAACACATCAAAAGCTTTCAGCAGTGCTGTTGGCTTTCTAGGTGTACTTAAATTTGAATATTCCCTGTAAATGTTTGGGAATTCATAGAATTATGCCAATTTAAAATTTTAAGATTTTACCATGGTTTAATGAATGGAAGTTCCTCATTCTAAATTTTATCCTTGCTGTTTGGTGTCAGAGTTAACAAATAGCTTATGAACCATGAGACTTCAGCTTTATTGATTGTCTTCTTTCCCATCAATTGAAATTTTTTGTCAAAGAAAATTCAGGTTTAAATGCTGTAGAGTGTTTTTCATGCATCACTAATAAAAGAGGCAATTTAATTTTATAGCTAATTTACCAAAACTGATAGTTAGCTAACAATTGTCCATAACTTGCTAACATGTATAAAGTACCATCTCAGCAATAAAAGAGAAGGAATATTACTTTCTAAGGAAGAAGATCTTATAATAGCCATATTTATTAAGGTTAAACTACTCTGAAAGAATAGGTTTTGGTTTTCAGTCAATAATGAAAACAAGATTTTTTTTCTTCTCTGATTGATACTGAAGGCTATTATATAGTTCATTTAGCTGACAGAGTAGAAATGTTTAAGTAATAAGATAGATATGGTAATTTCAAAGTAAATTCAGAATTTCTTTGGCTTGTGCAGCCCTTTTTTAATAATTACTCTTGAGATACAGAAAAGTGGATTCAAATTTCAAAGAAAAAATACAGTATCTATGTTAAAATTCCATCTGGTCCTCATAACCTGTGACAATTTTCTTTAACCTTCCATTTGGAAAAGGGGTTGGAAATCTATGGACTTACAAATATTTGATTTTAAAAAAAATCAAACAGTATGTAAATTTTTAAAAATTTTTTTTAGTTGTAAATTTTTTAAAAGCCACCAAATACAGAAATTTTCTTTAACATTAATTAAAAATTACTTTTTTCTTATTTTGTAGTGATTATAAAATAAAATAGTAGTATCCAATATGACTAAATATATAAATTCATTTATATTAAATACATATTAAAATTAACACAAGTATAAAATTCTACTTTTGAGTATATTTGTTAAAAAATCTTTACATGTGGTAATCTTTATGTATAATTTAATATATTGGTAAAATTCAAAACTACTTTTCACTTCAGAAATTTTGTAAAGTTTGGGGTGAGAAGGATGGTTAGGGCTGATTTATTAGAAAAGGACTCATGGCCCCAAACATCAAATCGATTGCTTTCTCCATTCAGAGGTCCTAACTGATATTTTATGAGCAAATGGAAGCTTTTTCTTTGTAAACTTTTCTGTTAGTTTTTAAGGAAAGCAGCCCTTAATTCATTGATGCATTCATTCATTCAAATAGTTTTTATCCCAAGGAAGAATTAAAGAAAGAAAATAAGCTACACAGCTGAGATTATATCTGAGGCAATTCATTAGGCCGTCTAATTATTAACTATTACTTGATATTTTTGTAAATAAAAAAGCTGAGTTAATTTATTCTTGTTCTTATTGCTTGGATATAATTTTAAGGTTTTAGATGTTGAAAGACGTTTACTTTGTTTCTAATTACAGCTTTCCATTCTATTATTTTTAAAAATCTTAAATTTATGTCTGAGAGCGTAAACTGCATAGGAGCCTATTTTCATCAATAAAGATGAATCATTAAAATTGGAAAAAATATATTAAAGTGTTCCTTATAAAACAAAAAATTAAAATAATAGTAATGTAACTATTGACATTATTGTTTATGAAGATCACAAAAATAGGCAAAGAACTAGATGATAATATATCTGAAAAAATAATGAAGATAATGAAATAAAAAATACTCTCACACACATAAATAATGCATAATGACTAAGTAGAGTTTGTTGTGAGAATGTAAAGATGCCTTAACATTAGAAATACTTTCAATATAAAACATAGTATAAGAGATTAACGATATTTCTATGATAGAATATTTCAACATTCTTAAGTATTTTCTTCTGGTTAACTTAATTTGTGACTTAGCATACGTAAAGAAAGTGAATGGGCTTCATCATTTCCCTCTCTTTGGGACCTAAACTGATGTTTATGGACCATGGTCCAACCTCTTCTTATGTGTATCAATCCTTATTTCTCTTGCAGAAAGCCTTGGCAAATAACAAAGTCATACAATAAACCTTAAGGCTGTGGTGCATAAAATGCACTGGATAAATCTCTCTAGGCATTTATGATTTTTAAAAAAACTAACAAATTAGGAATAATAAAGAACTTGCTTATGTGAATAATTGTAGACTTTTAGCAGATTAGAGTAGTAAATTGGCTCTGTTCGCACCCATTCAAATCCGTTGTTAATAGAATTCTTTTTTTTGATACTGGGGATTGAACTCAGGGCACTCAACCACTAAGCCACATCCCCAGCCCTATTTTGTGTTTTATTTAGAGAAGGGTCTCACTGAGTTGCTTAGTGCCTTGCTTTTACTAAAGCTGGCTTTGAACTCACAATCCTTCTGTCTCAGCCTCCTGAGCCACTAGGATTACAGGCGTGCGCTACCATGCCCAGTCATTGTAGTAGAATTCTTAAATCCTACCCTCTTAGGGTCACAGAGCTAAAAGCTACACCTTCTATAAGAAGTATTCTATGTGGAACCTGACTTCTACCATACAGCCATATGAGACTTTGCAGGTAGAATAGTTGAGAATCTGATTTGCGGTAGTGAAGATCTGGTTCTTTTAGGGAAGCTGGAGCAGATGTCAGAGCATGTGATCCCAAAAGACATGGGTGCAGAGTGGCAGGCTGCACTGCCATGGCGTTCCACAAGACAGTGTTGCATTATGAGTAGATGTTTCCTATTGCTGCCTTATTCCTGATTATGCCACATCCAAACTATATGTTATACTGAACCATTCTGTTTAGATTAGCTAGCATCACGTCTATTGTCTGCCAAAGAGAATGATAAATGATGCAAACCCAAAATTTCAGTAAGCATCATAATAGAAGAAAAGTGCCTCACACAGATACTACCTGATGGTGCCCATTACACACACCTCTCAACTCCTTAACACATAGCTATACAAAATGGCACAAAACCCAAGCAAGGGTTTACTACCACAGGAATAAACCTTTGACCAGCAGGAAATGTATGTTAGTAGATTCATTCTTTCTTTTCTCCTTGGAATAGAATGTCCTGAGAAATACTCATATATATATTCTACAAGTTCAAATAGTCAGGCTTCCTTGATACTTCCTATTGGCCTTCCTCCTCCTGTGTCTTGTTTTCCTTTATCCTCACTTCTGTTCCCTGATATTGCATACCCTAAAGACATTTTGGGGAAAATACTTTTTCCTTAGGCCCTGTTTTTGTGGACAACCTGACAAAGACAGGTAGACAACCCCAGGAGACTTGTGAGGCTCCATCCTCATATATGTATTGACATAAGAAACAAGATTAACTCCTTCTACTGAGGTTCAAGAAAGAAGGAAATGATGGGGCAAAGGGGAGGGAGAAAGAGCAATAAGGAATGAAATTTAAAGAACCTAAAAATATTGGCAAAACAAAGAACTTGATCTTTAAAAATATAAAGAAGGTAAATAAATGTCTAGCAAAACAGTTAAACAAAACAAGGGTAAAATGCAAAATATAATGAAATTTTTAATAACATGTAATAGTATTTTTGGAACTTTAGAAAGTTATTGTGTATAACAAAACATCAGTAAATTTTGAAGTACAGATAAAGTAAATATATTTGTGAAAAGATTTTTTAAATGTTGAAGAATTGAAAGGAAAAATAGAAAATTTGAACTCTAAGTAACTAGTAGGAGATTGAAATGGAAATGAAAAAGAAAAACATCAACTACTTACAGATTCCCCCAAAATGCTGCTAAGCCCAGATAATATTTGATTAATTGGTGAGCTATAACAACTTTAGAGAACAAACAAACCCTAATAGAAACATAATATGAAAGGAAAAGAGAGTTCCCTATATCAGTCTGTGAAACTAGTATAACTTTGGTAATGAATTTTGTATAAACAGTAAGAACTCACTCAAAATACACAATAGTGTTCATCCTATACATATGAAATCAAACTCCTAAATAAATTTGTGGTGTGACTCAAAGAATAAATGTAAATAAATATACTAATTTAGAAATGACTACTGGAAAACAAAGATGATCTAGATGCAGAATAAGCTTCAGAGTTATAAGCAAAAATAACCGAAAACATGAGCAGACCTCAAAGGGATCAGCAAGTTGTCTTTATTAGGTGGTGGTGGAATGGCAGATGGCATATTTTCAGGGGAGAAAATGGCAACTGATTACAAGAAGTGTCAGTTTTATAGGTTTTAATGAGAGTTAATCATAGCAGAATGTTTAGTGTGACTTAATCATTAATGACTTGGGACGTGCCAGCTGGGCAGTCAAGAAACTAGTTGTGCAGGTTAAAGATTTAACTTAGGAAAACAACTGTAAAAGCTCAAAACTCATTCTAACTCAGGGGAACAGTTGTAAAAGCTTGAAACTCATTGTCACTGGGATAGAAATCCAGAGCCCAAGGCCCATTTGTTTGGCTTCCCCTCCTGGACTCAGTGTTACTGGGAAAGGATGAAGACTAGAGCCCAGGGTCCATTGTTTGCTTTCGCCACCTCCCCTCTTCCCCTCCCAGATCACATTGTCAACCTTTTCTCACTGGGGGCTGTCATTTCCCTTTTCTTGGGGGATGTTATTTTCCATATCCTTCAAGTGAGATTCACTACCTAAATGGCTACATGGGAACAGTTATGTTACTATGTAAATTGTGAAAAGCATGTGATAAAAATTTAATACCCACTTAAAAGAAAGCTAACAAAAATTGAAGAAGAAGGAAACTTTATCTTACATAATCTATTTGCACAATAAGTTATACAATATTACCATATTTAATGGAAAATGTTAAAATTATTGTTTCTTGGGATCAATATCCAGTCAGAAATACTAGTTATCATTTAAATTGTTCAATACATTACTAGATATCTTGGATAATGATTGTGTGGACTAGAAAACAAACAGAAATGTGGTTTGTTTTGCATAAAAAGAAATCAACATTTCCTTATTTCAAATAACATTGTTATAACAAAGGAATCCCACCAAACTCATCTGATTTCAACAAACTTAAATTTAATATTACAATAAAAAGCCTAACTCCATATTTTGATATGTTGAGACTATTTTTAATTAACAAATAATAATTGTATATATCTATGGGCTATAATGTGAGGTTTTGATATATGTTTATAATGTAGAATAACATTATAATGAACCAGGTTAATTGACAAATCCATTACCTGATATATTTAGCATTTTATGTAACCTTCCACCTGCTCTTTGAGCCCCACTTTGGGACAAGCTGATAAGAAAGCCCCACGTTACCGCTTTGGGTGAGAGTAGAAGATTCAAAATCAGTAAGCCTCTGCCTCCACAGGTGAACCTTCACCCAAGTACCATGCCATACGCATAATTTTTTAAACCCTAGCCAGTCTCCTTTGTTCACTTTCTCAAACCAGATTGGATTTGCTTGAGAGGCCTATATTGCCCTCCCCAGAGACCTCAATTCCACACATGATGGTGTTTGTGTGGTATTATCAGTCTTGATATTTGAACCACATTTGAAATATAGGGTCCATCCTTCATCTTTAGAGTATACCAAACACTAAGTGAGGTTGACTAATATAAAATCCTTATACTAAAACTAATAGTGTTCCTTTGTATCAGCAATTTCAAATCACAAAACAAAAAAAAATAAGATTAACAAGAACAAAAAAGGTTATGAATTAAATTTTAAAGAATGCTTCAATTTTTGAAGGAAATATTAAAATTATTTTTAGCAATACAAAAGATCATAGTAAATAGAGAAGTGTTTTGTGTTTGGTACTATTCTGTTACCAGTTCTAGTAGGTGCCACTTCTATCAAAAGCAGTGTGAATGTTTCTTCCTTGAGTTGTTATGTGGGAGTCTTAATCCTGTCCATATATTAGATAAAAGATGTTAAGTATCACTAAATCTATATATTAAATGTAACTTAAATATCCTTGAAGGGTATTGAAAAGGAATATCAAAATGATTTTAAATTTAATATGGAAAAATAAAAATGCAAATAAAATAATATGGAACATTGTCATTATCACTAAAATATGTAAGAGTTCTTCCACTTCAGGTCAAGATGGAGTAGCTGAGATCAAGTTTAATTTCTCTCATTACACCAGGTTTTTTTAAAGTCAAAATATTTGAAATAATATTTCTTTCATTGTTGGGACATCAGGCACCAACAAAGAGTGGTTTCTGAGTTAGGGACATATTAGGTGAACTTTGCAACCTTTCCAGCTTACTAGCCAGGGAGTTTGCAGTCTATGCTACAGGGAAGGTGAACCCAGACTGAGCCCAGCATTGTTACAGATTTGAGAAGATAGAGAGGGATGCAGAGGAAGCCAAGGCTGCTAGCTTTCAGGGAAGTATGCTCGAAAGGAGAAGGCAGACAGAAACAGCTTCAGTTCTGCAAAGAGTCTCCCTTAACAGCTACTGCAAATGACAAAACTACTTAAAGCTCAGAAAACTCCTCAACAAGTTGAGAGGGAACAATACCCAGGACTCACATGAGGTTGAAAATAGGGCCTATTCTCTCCAGCCAGAGCAGAAACTTCCCAATTCATGGGGTTTTAAGTACTCAGGAAAGTCTTGCCTTGTAATAGGAAATAATTAGCCCTAAACACTACTTCACTCCCACCTAAAATATAAAAGCAAGAACTGAAAAGATCAGTTTCTAGTAACTTAAGTAACTCACCATTTAAAAAGGGAAATAAATAAATAAAATTATTTATTTGAAGAGGGCTTCATCACACTAAATCACAGAATTAGATTTATTCCATTAGTTCACAGCAAGTCAGGACCACTGCGATCTCCTCAGGTGTTCACAAGAACTTTTCCACAAGCTAGAGCAGGTCCTTAAACATTAGTCTGCCTAAGACTCTCCTAGTTTCTTAGAGTCCCCAGCTGCAAATAATCTGGTTCAGTATGTTTTTGGATGTGTCCCCAAGTTTGACTTTATTATTTATTGGTTTTTGTGGTAAGGGGGATCAAACCTGAGAACCACTACCACTAAGTTACATCCCCAGCCCTTTTAATTTTTTTTTTTCATTTTGATACAAGTTCTTGCTAAGTTGCCCAGGCTGGCCTTGAACTTGCGATCCTTTTTCCTTCCAACTATTCTATCAAGTATGAGAGAAGCTATTGAGTACAGGCAGAAAGGCTAGAAATGCATTGCTAAATTGTTCCTTCTTTATAAAGAGGATTCGTTAGCATAGCACTGCTAGCCTCTCTTCCCGCACATTTATTAGCACTATCCTCACCTACCTGCAAGTGGCCTGCAAGTGGCCTTCCCAATGCCACATCTGGTCTTCTGGCTCCTCCAGGAGTGTATGATAGAAAGTGTGCATTCTTCTCAGAGAAGGTTCTGGAATGGATTAGTAAAATCTGTCTGTTAAACTTACTTCCACTTCAATCTATTGCCAATGCCAAAAGTCCACTCCTTCTTCTATGCCCTGACATTTTCCAATTATCATTTTCCAACTATCAGCAAGGGTAAAGCCATCATCCTAGTTTGCTTGGGACTGGGGATTTCTGAAATGTGGAACTTTCCATTTTAAACCAGGAAAATCCTGGGTATACCTGGACAAGTTAGTCACCATCTGCAATAAAATGAAATAACAAGAATGTGGATGTGCCTCAAATGTGAATATAAAGCCCCATTCAGATTATCAAAGCGTGAGGAAGAAATTTAAGTCAAAACATGAAATTACTTTGCAAAACATGAAGGGACACAATAAGAAAAAAAGAAAAAAAAAAGCCTCAAATCAAAAAGAATTTACCCCGTTAAAGTTTAAGAAAATTAAAATCTAAACTTCATCCCTCCCATATCTCATCCTGTTCCTTCTGTGCCAGAGTGGTTCTTGGTGCAATGGTCGTACCTTCGCCAGAGCCCAGACAGCCTCTTTCTGGAATGACTGGTCTTCCTTCAGGGCTCTAGAAGCAGTAGTGTTATACTTTCAAGACTTACTTATACTTTCAAGACTCACCTGAGGCCCACTTGTAAAGAATTCAGGGTTTATCAGGATTTACATGATTATCCGAAAGATTATTGTGACCATCACTTCACATCCATAAAATTTAGGAAATCAACCTCAAACTGGAAAACAATTATCCAAAGAAAAATCATCTTCCCAGAACCCAGGAAATGTGTTGGTAGGTATCACAGCAGTATCCCATACTTAGTCCAGGCCAGGGTTGTGGCTAAGACTTTTCTCTGGGACCTGCCTAGAGGAAAGTATATGGAAAAAAATCTCAGTTTTAGTTTCTCCAGGAGGCCAATCCTTCAAAGTCAACTGTCCAGAATCCATGATATATGAACTTCAATTTTATTAGGAAGACTCTGAGCGAGGGGCGAATTTTGGCAGACTATTTTTACTGTTTCCCGGATGAAAATCTGCATTGACTTACTGCCTTTCTTCTCAGAGAGAAGGAAGGCATTATTGCCATGTTGAAAGGTTTACAGGTTCCCAAAGGAGGCAGTCCAGTCCGAGTTCTTATCTGTGCTTTGCTTTTCTATCTGTAACATTAAACATTGCCTGATTTCTATTTCCTTCCGAGTCTAATGTTCCAGGCACCCTAATGGTATCAGCAACCACATAGTTGTTGCAAAGTTTTCCTGATACATGCTGGAGCTGCTGCCTGACTGCCTCTTGTAGTTATTGCTCAGGTCTGAGAAAGCTGTCTTAGGATGACTGCTCCCTCAAATGCAGTTCACACTCTGTATTTAACTTGAAAGAACACAGTGAGGTCTGACTCTACAGCTACTATACAGCCACTTGAAGCTGCTGTTTTCTCTCTCACAGCCCCCTTGTTGACCCTGCATGCAGAATGGATCCTATTACAGCTTATCTGGCACCACTTACCTACGCCTGGCACTAGTTATTGAAAACTAAAACCTCACTAAGCCTCTGTTCCCTGATGGTCTGGTTTCTGTAGTCCTGTCTGCAAAAACAGCCACTCTCCTATAGACAAAGATCTCATAAGCCATAGTCACTTGCCAAGATTAAAATCTTACATGGCTTCAGAATTAAAAGCATCCATGCAAGTCTCAGTGTACATAAGGAGCCACCACAGGACAGCAGATACAAAGTTGTACTGCAGCAGAATGCACTGCAGTAAAGAGCCAGAGTGAAAGCACAGGAGACACATGGTCCAGACCAATGCCCAGGGCAATTTAGCTCCCCATATCTCCTCTCATTTCTTTCTTGAAGTCTCCTTCCCCAAATGCAGAAAATCTAATCAGTTTCCTGATTTGAATATACCCCTCAAAACGCGACAAGCTTACTCAGTGTCTATTGCTGTGAAACTTACTGCTTAGAGAAGCAGAGCAGAAAATAGCAAGAAAGGATGCAAAAATGTCTTTGTCACTTTATGTGGGAAAGCATTTCTTGAAAATGTTCCAGGATGGTGACTGAGGGAAGTGAGAAGAGAACTTAAGGAGAGAAGAAAAAAAATGAAGAGACCTAACTATTTTCCCCCTAACTTTATTGAGGTATAGTTGATAATTAAAAATTGGCATATAACTGGGCTTAGTGGCACACACCTGTAATCCCAGCAACTCTGGAGGCTGAGACAGGAGGATCAAAAGTCAGAGGGCAGCCTCAACAATTTAGCGAGATCCTGTCTCAAAATAAAAAGTTTTATAAGGACTAGGGATGTAGTTTTGTGGTCAAGTACTTCTTGGTATAATCCCCAGTATCCATACCCCTCCAAAACAGTATACAGTTTGATTTTGATATTTGTGTATATTGTGAAATGATTGACACAATTAAGCTAATTAACCTACCTAACACTTGTTACAGTAAACTCTGTGTTACCGTGTGTGTGTGTGTGTGTGTGTGTGTATGTGTGGTGAGAACACTTAATACCTACCCTCAGCAAATTTAAAATGTACAATATTATTAACTAGTCACATTGTTGAACATTGGACCTCCAGAGCTTATTTATCTTGCATTACTAACATATTCTACTCCTTGGCTAACATTTCCCCATATCACCTTCCTATCAGACCCTAATAACTACCATTCTCCTCTTTTTATGTGCATTCGACATTTTCAGATTTCACATCTGAGACCATGTAGTACATATCTCTCTATGTCTGGCTTATTTCATTTAGCATAATGCCCTTTAGGTTCATCCATGCTATCTCAAATAATAAGATTTCCTTCCTTTTTAGGGTTGAATAATATTCTATAGAACATATTATGCCATAATGCCATAATTTCTGCATTCATCTGTTGACATATATTTAAATTGTTTCCATATTTTGTATTATAAATAATGCTGAGATGAACATGGGAATGCAGATATCTTTTTGAGATATTGATTTCATTCCATTGTATATATACCCAGAAGTGAGTGGACCATTTGTAGTTCTTTTAGTTCTATTTAGAGAATAGTTTTTAGTTTCTTACTGCTTTTCATAATGGTTGTATGGGTTTGCATTTTTACCAAGAGCATACAAGGGCTCCTTTTTTCTTCAAATCCTTGACCACATTTGTTACCTTTTGTCTTTCTGACAATAAACATCCTAACAGGTGTGAGTGTATCTCACTCTGGTATTGATTTTCATTTCACTGATGTTTAGTAAAGTTAAGGAACTTTTCATATAGCTGTTAGTCATTTGTATGTCTTCTTAGAGAAATGTCTATTCCAAACTTCTGCCCATTGTTAAATGGAGCTATTTGTTTTTACTATAGAGTTGCATGAATTGCTTGCCTACTTTACGTATTAATCCCTTGTTAGATGCATAGTTTGCAAAAATGTTTACCCATTCCAGAGGTTGCCTTTTAATTCTCTTGTTTCTTTTGCAGTGTAAAAGCTCTTCAGTTTGATGCAATTCCATTTGTCTCTTTTTGATTTTGTCATCATATCCAAAAGTTTTCCATTTTTCCCATTGAATATTATGCCAACTATGGGTTTATCATGTATGGTCTTCATTGTATTGAGGTAAGTTCCTTCTATATCTATCTTGTCAAGTGTTTTAATAATGGATGGATGTCAACACTTTTTCTGCATCTATTGTGATTGCATGTAGTTTTCTTCTTCATTATATATTTTGTTGAGACCACAGTAAAGTTGTTAATATAAGTTTTGAGAAGCAGACATACATTACACCTACTTGGGGGAAGAGATAATTAAAACATTTAAGCATTTTTAGTTTATTGATCAAATGATTAAAACATGGAAGAATGGACACATCTATTTAATGCTGATTGGAAATGAGAATGTGAGTTCAGTTGAGCAGAGTTCAATTGGCTTTATATGTGCTTTAATAACTGGAAAATGAGAAAATAATTCAGATAAGAATGACTGGTCTGAGTTCTGTCATTTTTCCAAAAAGATGAAAGACAAGGGTCATCAGTGTATTGATTGACCAGAAGTAGAAGCAGCAGACAGTAATTTATAAATCATTGAGAGAGAAAAACAAGCCTAAAATGGAATGAAGAGTACTGGCATCTTTAATTTGGAAAAATAAAGATAACTGCTTTGCAACATTTCATAATTGAGCAAATTCCTAAGCTAAGATAGATATTTTTCCCCTTAACTAATTCCTTTTTTTATTTTTAGTACATTATAGTTATACCTAGTAGTGGAGTTCATTTTGACATATTCATAAGTGCATGTAGTCATTTTCTCCATTTCAATCCTCAGTACTACCTCTTTCCCTCTCCTCTCCCTCTGATACCTTTCTCCACTCTATTTGTCTTCCTTCTGTTTATTGATTGATTGATTGATTCATGCATGCTAGTTACATATAAAAGTGGAATGAATTGTGATAGAGACACAGAAACCCACTAATATATACTCTGGAGAACCTTAGGTGTATATGCTCAAGTAAACATATATGAAGATGTTTGTTATAGCATAATTTAAGTGGAAAAATTAAATATCCATCAACAGGAATATATATAGTGAATACATATAGTGCTGCTCTCTATAGTTATGAAAAAAAATTTTAAAAACTGATTTTTACAAACCAAATTAGCTAAATCTCCTGGAATACTATCAAATGAAAAAATGACAACATGCAAAATTAAATATAAGGTAACATCTTTGTATTTAATTTTAGTATTGTTAATACCTTAATCCATAAGCAAGAATTATTTGTAGATTTAAAGAATTTAAATAAAAGAGTATTAGCTTCAGAATAGTAATTTCTGATGAGGAAGAGATGAAAATGTAATTAAAGAAGGGATCAAAGAAAGTTTTATCTATCTAAGGTGTTAGCTAAGAATTATTTTTGAAAGATTTAAAACAAGAGACTCATAATTGCTGTAGATGGGTGGGTGGTTGTATATGTCTATTCTTTCATTTTTGTGTATTTTTTAAATTCTCATACTGAAAAAAAGAGGGGATGTTGAATTTCTACAATTCTATTGTGCTTTGAACTCAATGGAATAAAACAGGATGTTGAGTATATCGTATGATCTTAACAATGGAAAACAGCAATGGTAAGCTGGTAGCCCAGAAAGTGACAAGGACTCTAGTTTCTTTAGTGTGACTATGCTGTAAACTTAGCACACAAAATATTTTTTAATGGCAAGGATTTGACAACATTTAAAAATTGGGAGACATTTCATAAAAATCCTAATTTCTGATTTCTCTTGCAAAATCAGGAGATCCGGCAACTTGGGGCACAGTGCCATGTAGCAGGACTGGTAGAATGAGTCGCTGCTGGCTCTTTGAATGGAGCAAGTGGAGCAGCACTGCCCACACAGAAAGGACATCAGAGCATATGTTCCCTTTCCTCTTATACCAAATAAAAAGGCTGTATATTTCACTTGGCCTATTCCACCCACTTTCATTATCTTTCTGTTCCTTATAGACATCTAAATTCAAAATCCCTGATTTTTTAAAAAAATCATTGAGGAACTATTGGAAAAAAATAAAATATTTTCCACAACTGCCTCTGGGTTATTAGATGGTCAGTCCTCAAAAGTTAAAAAACACTGTGATAAACTTTGAAAACAGCTGAATTCAAAATATTCTTCATATTGCCTCTTCACATTATAGCCCAGCACTCAGGTAACCTTCCAGGATTATTTCCTGCCCCAGCCTTTGATCATTTTCTGCTCTTATTACAGAGAAGTTCCTATCATAGTTCCCAAGCACATCAAATCTTTTAAGATTGAGAGCCTCTCTCTACCCCAGGCCATTCATTGAAAATTGAAAGTAGTATTTTAAAAATCCTTCTTTCAATTTCTATACTTTAAGCAGCTACCCAACATACTCAAAAGCTCACAATGTAAGTTCACTGTGAGTTTGTCCTGATTTCCTATGATTATGTTGTCTCTGCTTCCACATCTAGCAGTTCTTTCTGTGTTCTATAGCACTTACCAGTGGGCATGTACACCATCTGTCTGTGTCACTACACAGCAGGAGGCACAGATCCCCTGGCCCCTTTAGCTTAGAAGGAAAGTGTCTAGAAAATAGTAGACACTCAAAAATATTAAATGACATATCATACATTGAAAATCATATAGACAAGCTATATGTAGGAAATATAGGCATTAAGTTTAATCTATGTTTTCTATGATGCAGTATGAAAGTTTGTTTTTTTTAAATAAACAGTAGCATGCTATTTTTCTTCTCCTGTGAATTCAGGAAATGTAAAAAGTAAGGCCATAGTGATATAACTATGTACACATTGCTATTCTATAATTTCTAGATAGATGAAATTTATTTTATTATGTTGTATTTTCAATGTAGTAAGGAATATTTATTCTATTTTCCCCAAATTCTCATTAAGGGCTTCTAAATTTATGAAGGTAAGTTGAACATACTACTGGTGAGAATTAGATCTCTTCTAACTCACCATATTCAGTCAATTTTAAGAAAACTCCTTAAGTGAAACATACAGCAATATTCCAACATCTATAATTCTGTAGAACTTTTGAATGCAATTTATATGATTGATTTCCATACATATTCTAGCCATGAAGCAGTTTCTTCTGATAACCCTTCGTGGAAATTAAAAAGTGCTGTGTTATTCACTCCCTATACACAAATAACCTGTCATGAGTTATCGTTCCACCCAATATCAGAGCCTGATGTCTCCACTGACTTCAATAGTCTTTTCTTAAGACACTTTACAGAGAATGAATCTGCTTAGCAATGGGAACAAGGAATAGAAAAATGGATAAAAGCTAGAAAAACTACAATTTTAAAATTAGACCCAAAGGAATAATGACTTTTTCCTCTTTCTGATCTATATCATCAGGGGCTTGATAAACATATACTCTATCTTTCAATTGAAATTATTTAAATACTTAGAATTTAATACTAACCAACCTTCATAACTGTAACTTTAAACTTGGCAAAAGATAAAATAAGGAAAATAGAAAAATAAATAAATAGAATGTATTTAATTCTCACTAATTGCCTACTTGTTTGGTTCCATTTTCAGGCACTTGAGAATTCACTATAAAGTGGTCCTACCAGATCATGACAGATGCTTTGTTAATGAACATTCTTTCTTGCACGTGGATTCCAAAATGTTATAAATATAGCAGACAAGAAGAATGTCATGCATGACCTCAAAAGCCAAAGATTATCACTATGTAGGCCAGAGTAGTAAAAATAGCATTGATGTTGCATGAACCAGAGTTATGTTCCCTGGCAATCATCCCGGGCTCAGATTCTATACCATGACCAGAGTCAAAACATAAAGTAATGCAAAACCTGAAGCTTTTGTTATTAAATAGGGAAAAAACACATTTTACTAAATATGAATAAAGTACTGAAGAATGATTTATACTCAAGTGTCTTATCATCTGAACTGTCATGCTGCAGACCACTGATGTTGAGAGAAAAAGGGCAGTTAATTAGGGACTGCCCTTGCAGGTATAAACTATTTAAAAATCTATCCGCTACTCAGAGTATGCTGTTTCATAATTTTTAAACTACTTTTATTTTGTATTTTCTCTACCCTCTTTGTTGAAATGTTATTAACAAACATATAAAAATTGTATGTATATATTGTAGGTGTACAAATGTGAAGATTCAGTATATATATGCATTGTGTTATGATTACCACAATCAAATTAACATATCAAATCATTACCCAGTAGGTGCCTTGTGTATGTGGGCGTGTGTGTGTATGAACATGTGGTGAGGACATTTAAAATCTGCTCTCGTCAGATTTTGAATAAACAATAATCATTAACTACAATGATCACGTTTGGTGTGTGTATTTGTTGCTCAGGACTTGTTTATCAGATAACTGAAAGTAAAACTACTTTTGAAAATGTAGTAAATCTTCATTGCTTTGTAAGACTGGGGTGTTGTTAATTAACAACACTATTGATTATCTTAATTGCCTAAAAATTACAGTAAATACTGTATAGATGGGATACTTACACAATGACAGTTTTCTCATATTCTATTTAATTTACTTGAGAAGAATCACCTAGTTAACAAATACTTATATACAAGTAGTGCAAACCACAAGATTTATTTAAAAACCAAGAGGACAATGTTTCTGGAGTATTCAGAAACATCCTGGGGTATTCAGAACATTCAGTGATTTGAATCATTACTCATAGCAAAGTTCTAGAACCCCATTCTTTGTTCTGATTTCTGGCTCTGATATATCTTATCTGTGCTATTTTAAGAAGAGTTTTGTGTTGGTTTTGTCATCTAAAATATAGTACAAATCATAATTTTATTGAGGAAAGATGTCATAACATCAAAATGAACAAATATTTCATCTAATTCTTATAAAAATAATATTCTAAAATAATTTCCTTTTAAATGAAAAATTGATAATTATATAATTCAAATTAAAAAACCACTTGGGGGCTGGGGCTGTAGCTCAGTGATAGAGCATTTGTCTAGCATGTGTGGGGCACTGGGTTCAATCCTTAGAACCACATAAAAATAAGCAACTAAAATAAAGGCACAATAAAGGCATTCTGTCCATCTACAACTACAAAAAAAAATAAAAGAAAAACACTTGGAACTTAGATTGTTCTCATCTGATAAATCTCATGTGCATGATAATTTGTAATAAATAAACAAATTTTCTCAAAAATCTTAGCTATTCTTATCTTAGCAACTTTTTAAATTATTCAACTATGAAAATTCCCTCACTCCAGATGGGGCTTTTTGGGTGACAGTGCCATTCACTGGAAACAAAGAAGATTGAGAGGACAGAAAAGCTTTCAGTTTGAGGTAAGTTTAGTTCAAAGTTTGTAAAATATCAAAAGGAAGAGCAAGTGGGCAGTCAAAAATGCTAATCTGATGCCCAGAAGGAGGACCTGAACTTGACTTGGAGATCAATAGCATAAGACATGCTATAAAATTATCAAGTAAATAAATCACCCAGGGAGAGAAGAAAGGAAGAAAGTCCATGGATTAAACTCTAAGTAACTCAAGTTAAATATGAGGCCAAAGAGGAGCTTCTAGGAAAAGAAGACTGAGGAGTAACCAGTATACTATAGAGAATTACCAAGGGGAAGTGGGAGAAATTTTACTGTTGATAAAGATGAGAAAAATAACAGATTAAGTTCAGAGTTGAAAATATGACTATTACTTTTGCCCTTTAACAACAATTATTTCAGCTCAGTGATGGGATTAAAAGTAAGAGTGATGAAATTTGATGAATTAATTACTTATAAAGAAAGTCAACATTGTAGACAGCTTTTCGCAGTATGAATACAAGAGAGAACAGAGAAAAGAGGAAGTGAACAGAGGCAATTTGAAATCTTGACAAGTAATTTTTGTTTTGTCTTAAGATGAAAATGACTAAAGTGTTGTTGTATTCTAATATCTTTAAGTAAATATCACTAAAAAATTACAGTTGTTATGTCTTCTGATAAGATATTGAAACCAAAACCACATTACCCAGATTCTTTACGGCTACTCAGTACTAAGACTTTGAACTTAGGGCAGAAACTTTTACTTTGCCTTCCTTTGCTCCTCAATTTAGTACAGTTTTCTATTTTTCTTTTTCTTTTTCTTTTTCTTTTCTGTTTTTTTTAAATTTCACAGTCAGAATTACTATCTGAAAAAAAAGGAGCTTGAAAAACCACGTTCCTGATTCAAGCATTGCTCCACCCCTGCAGTCAAATAACCCCTGCTCCTTCAGTTGCAACTAACAGAAATTCAGAAGTGACCTAGTCCAGTTTTAGGAATTAGGCAAATGCTCAGTTAATGAAATCTTGTTTGGACAAGTATTAAGAACATTACACAGCCATATTTATTCATATTTATGAAGAGCAAAGCATTAACCTACAAAGCTCCCATATCTAATTTTCATGAACCCTCTAGGATGTGAAAGAATTATTGAGAACTCCAAAAAGAAATAATTGCGTGTAGAGATAAGCACTTTACTATTGAAATTTTAATTAACTGAATTCACACTTCCTTAGCTTTTACCTAATGTCCTTTTTCTGTTAAATGAGCTCATTGAAGAAACCACACAACATTTTGTTGTTATGTCTTAGCTAACTGGGCTGTGCCAGTTTCCTGTCTTTCCTTGTTTCTGATGACCTTGACCGTTTTGAGGAGTACTGGTAAGGTATTTTGAGGAATGCTCCTCAATTAGGATTTGTTTGATATTTTTCTCATGATTAGGCAGGGGTATGAGTTTTAGGGAGGAAGACACTAGAAGCAAGTCTTTCATTTTCAACATTTTCAACAGCTCATGTCAATTGTACATAGTTATCAACATGACTTAGCACTTTCCGTGTAGACCAAGGTCACTTGACTGGCAGTGTTTGTCAGATTTCTCCTCTATAATGTTACTCTTTCCCCCCATTTCTACACTGTAATCTTTCAATGGAAGTCACTATTTTCAGCCCAAACATAAAAAGAGTGTGAAGTTATATTCCACTTTTCAGGTGATTGGGTAAATATAAAAAAATCTTTAAAATTCCTCTGCAAAAGAGATTTGTCTGATCTCCACCACTTACACATTTACTTAATCATTTATAACAGTATGGACTCAAGGATATTTATTTTATATTGGTTTATAATTCAATATTAATTTATTCATTTTTTTGTTCCTCTTTGCCATGAAGAGGTCTTACCCCTTTGGCCCTTAGACATATCTTCATCATTGTGGAGTTTTATGTTTTGTGTGTTTTGAATTTGTCCTTACTTTCTGGTACTAGAAAGTAAGATGCTCCAGGTTCATCCTATCTATTTCCTGCCCCAGTTCTAGAATCAGCCATTTTACAAGAAGCTCTGGAAAAAGATGTTAGAAATCAAGATCTAGGTAATAGATGTGCTTGTGATACTATAGTTATCATTGTTTCTAGGCTCTATCAATTTAAAGAGCAAATAAATATATGTGTTTACTAAATCATGTGTTTACATAGCTAAATAATATTTCTATATTTAAATTTCTTAATCTATATTAAGCTAAAAAAGGCTGATTTCTACAATGCTGTATTACTCAAGGTTCTCTAGAGGAATATAATCATTTGTTTATTCATTCACTCATTCATTCATTCATTCATTCATTCATTCATTCATTCATTCATTCATTCATTTATAAAAGGAGATTTATTAGATTCACTTACAGGATCAGAAGTTGGATGGTCCTACAATGGTTGTCTGCACAATGGAGAGCCAGCGGAGCTAGTTTGCTGCTCAGTCCAAGAAGCTGTAGCCTAACAACAAGAGAGGCCAGTGGTGCAGCCCCAGTCCAAGGCTGAACACCTGAAGCCCTCTAGAGAGTTGCTTAGTATAAGTCCATGCTGAAGACAAAAGAAGCTGGAGTTTGATGTCCAAGGGCAACGGCAGCAACACTGGACACATCTGCTCAAGAAGAATTGAGTTTACTCATACTGGCAAGATTCCTCCTCCTGCTTTTATTCTATCTGGTACCTCAGCCTACTGAATGGTGCCACTCTCATTCTGGGAGGGTCTCCTTCCATCCGTTTCATGCCACAGCCTGATCATCTCTGGAAATACCCTCTCAGACTTACCCAGAGTGTCCTTTACTAATTTCCTAGTCATCTCTCAACCCAATCAAGTTGACAGTCAAGATTAATCATCACAAATACTAACCCATTCACAGGTGGATCATTCTAGCCTATTTCCCTTGCTTATCTATAACTTTCCACTTCAAAAGTGAGAAATCTGTTTTCCATCATTCTCCATTATTTTACTTAATTATTCATTCCAATATGCATGTATCTCAGTGTCAGAATTGTTACCCTATCCCATGGGAAACAACTTTATCAACTAAAGTAAAGTGTTTATATGAAGTTGGCTTACCCTTGATTTTATAGACTCTACTCATTTCCAAAGTTACATAGGTCAGCACTTCTACTCCCATCAATTCAGTAAGATTGTTTCACACATTTGGAGTAGTGTGAGATTGTTTTGTCATATTCTGCATTTCATTCTGGAATTTCCCCAACTTCAAAATGATTTTTAAAAATTCATATACACTAAAGTTCACTCTATGTACTATAAGGTTCTATGAGTTTCGAAAAATACCTCATGTCATGCACTCACAATTAAAGTATCAGATTGGTTACCATTTTAAAAGGAAAAAACAACCCTACACTTCATCTACTCAACTCTCCCTCCTTCCCCACGAACCTCTAGCAACCTCTGATATGTTTTAACATCTCTGTAGTTTTGTCTTTTGCATAATGTCATACAATTAGTCATATAATATGTAATATTTTCAGGTTGGCTTCTTCCACTTACTAATACACACTTAAGACTTATCCATGTCTTTTCATAGGATAGTAGTCCATTTATTTTTATTAGTGATTAGTACTCTTTTATATGAGTGTGCCAAAGTTTTTTTCACTTTTTAAGGGATATGTTGATTCCCAGTTTTGAGCAATTATGAATTAAGCTGTTATAAACACCTGTATGTAGATTTTTGTAAGAAGATACATTTCATATCAGTTGGATAAATACCTAGGAATATGATCTTTGGATATATGGTAAGACTATGTTTACCTTTGTCAGAAACTGCCAAACTGGTTTCTAGAGACTTTGTACCATTTTACATTTATATCAGCAATGAATAATAATTGTTGCTGCTCCACAATCTTACCAGCAATTGGTTATTGTTGATATTTGTTGTTGTTGTTGTTGTTTTAATTTCAGCCCTACTAATGGTGTGTAGTATCTCATTGTTTCTATTTGCAATTCTCTAATGAGAAATGATTTAGCATCTTTCCAGATGCTTATTTTGCATCTATATTTTTTGATGAGGTGTCTTTTCAGATGATTTGCGCATTTATTAATTGGGTTGTTTATTTTCTTTTTGTTCAGTTTTAAGAGTTCTTTGTATATTTTGGATGCAAGTCTTTTATCAAATATGTGTTTTGCAAATATTTTCTCCCAATCTCTGGCTTGTATTTTCATCCTCTTAACAGTTTCTTTCACAGAGAAATAGTTTTTTGCTTTGTTTTTAGTTTTAATGAAGCTCAGCACAATTTTTTCTTTCATGTATCATGTTTTTAGTGCCATGTCTAAAATTCAACACCAGAATCAAGGTCACATAAAATTTTTCCTATGTTTTACTATAGGAATTTTAAAGCCTTCTGTTTTACATTAAGAACTATAGTATATTTTCAGAAAATGTGTAGAATTATGATTAGGATCATTTTTTGTTGAACATCCAATTTTTCCAGCATCATTTGTTGAAAATTCTATTCTCGGCGGAGAGGCAAGATGGCGGCGTAGAGAGAGGCACCTTCCAGTCTCGCTAAACTACAGACCAAAATTTTGCTTCAAAAACTTCTTCCACCCAACTTTTCGGCAGAGGATTACAGCCATCAGCACAGAAAATTTCACTTTTGAGTGGAAGC
>CM053403.1:127037033-127152739 GCA_028644305.1 Xerus rutilus
AAAAAAAAAAAAAAAAAAAAAAGAAAATTCTATTCTCCATTGAACTGCCTTTGCTCATTTGTTAGAGATCATTGGTTCTGTTTTATTGATCAATTGTCTATTGTTTCACTACTACACTTTCTTGATTAGGTCTTGAAATTGTGTAATATCAGTCTTTCAACTTTGTTTTTTCTTCAGAATTGTGTTAGGTATTCTAGGTCTGTTGACTTTTGTATAAACTTTAGAATCAGTTTGTTAATACCTATAAAATAATTTGCTTGAATTGTATTTGGGATTGCATTGACTATCTTCTTTAATTTCAGGAGATCTGCATGCTAACAATTTGACTCAATGTATGAATATGGAATTCTATTTATTTAGATATTCTTTGATTTCTTTTATCAGTGTTTTAGAGTTTTCCAGTGTAGATGCTTCATAGATTTTTCCAGATTTATTTCCAAGTACTTCAGGTTGAAGAGTGTTATTTTAAAGTGTGTTGGGTTTTTTAAAATATCAATTAAAGTCTTGAAATTTTTAAATACCAATTTTAACTATCAAATGTTCAATACTGGTATATAGGAAAGCAGCTTGTTTCCATACATTCTTATTTCTCAATTCTTTGGGATTTCCTACAAATAAAATTATGTCATCTGTGAATAAAAACAGTTTCATTTCTTCCTTTTGAATCTACATAAACTTAATTTCCTTTCCTTGTCTTATTGCATTAGCTGGAACTAACAATATAATGTTAAACAGAACTAGTGAGAAAAAAGTTAGTTTTACCTTATTTCTAATCTTGGTGGAGAGTAATTTTCAGGATAAGTAGTTGTAGATGTTTTGTAGATGATAAAGTTCTATATTTCTAGTTTCCTAAGAAATTTTAAACGAATGAATGTTTGAATTTTTCAAATGTATTTTCTACTTTGAGAGACATAATTATACACTTTTTCTTCTTTAGCCTATTGGTAGGGTAGATTGATTATATGATTGATCTCAATTTTAAACTAGCCTTGCATACCTGCAATAAATCCCACTTGGTTTTAGTATATAATTATTTTTATGCACTGGTAGATTTGATTTACTAACATTTTGTTGAGGTATTTGCATTTGTGTTTATAAATTATTTGTCTTTACTTGTCCTTTCTCATATTTCTTTATGTATTTTAGTGTTAAGGAAATGCTAGTCACATAGCAGTTGAGGGCAGCTATGTCCTCACTGATTTTCTCCCTTGATGAATTAATTACTGAAAGAAGAGTGTTGAAGTCTTCAACTACAGTCATGGATTTTTCTTTTATTCTTTCATTTCTATCAGTTTTTTTCTTATGTCTCTTGACCCTCTATTGTTACATGAATACATTTTAAGTATTGATATGTCTTTAGGGAAAGTTAACCCCTCTACCATTGTATAATGCTCCTCTTTAGCCCTTGATAATATTTCTTCTTCTGAAACCCATTTTGTCAGAAATTAATATAAAGACTTCATTTTTCTTTTGGTTAATGTTAGCATGGTATATATTCTTTTATCTCACCTTTTAACCTCTCTGAATCATTGTACACCAAGTGAGTTTTCAGTAGACAACAAATACTTGGGTCTCGTTTTTGTTTTGTTTAGCTTTTAATTCCCTCTGCTAATCTCTGTCTTTTAATTGATATATTTGGATCATTCATATTAGAAGTGATAATTAAAATGCTAGCTTAATATTTTCCATGCTTTTAACTATTTCTTATTCCTTGCATTTTCTTTGTTCCCTTTTCCCCCTCTTTTCTGCTTTCTTTAGGTTTTAATGGAACACTTCATAAGATTTAATTTTACATCATCTCATATCAATTATACTTGTTTTGTTAAATAATTTTGGTGGTTGCTGTGCAGTTTCCAATATATTTTTGCAACTATGTCACCCTTCAAATAAATAACACTATACTGCTTCAATTTTAGTGCTAGTAACCTAACAAAATATTTCCAATTCTTTCATCCTGTACCTTACTACATTCCTGTCATTTATTTGTTTTGTCTGTAATTCAAACCACGCAATACATTGTTACCATTATATTACATAAACATTTCCTTTTAGATTAATTAATAATTAAGAAGAATAAAATATTTTTTTCTATCTTCATTTTTACTTCTCTATTGCTCTTCCTTTTTCATGCAGGCTGGGGATTCTGACATATCCTTTTTCTGAAGATATTCTTTTAATGTTACTTTCAGGGTGAGTCTGCTGTTGAAGTTTTTTGGAAAGAAAATCTTTCCAAGAAAGTCTTTATTCTCCTTTACTTTTGAAGGACATTTTCATTAGAAACTGAATTCTAAGTTAGTGATGTTAGGTCCGCTCAAGATTTCACATTTCTTCTCGTGAGGCAAGTGCAGAACCTACAATATGACTGCTACTGCAGGCCACAGAGAACAAAGCAGCAAGCAGCCCGCATGCGCAAAGGAACAGCCAACCAGACACTGATACGTAAGCAGTAATGGCACCTCCTACCAAATCAGTGGACTTTTCCTGACTCATCCTAGAAGGACTCTCACCTCAGCAGGAACCCCTGACCAATCCCAAAGGACACAGGACTCTAGATACCTCCTTTTCCTACCTCATAGCTCTTCTCTTCCTGCCTTAAGCCTTCCTTTTCCGGACCAGGCCCTTTAAATTTTTTGTACCGTGGTACACGTGTGCCATTCTCGTGGACCTGCTCTGTTGGACTGAGGAGTTTGCCCGGGAGCATACATCCCAATAAAGTCTTACTCAGTGGTGTAATTTGCCTCCTTTTGGTTTTCTGGCTTTACAAGTGAGTTTATTCTTTCAATACTTTCTCTCCACTTTCCTCTTCCTAGCATGGTTTCTGATAAGAATTCCCCTGTAAATGTTACATTTATTCCTAATGGGATAAGGTGAATTTTTTCTGGCTTAAGATGTCCCCTTGCCTCCCTTTTCATAGTTTAGATATGATATGTCTAGGTGTAGTTCATTTCTTTTTATTTTTTACCCTTCTTTGTGCTCTTAGCTTCCTGGATTCATAGCTTGATGTATGTATTAATTTTGGAAAATTCCTAGCCATCATTATTTCAAATATTTCTGCTGCTATTTATTTTCTTCCCCTTCTAGTATTCCAGTTATATCTGTATTAGAAGTTCTTTTAGTTGTCTACGAATTCTCTTCCATTTTTTAAATTAGTTTTTCACTTTTTATTTTATTTTGGAGTGTTCCTGTTGATCTGTCTTTTGTTGATTCTGCTGATTCTTTCCTCTGTTGTGTCCAATCTACCAATTAACCTATTGAAGATATTCTTTAATAGTGTCAGTGATTTTTTTTATGTCTAGTATTTCCTTCACTTTCTTTCTTAGTTTTCATCTCTTTACATTATCTAGCTGATCTTGACTATCGTATGCTTTTTCCATTAGAGCTTTTTACTTATTAACTATAGTTATGTAATATTTTTGCCTGAAAATTCCAACATCTGGGTTCTTTCTGAGTCTGGTTCCTTGTTTCCTTCAGAGTGTATCTTTCTTTCCTTTATTGTGCTAATAATTTGATATACTGGGCAATAGTAACTAAGGTCAGCAGTCCTTTCATGTGAGGATTTATTGTAATCTGGTTAGGAGTTGTTTTAATGTTTGCTAGAGTTGTAGGAGCCAGAGGTACAGCTATTGTCCTTGCTTTTGTATCTCTTCTTGGCTTTCTGCTGCTTTAACAACTCCTCCTCAGAGACAACCTATGTCTTCCAACTCTTTCAGCTGTGGTGCACTATTATCTTTCACTGTTATTGCATTATGTTGTGGTAGTGGTCAGGTGTGGGAGGTGAGAGTGCTAGCATCTTATGCCCAGTCTCAGTGTTTTAGTATGCCTATGTACCTCTGAGCTGTGACTTACACAAGTATTTTTCCAGTGACACACCTCTTTTCCCTGCCTTAGATATAACAAGAAGTTCATGGCAGGTGGGGTGGGAAGCATTTAGTGTAAGGGAAACATCCTTCCTTAACTGAGAGATGGCTCTCTAAAGTCTGATCCTATGCAAAATGGATCTTTGTTATACAGAATGCTACAAGGGCATTCACAATGATGACTACTCCCTTCCTTTGCCAAACAATGAAAAGTACTTTATTTGGATCTTTACCATGAGAACTTGATGAAGTTTCTAGAAGTAAACCCATGAAAGTTTGGGACTCTCCTAAGACTGCAGCCCCAGAAGATTCTCATTCTCAAGCTAGCCTATTCTCAGTCTCTAGCAAGTCATTAGTAACATTTCAGTAGTCCTAACCACTAATGTTCCTGATAAATAGATCTCTTCTCTGCCTCTAGATGCACCTATCTGGATTTCAGAATGGCAGTTTGTCCTGAAAACTCAGTTCTCTAAAAGGCCCAAAAAAGGACATTAATTTTCATTTTGTTCACGTCTTTCTTACTCCAAGTTTGGAAGTAATGGTTTTCAACCCTTTACAAATGTCGAGACCAAAAGTAGAAGTCTCTATCGAATGTTCAAAAGGAAATTTTAAATATCAATTTAACCAACATTTTTTAACCTGTGATTCATAATTAACCAAAAATACATGTGTATTTGGGCAGCATATATATTGTATTTTTCACAGCTGTCCAGAGCTTTTGTTAGAATCTCAAAGTTTTCATGCCTTGAGAAAGCTAAGAACTACATGATAGAAAAATTTCTGTATGTAAAAAGACAACTGAAATCCTTAAGATCGGAGTAAGAAGAAGACATAAAATACATCACATTTCCTTTCATTTGAATATCTTTGAATGATGAATATAAATTCTAAATTATAAGGCAGTATCTGCTCTACATATTTAGTTTGCTTTCATAAGTCATCAAAATATTTTGACAATCCAATTTGCAATTCGGCATTAGATAAATTCATCTAAATCCAACACAAAATTTGTTGTTTTAGGGAATAGTAATTAAAGAGCAGATTTGTTTAGATGCAAGACTAATGTAAGATTCTAACAAGAACATATTCAGGCATTGTTTCAACTTTTCTAAGAGACAAGGACTTAGCTTCATCTGTTTATGTAACAGAGTATGCTAACTAACTCCAACTGTGAGGTTGGAGGTGTCTCTCATACTATATGTTATATGAATATTATTAACAACAAAGTATCAAGATAAAAGATTATTTTTCAGATTTGTAATGCTTTGTGAACTCTTGCACTCATTTTCAAGACTGATCAGATGTTATTGGTGGGTGAAGGTGAAAAGGAGCCTACCCGAGAGCATTAAATTAATGTAACTTTTTTATTAAGAGAACATTACAGTGGCATTATAAAATCCTTACCTATTTCCTGTCATCTTTAGCAGATAAAAAGGAGAAGAAGCCCCACTGTTTACAGGAAGAAGATCCTGGGGCTAGTCCACCACTATTTTGCTGTTGCTCAGTATTTTACATTATCATCAGATTTCCTAACAGTAGTCTCTGAAAGATGAAAGTGGACTCTCACTGAGAATTCCACACAAATGGATTAATTTGTGTCGCCATTTTTGGCATGTTGCCATGGATACAGCCATCTGAAGGCCTCAGTGCAGCTGTGAGTTGATTGACGGTCCATTCACAGCACAAGGCTTTACAAAACCAGTAACATGAAAGAATGCTCATTAGTGGACAAAGCTCTTACATACACATTTGGGTGAGGCTTCAAAGGCTTGATGTTACCTCTTAGTAAATCTGACCTTCATGTTAATATCACTAATGAAATTTAGAATTACCCTGTGGAAGAAAAAACTCAAAAATGTAGAGTTAACACATTTTTTGAGACCTTGCTGATTTCTCTTTCATGCAAATCTAGCTAAAAGACAATAGATTGCATATATCAACAGAAAAGGGTTTGTTTTATAAACGCTATACTTACTTTAAAAAGTCAGAGTACAAAAATCATTTATTATAAACTTACAGCCTGTTTGTGATTAATAATAGGAATAATTTCCACTATTTACTATGGAATCAGAAAAATACAGGTTGCATACTTCTGTCTTCTGTATGGAACAGCACACTGTGAAGTACATTGTGGACAGCTTACACTGTCCACATACCAAAGTGTGCATAAATGCACTTTCAGTTCTGTATACTTATACCTAGCCCATAAGGCTTCATCACTGCTTGGTAATGAAATACTTTGCTCTTACACACTCAGGGTAATTCAATCAACTCTGATTTAACAGTCCAAGGTGTCTATTCTGTCAATGCAGGATACTTCCCACATCATATTTCTATTCCTCTTCTCCTTGAATATAATCTAGGTTGCTGAGGTGGTTTATATATTGCCTTGTTATGAAAGCACTCACCACTGGCCTTACTGGCCTCTGCAGACCTATCCCTCTGGCCTTGAGCACTGGCACCTGTCTGACTACATCTTCTGCTGATGTTGACTTTTCTAAGTTTTTTAGGTCCTCCTCCAGCTTCTGTGTCAGCACTTCTGTCTGTCTCCCCAGCCACTTCTGTGCACTTCTTTGGGTGCTCAGGAATGGTTTTCCCAATCCACAGGACGGTGTTGGAGACTCTGTGAAGCTGTCTGCAGACTTGACTACATAGACATCTGAGCACCTGAGACATGGGGAAAGAAGGCTTATAGCTAATGGGGCAGGGAGAAACTTTGTCAAACTCCACAGCTTCTTTAATAGTATTAACTCCTCTTGCTGTGTCTCATCAGATGGGTAACATCTACTTGAAGTTGCTTTTGACCCTTTGATCTTCTTTAGCTATGAGTCTTGCTTTACTTCCATCAAAAGGGCCAAAAATAACAACTCCTTGAGGACTTTCAGCACTCAAGATTCCTGCTGTTTTCCTTGAATCAGAATCAAAAGACATCATTTGGCACATAACCCATGTATAACATAAGCTAATCCATCAACATGACAGCAGAGATGAAACCAAGACCCTACTGTCCTTTCCATTGCTGATGGATTCAGTAGGATTTACTGTTTGGTCCTCTCTATTTTAGTTAAATTGGGCAGAAAAAAACAAATCAAAATTAACATTTTGGAACTGATTACTTAGAAATACTTCATGTGAATTAAAATTTTAGCACCTAAATGAATCAAAACACTAATGAACTGTGGAATGCAGGAATATTTGCTCACATTTGTACAGGTGCATCCTAAATGGAAATATTCCTTGTAACAAAGTATATGATTAATCTATCCTAAAGTGTTAGAGTTCAGCAAAAATAACGTGAATCATGTAGGGGAATAAGTCATGTAGGTAAAACAGGAGGCTGGCTGAAATAGTGTTATAAAATAAATCATCCCATAAAACATTCACATTTTATGTCTTTTTTCTATGTTGCTATTTATAAATTATCCAAGTTCATTATTGTGTGGTACAGAAAGGCACTGGGATAAAGTAAGGGAAGCAGCTGAAGAATCTAAGCCATCTTGTGAGAAGGAAGGAAAATTAATTAGGAAAAAAATAATTCTTAAGAGAGAGAACCTCATATGGTAAAATAAACAGTAGAACGTACATTGCCAAAAGAGTAATTACTAGGCAGAATAGAGAATATAGAACTTAATTTGTAATTATGCCTGCTTTGTGAAGTCCTTTTTAGTTTTCTACTTCCTTTTGGGCAATGGTAGTTAATTCTGAGATGATGCTTTGATCAGGAAATAATAAAAGAGTCTATGTATTCAGTTTTCTGTGAAGCCTCAATCCCAAACCTTTGAAAATGAAAAATGCCAGAGACAGGTCAAATTTCCCAGACCTCAAAAGTACTAAATAACACTAAGTAAAGAATAAACAGACATAAGCATTTTAAAAAGATACCTTATTTATAAGATCATTGCTATAGATGGAGAGGTAGGAGATGCAGGGTATTTCTTGGGCCTGATTTTGCAAATAAATTCAATTAGGGAACAAATGAACAAATTATTCTTAGAAAAGAATGAAGCAAAGTCTTCCATTTTAGTAAGCCCAAAGTTTGTAATTCTTTTATATATGTTTAAAAACCTTAGTTTATTTCTTTTTTTTTCATTTCTCTGGTTATATGTGATGTAGAATCACAATGTACATGCAGTCATACATATAGCTAGGACTATGGTCTCAGTTTATTTCTGTATGTGACAATTTTTAGATTTTATAAGTATTGAAATCAAATTAAAATTTTTTATTTCAATAAAAATTGAAAAACAAAAATTTACAGATTAAATATGGAGACACATTGATATAGATTTTTATAAGTATGTGTGTAAATACCCACATGGTGATTTTACTTCTGGAAATTTCTGATGGTTTTTGCTTTTAATAAGACAAGATTTTAGGTTTTTAACTCTATCTTCCTAATTGATAGTTATGAAATCTTTTTTTCCTAATATCTTACATGTCATTTATTAAAATAAAATGTTATTTGTTTGCAATATTCATCTTAACCCTTTATAGCCAACAATAAAAATTAAAAATCAGCATGACCATATTGCTGGCTATAAATTATAACTTTAGAAAAAATAATTAAAGAAATATTAGCATTGGTTGATGGCAATACAATCAGAAGTCAGTAGTCAGTATAGCCTCAAAATTTGTGTCAAAAATGCAATAAAACGTAGGTAAATAATACAACTTGATATTGATCTATTTTATGAAATTCCCTTAAATTTAAAAAATTAAAAATAGAATCTTTGCAAGTATCAAAGATTTGTGGACAAAGACACCCATTTAAAACTCCAGAAACAGTAATGATGAAGAAAAAGACTAATTTAGAACGTGAAATTTCTGACATCAGCTTTATCAGTTAAGGTGAAGTACAGGTACAATTTAAACTGGTAACTGCAACTGTGTCATTAGTGGGCTTAACTTCCATTAAATTTAAGAAATTAAAACAAAATCTGTTTATAACTGTAGGTTAAAGCTCTCATAACCTAATTATTTCACCTCTGAAAATTCTTACATTGTCTCACACATGAGTTTTTGGAGCACATCTCATATCTAAACCATAACAAAGATTTTTAAAATTACATTGAAGTCAGTAGTTTAATGTTAATTTTCAGGAAAAAAATGTTTGCAAACATGAAAGGATTCCCATAAAAGTAGTATGTTAGTCCATGGACTTCTATAAGAAAATACCTTGGGATAATTTTAAAACACCAGAAATTCATTTTTTTATAGTTCTAGAGGCTGGGAAATCCAAGTTCAAAGTGCAACAGATTCAGTATTGGTAAGGGCTCTGTTCCTCATATATGGCACCTCTATGGAAGGTGTAAAGGGCATACAAGCAACTCAGATCTCTTTATATTTATAAGGGCACTAATCCCATTCACAAGCCTCTGCACTCATGATCTACCCACCTCCCAAAGCTCCACCTATCAATACCAACACATGGTAAATTAGAATTCAACATTGCAATTACAAATATTCAGACCATAGCAAGTAGAACAAGAAACAAGGAAAAATTAAGTAGAAATGTATAGAACTTAGGTGAAGAATAATAACTTTATAGAAAGACCAAAAAAAGCCATTGAGTAAATTAAAATGTTTTTAAAAGTATCATGTTTACAAATGAAAATATTCAGTAGTATTAAAATGCCCATTCTTCTTTTCCCCATGACTCTGGAGTTGTAATTCAGTGTCAGTCAAATATCAACCTCAGGAGGGTTTTTTTTTTTTTTTTTGCCGGGGGGTGGGGGGAGTTAATAATACTAATTTAAATAATTTGATAATTCATATGGAAGACATAATCAAACACATATCTATGTTAACTGTTTTGGAAGATATTGGGAGTAAAATGAACAGAAATTATACAGTCCAAACTCGTAAGGATTTTAAATTTGTAGTTGGAACGACAAAAAGTTTAAAAGTATACAAATTTAAAATTACATACCATGCATAATCAGGTAACAAACTATGTAACAAACCAGACCCAATTAAACAATGAAGGCTAAGAAGTTTAATCTTTAAGCTATAGCAAAGAACATCCAAAGACAAAAGCATACGTCTAAAGACTGAAAATCTACATACCATAATGTTGAGAGTGGTGAAAGGTACTAAGATTTTCTTCTTTACAGGTATTGTTTAAAATTTCTATGATATAAATTCTAAGGAAAAAAACTAAATTAGCTTTTAAAGCAACTTGAAATTAAGAACAATAGCTCAAACATTTGTAAGTTTTTCTAGATTATCTTTCAACTGTTGTTTTACATTCCTGTGTGTGTTTCCTATTTAAAAATTGACTTAGTGAATGGATATAGATAAAGACATAGGAAGTGTATTTTCTCATTTGCTATGAATATTTCTTTGTTCTTCATTCACAAACATATTCAGAGTACTTTGAAAACTGAAATATCTGTAACTTTTCTTTCATAAATTTATATAATAATATTTTGTTTATACATATGATGAGAAATATAAAACATTACTATTTATTTAAGTTTTAGAAAATATTATGTAGAATTACTTGCTGTTACTCCAAAAAAAATCTCTGGTTTAGTTTTACCCTGGCAGAATTTAGTCAGATTGGTCTCTCATAATAATTGGCATTTTTAATTTTTTATGAATGTTTATTGAATAGTATAGCTACCAAGCCATGAAAACACAGAAAACTTTTATTTATTTGAGAGTTCAGGAAGACACTGCCAGTGGAACTAACCTTTAAAAATCAGAATAAACTGAATATTAGTATTTCTAATATCTTTGGCCAATGAAAACCCACTTGTCTATTTTTCTCCTTCAAAATGTGGATAATTGAACATATTACCATATAAGATATAAAATAATTATCACTTAGGGTTTTAATACCTACAGAAATTGCTCTACTTTAAAGCTTTTCACTGATTAATCCTCAAATCAGTATAAATGTCAACATATATTTTGTAATTCACTTAGGACAGTTATGCATTTTAAGTCTGAAAAATATTCTTTGTATTAATATTGTATTCTAATGTCTGTCAAAAGGCATATCATTTTTAAAAAATGATCATTTTTTAAAATATGAATTACTTAGATTTTTTTTGTAATGCTAGTAGCTCTTCAAAAATAATTGCCCATTAAACAGTCTATTACGTTTCCAAATAATTCAATGAGTAAACTCCATGACACCACAGAGTTTTAGCCAATTTCAGCATTGGAAATGCATAAACCCATCTAAGTGCTGCTTCAAGAACTCTTTTTGAGAGCCATTGGCAAGTGTTATGAAACAGCCAATTAGAAGTTTCCATGAGCAACTGGAGCCAAAGCATTGTGGGCTTGGCTCAAAGACACTCCAGGGGAATGTCCATTCCAATCCATCAAAAGCAGAATCACTTCAATTTATACAACACTTATGTACTTCAAGGGAAATGTTAATTAATATGCAATAGCTTTTATTTCAACATTTAAGGCTTAAGGATAAATCATTGGTAGTTCTTCCAAATGATCTCCAGGACAGGAAAAGAGTAGCCAGAATAAGCACTACAAACCTGTTGTCCCACCAGTGACCTTTATCTTGAGCTAGAGTTACTTCCTGATGTAGATGTTGGAGACAGTTCAGTTTGTATGTGACTTTAATCCAAACCAGCTCCCTAGAATGAGGTAAAAATGAAACTTTAGATACCAAAGAACCAAAAGGGGTAAGATATAATGTGTGCTACTGCTAAACATGATTCACCAGTACCTATGGCAGGATGTTAATTTTCTCCTCTTATTTGATATAGGCTTTTCTTCTGAAAGTAAAGTACAGGAAAAGACTATGTGCCATCTACATGTAAATTCAAATATCTTCCATTCACATTTGCAGTAAAGTAGCTGAACAATGAACAATTATTTCAACTGGCCAAGAGAGTTCTATAATGAGAGACTGACTGCCAGTAGTTATCCTTTAAGTTATGGAACAAAATGAGTCTTTAAAAATCATTTTGTCCAAAAGGATAGAGGGAGAGTTGGCAAAATGAGGTCATCAACATAGAAATTTTTGGGTGTGTATTATTAAACTTATTAAAACCTAAGCTTAAATTTATGATCCAGAAGCCAACTAGCCTGTGCTCTGCTGATCCTCATCTATAGTTTGTACCACACTGGCCTCAAGCTTTGCAGAAAGTCAGGAAATTCAATACTAAACCTTCAACCACAAAGAACAGGGTGTTAACATGACAGTCATTCATAGTTAATTGAGTAAATTTAGACACAAGGTAGCCCCATTCTATTTTTTATTTCCTCAATAATTTGATGGAAAAAATGAATGGGAACAGGGAAAAATCTCTAGGACTATTACTCATTTTAATGGAGAAAAAAGAAAAAATTATAAATGTATCTCAATATCACTTTTTCCAAAAAGGCTTATCAGAATTGATTTATGAAGTGTCATATTGAAAGAAGCTGGGAGAAATCACAATTTCTCTTCCCATGATACATCATAGAAAATTACCTGTGAAGGACAATGAAGGAAGAAAGAGACTTTGCAAATATGGCGAATTAGATTTTGTAAGCCTGAGAGAAGACTTAAATATAGGAGGAGGGTACTTTCAAAAAGGAGCCAATGAATCAATTTTGATGGAGGAGGGACAGACAAGGTATGGATGAGAATAGTAATATGGTACAGAAAGCTTAAATAAAATTGAGAAACGATGAGCTCTTTGGAAAGTAATAAAATAAAAAGCAATATTAGCATTTTCAGGAATTTAAGCAATAAATATATTCTCTTAAAAACAATGGAGGAATAGAACTAGACTAATATTTGTTGATTTCTTTCCATACACCAGTGGCTGTGCTAGCTATATCCACCCCACAACATAAGGAGCAATTTTCATGAGCTTATCATGACATACTCATTTGGACCCCAATTTTATAAGGGGGGAAACCAATATTCAGGGTCAGTGTGTTGTTAAAAGTCACACTGCTGTGAAAGACTAGATTTACAGCAATGGTGGTAATGGCCAATTAAAGAAGTGTAGGTCCTCAGGGAAGCTGACTAAGAGAAGGTTGAAGTAGTAGAATCAACCGAAGAACTTAAATTAAATTAAGGAGCTTGGTTCCAACTCAGGTCACACTGATACTTTCCTTCTCTGGAAAGCAATGTGCTCTCCGGCCTCTGGATTCTTCCTCAGCATTATTCACCCTGCCTGAGAAACTCTCCTTCACCTTGGCAGTTTCTCTCAAGCCCTTTACCTGTTAATTCACACTCCTCACTCCTTTAGAAGGCCTAGGTCAGTGTCCCCCAGGTAATGTGATTCTTGCCTGTGTCTCTCTGTGCTTGTCTGTCACCATGCTCACTATTCTGTAGCTTCTTGTCTCTTACTAGGACTGTTTACTCCGCTTGATGATGAGGTTCCTGAAAGCAAAATTTGTGTCTTTTCACCCTTTTAGCTATGGAACCTAATTCAGTGTCTGGGACAGAGAATGAGTTTCACACACAGTGTTTTGGAGAAAAAAAAGGCAGTGGTATTAAAAATAAATAGGAAGACCCAGGCAGGTGGCACATGCCTGTAATCCCAGCACTTTGGGAGGCTGAGACAGGAGAATCGCGAGTTCAAAGCCAGCCTCAGCAACTGCAAGGTGCTAAGCAACTCAGTGAGACCCTGTCTCTACATAAAACACAAAATTGGGCTGGGGATGTGGCTTAGTGGTCGAATACCCTTGAGTTTAATCCTCGGTACCAAAAAACAAAAAAATAAAATAAAAAATAAATAAATAGGAAGAAACATATTCAAAAGATGTCATCAAGGTAAAGGGGGACCAGGTTGGAAAGAAGAATAAGGACATATTCCTCGTGGCTTCTAGGTAGCAGGATGACATTGTCCTTAGAAGAGGAATGGTCAAGCACCAAGGACTCAATGGTTCAGAAGAGCTGTACTGAGCAGAGTTAGTGACACTGTGAGGTGAGGTGAAGAAGTGTTTAAACGACTGGCTGATTGTGGCCCTTAGTTCTTTACTCATTCTGAAGCAAGACTTGGTAACACACATGGAATAAATGTCAAGATTCTCACCATATCTACTTAGCCCTGTGTGATCTCACCCCTCCCATTTTCCTTCCCCTCACTCCATGTTCCCAGCTCTAAGTCCTCACTATTTCTGGAACTTGCTGAACTTATTTCTACCTCAGGCCTTCACAGGGGTGGCTCCATGTTAGCATTCAGGTTACTTCTTCCAGTCGTGACAAGATGTGAAATGTCTCCTGCCCCACTCCCGAGTATGTCCATGCTGTTCCTGTGCTTTTGGGTCTTTGAATTTAACATCATTTGTTGTCTGTTTGATTATTGACCTGTTTTTCTTTCAGTTTAGCCTTGAATTTTCAGGTTCATGAAGGCAGATACTTGACCTATTTATTTTTGAATTCCCAGTGACTGCCACATCCTAAGTGCTTAATAGATAATTGTGAATAAATGAATGAATTGATCAACTACCCTGTGATTTTTCTTATAATGTTATTAGGGAGAATGGATAGATGTGAAAATAAAGGCTAATATAATGGTGAAAATATATTGTTAGTTTACTGTATTCTGGGTACTGTTCTAACTGCTCATGTTTGTTAATATATTTAATCTTCAGAAAAACCTATCATTATCCCAAACTTGCACGAGGAAAACAAGAAAGACACTGGGAACTTATGGTGCATAGTATAGCAACAACAACAGAGGTGCAATACCATGTTAAGACATATGAAATGACAGCTTCCAGTTTTCTAACATCATCTAGCACATGGAGCAGTTCCTAAAATTCATTGCTTCTACTTTCTTTGATCCTTCTATTTTTGAGGAAACTCACACTCTTCCTTCAGGATTTGGTGCACATCTTGCAACCACTAAATAGTTTTTCCACAGTATCACTGTGTCGTTAGATGTGGCAACCTCCTTATTCCCATAGAAACTTCTACATAATTGTATTAAAGCTCAGAGCACATTTAAATTGAAAATGTGTGTTTACCTGACAGTCTCTTTCATTAGAACTCTGAGAACAATTATTTTCGTTTTATTTCACTGTCATTATTATTTTTCATCACACCCAATACAGTGAGGATTTTTCAGAAAGTGTTTATTAAGCTAATTGCCACCACTGTTCATAAGCTAAGAAAATTTCAAAATGGTATTCCTCTCAAATTTAAGAATCCATGTTTTTATCAGTAAAATTAGTTTTTTTAAAAAAACATCTTAAAATGACTGGAGTTTTGATCTTTAAAATGTTTTTCTTTATATTATGGAATAATTGGGTTAATTTCTACACATATTTCATATTTTAATCATGTTAGAGACAGGCATCCTCTAAAATATCTACTGGCCTGAAAATGTACAAAAACTTGACCCTTCCTTAGCCGTGCTATTAAAAGCATGACTGTGGGGTTTTGGATTCCTTCCATATTTAAGTAGTAGCTCATTAAGCTATTCCTTCAGGTCGCTCTGTAACATGTACTTATTCATTCTAGATAAGAAAATCTCTAGCAGTTCACCACTGGGGTTTGGCTAAGCAGATAATCTAAACCAGTGGATATTTTCTTAAGTCTTATCTGAATAATCCAAACCTCTGGAGTTTACTATATTGAGCTAGAAATCTTAGAAGGAGAGGTGTTCTCATAATATTTTTCAACACAATTTTATTTCTGCTTTTAGCCAAAAATAATGTAAAAGAGATCTGGAGACACATTAAGACACAAACTTAGATTTAAAAAAGAAAAAGATGGAGAAAAAAAATACAAGTGTTTTGAAAATTCAGAAAGTTCCATTCTGCAGTTAAAACAGCAACAGCAAAACCACAACAAAAGTGGTAAGCATGTTGGACATTCATCCTTTATTTTAATAGATTATGGTGTGGTTCTCATTCAGACATGAACAGACTCCATTCAGTGTTCCCTGCCTCTGGCAAAGTCACCTCAACTAAAAGGACTGAAAAGATGATGAAAAGATAAGAATTCTAAGGAGGGCAGCCTATAATAAGAAACACAATAACAGGAAATAGGTGGTGCTCACACAAGCATTAAGATGTGCCTTAAGTGTGAACTCCGAAAAAAAAAAAGTGAAAAAAAAAGCAATGGCTGAGGCCAAGAAATAGAAAAGCAGTTCGAGGAAAGCTTCACCTACATGTTTAAAATGTGTTGATTCTTTCACTGTCAGATAACTTTAATTGAATACATGCTCTAGGGGAGACCCCCCCCCAAATAAAATAAAAACCTAAGGTACAAACAACCTGGGATTGAATTTATTAAAATTCAGTTTGCCACCTGAAAATAATTTAACATTTCCAAAAGTATTTTAAATGTTTAATTTGTTAATACAGAAGCTATTTTGCTTTTAGCATTCTGCAAAGGAAAAAGCATAATTTAATTATCTCAATGGCATGTGATATAATTAAGTACTTGTTTGGAATGGACAAAAATTCCAGGAACCTTGAGAGAACCGGCACAAGCTGCAATACTCAGGCACTTGCTTCCAGGAAAACTAGAGCATAAATAAGAACACATTATATGGAACCTGTATGAGAAGAAAAAAAGCATGCCAATCTAGAGTAATTTCTTATAAGAGTCATTTTGTGAGGTTACAGTATTAGCCCACAGAGGCTGCAATGTAAAATTCACAGGGAAAAATCTTTTCCATTTCCCTTTATTTTTTAAACTAAATTGATATCACCTGCCATGACCAGCTGCTTTATTCAATGGCTTTTTCAGTCCTGTGGGCAGTTCTTTAAATTTCAAGTCTATCCTCAAAAAACAAACTTCTATCACCACCAAAAATATTTAAGAATATAAAAGATTTTTTAAAATGGATTTTAAAACCACCCGAATACAATAAAATGCACAATATTTCAAGGCAGAGAGGGAGAGTTAAATAACTCTAGGATGTCGCTAGTTGTGTTTTTATTGCAGTTTTTCTCAATTTTCCATATTCACATCATAATTATAAGATTGTATTTACTACCCCTCGCCCTCAGATTACTAAGTAATTCCTTTTCCATAGTTCCTAAAAACCTGTCAAATGAAACCAAATACAGTTATAAATATATATTGGTAACACTAACTGGCCCATTTGTGAAATATGGTGTTCATTACTGATAATGGAATTGGTGGGAAATTTGAAACCCCTTTAGAAATGCTAGGAATTATCTCAGGAGGAGTAAGAACCTTATTTGGACTGAAGCTGTCCACAAAAATATAAAAAGAAAGACTCACAGGCAAGGCTGCTATTTGTGCATCTTAATGCACTCCAGTCATAGCACAGTTGGGTAGAGAAGGCTGATTCTCTTCTCACTGAGGGGAACAAGAGAAAGCTAATTGAGAACAGCACAGAAATGTTCTACCAGCTGCCTGCTTTTCTTTACCAGGAGCAACAGAGAAGGTTAAAAAAAAAATCTATTTGTGATTGAAAGATTTCTTCCCATTCACATTGCACATGCAGTTATAGATCCCAAGAAAAGTTGGTTGCCTTTTTTTTTTTTTTAAATTCGTTTGAATCCTAGGAGAGTTGGAAACAAGAATGAAAGACAAAGAGCTATTACAATGAAGAAAGTAAGGGGATCCAGAAGGGAGGTGCTGCATGGAGTGCCTGCTAAAGTGTCCATGTCCCTTATTTAAACAACAATAACAACTGGGATTTGGGGACTGCCTGCGAGTCCAGGCTACCATCAGGCCAAACCCACAGAAACTAAAAAATGATTGTGCTGAATTTAACCTGAGCCACACATAGGAACAGGTCAAGCCAGATTATATTGGCAGTATGTCCAAGCCACACTGGGATATGAGGCATCCACTACTTCCTGATTCTAACAGTTTGGGGATTCCCAGATAAAGAAATATGTCATTAAAGTCTGTGGTGTAGACAGAGGTTTAGAGTGACATGACTAATCCAAAATAACCTTTGGACTTTCCTGGTGCTGGACCTGAAGCATGTTGGCAATCCTCACAGATGGCAGCTATTGCCCTCTTCTCTGAGCTTCTGGATTCACTGCCTCCCCCCGTGGGGATACACCGGTAGGCAAAATCAAGCAAGGACCCTGCTCCAAGGAGATGTAGCAGGGAAAAATGAAAGAAAATAAAATGAAGGCAAGATGTCAAACAAATAAAATCCAATCAATTGCTTCCATTACAATCACCATAAAAGCTCTGAAGTAGAAAAAAGTACAGGATACCCGAGAAAACAAAGCTTATATAGTCTCAATAATGGCATTTAATATTTAGCATTCAATGCTTGAGGACTCTAAGGCCAATGTTTTTTCTGATTCTGGCAGGATTCCCTAACTTTTCTGGTTACACGGTAAACTCATGATAGGCAGGAAGATGACTTGAGAGAACACTTACCCACCACAGATCCTTATCAATAGCCATTTAGAAATACATGATGGTTTATTTTTGAATAACTGAATCATATTAAAGAATACACTTATGTACCGAGAAGATATTGATGCCAAGCACACAGTAACTGATGGTTGGGTTTGGTGGGGTTGCTGAAGAGAGGAAATTCCTAAGCATCTATATTCCTCTCCGCTACTACATGAAACATGTGGGAAAGGAACCTGGAAAGTCTGAACCTTCAAATTCTTCTCTTTACCTCTAAAAGATGGGACCAACCACTGACAGTGAATTGTTTTGCATAGACTATTTGTGAGTCTTCAGATAACAAAGGTAGCAATGGAAATAAGTACAAGGTGGTAAGCTAAAATTTTCTGCAAAATAAAGTGAGGAGAATTAATTTTAGGTTAGGGAATATTGAAGATGTAGAGATCAGGGGCTTAGCATCCCTCAACTCTTGGTGCTATATACTTGATCCAAGGGATACATTGGAAGAAAATCAAGGAAAACAGGATGTGTCTGGTGTCTGGGGAGTTTTCATAAGAAATACTCCAGTGGCAAGATGATTTTGTACACTCATTATTTCAGTGGAAGCAGGAACTGAGTCAATGCTGAATCCACCCTACTGTCATGCCCTGAGTCCTCCTGCGTAGCCCCATGGTTAGCTCCAGTGGATCTTTCTTCCACTTTGCATCCTGCCCATTCTTGTTTTTTCAACCAAAACTGCCTTCTGGGAGTACCATTTGTTCAGGTTCCTACTTTCTGCAGATTTATCTGATGACCTGAATATTGCTAAGGTAGCAGTTGCTAATATGCCTTCCAGATAACCTATTTTTGTTTCATCAGGAGCATGGAAGATCTTATCTCTTAGGAAAGATTACAATGTGACAGGCACTGGAAGTGAGGTATTTGACTATGAAGGCCTTGTTACCCCTTCTCAAATCACATCAAGCAGGTCAACACCTCCTTTTTCCAACTACAGAGTACTCACTCAAACTACCTCATTCACCAACCCTCTGCAGCAGCTTACCCACATTCCTGCCAAGCATATTGGCAAAGCCCTAACGTATCTTAAATCCCTAAGCTAACTTTCCAGCTGCTTCAAATAATGCTTCTCTACTCCTGCGGCATAAAGAAGACTCAGTTCAGGAATCATTGTCAATGAATATTCAAACTTCATGCAAATCAGGCAAATTTATTCTGCACTCTGCTCCTTCATCACAAAACATGACAACAACCACAAAAATTTTCCATAATTCTGCCGACAAAGCTCTCCAGAAATAGAGTATCTATTAAGTTGGCTTTCAGAATGTAATATTAGAAAGATCAAGTCTTTTTAAAACCACAAAGAGAATAAAGTTGCAGACTTTGGTATTGTTGGGGCAGAGCTCCAGACTCCCCGCAGGGCTCAGTGCTGTAGTAATAGTTGTTCTCCTTTTCCAACTTGGCTTAAAACTGCAAGACCTTTGCTGCACACATAATGTTTATCGTTTTTCTCCCCCACTGTTATTCAAGATTGAAACTGCTCTGGAAGGCAGGTGTGGGAAATGAAATATTATTGAAATATAAGGTGATGATAACCATTAGATTCAAGCTAAATTTTCTAACCAGGATTTAAATCATTTAAACTTCATGTAATTTCACAGACTATCTTTTTTCTTAAAAAAGAAAGAAAACACCTGGTACATTATTTGGTGAATTCAAATACAAGGAACCAGAGGAAATTTTCTTTGGCAGTGACGATTAGTGGTTATATCATTTAACTGTATATCCTAAGTATTCCTTGTAAATCCTGAATGGCAACTGCTCTTCTCTCCCTGCCTTCCTCTGAATTCCCTCTGTCTCTCTCACACTTTCCATGCCCAGATGATTAGAATGTATTTCAGTTCTACCTTAACTTGTTCAGATATCAAATAGATTGTGCAATGTTTATTTGACTTAATAACATTACTTATTAAATAAAATTAGAACAAATAATAGTTCCTTGGATGGTTATGCAAAATAAAGGTGGATCTTGAGGCATTAGTTGTCCTCCCTACTGAGATAAAAATGCACCTGAACACAGAGAAGAAAACTTGAAAAGAATAAAGACAAAGACCTCACAAGTAAAGAATTTGATGCATTTGCCTATTTCTTCTTATAGTACCAACTAAAAATCAAATAAACATCTGTGTAATAGGATGATATTGTGCACCAGCAACCTGACCATGACAATCCTGGGTACATTTGTGATGGTAGCTACAATGGCTAATTATTTCACAACCCCTCTTTATTTGTGAAACTGTGGATTATAAGAAAGATAAAGGAGATCTCAATGACTTTCTAACTGTATTCTCCTAAAACTCTCAGTTTCAGAGTGCAGTCCAAGAGGACAGGATTCCTCTTCCTCAATCACATCATCATCTACTTCAATGTAGTCATGTTTCATATACCAGCCCCCTGAACAGTGCCCAGAATGGAGTTCGTTATCAATAAATACTTGTGGAATGATTAAATAAATGCATATTTTTTTTAAAAATAGATTTTGCTTTAAATTGCATAATCACTGCTAAAAAATGAAAGAAAAATTAAAATTAAAACACTGATCAAATTCAAGACCCTGAAGGGTGATATATCTTGCCCCAGTTGTATGGGAAATTACTATCTATACCTAAATAGTAGTCTCTTGTCTCCTGATGCTCAGTATTTCACAGCACACCAAACTGTCCATCTTCCTTTCACAGGTTTATAGTGAAGATGTTATGTCATCTTTGTTCTGCTGAAGAACCCCCAGATCAACTTTACCGTCAAAAACTTGGCTCAAGCACTTTATAATGGAATTATAGTCAGTGATGTGTTAAATTAGCAGGCAAGTACCCTTCGTGCTAAAAGTATCTAATATTGTATCTAATACTTGCTAAAGTATCTAAATAGTTTTTTTTTAAATATATGGCTAGTGGAGAACCATGATCTATAAGTCTTTTGCTTAAATGAAACAACAAGTTCTGAAAAATCAAATGCATGGCTTCATTGCTTTTCCTCTATTTCTGCTTCTTTTGTCTCTTAGTTCCCTAATTTGTAGAAGTAAAGGGCTAAATCTCCTGAAAAAGAGCCTGTTAGGGATATTTCCATTTGACTCACACAGGAAATACCAGGAAGACCATGAGGGAGCTGGTCCTTATGAGATTTCCAGATCAGGTTGCATACCCCAGAGATTGAGATGTGTTGGATAACACTCAGAAGAAAAATAATACTAAATTATTGGACTTTATCCAAATGAAGGACTTTTAAGATTCCATTACTAATAGTTAGATTTCAGTGAAAACTCTTTGCTACCAACTCTGTATCATTCATTCTTCTATCCCATCTTTATTTAAAAACACATACATGTCTTGGTTAGGAATTAGTTCTTATTAAATAACTGTAAAGTAATTGTCATTTTACCAATGTACTATTACTCATTACTTTGCCTAAATTGCTGGTAGTATAATTAATAACTCTCATGGAACTGTTTTTTCCTTGGTTACATCCCACAAGGTTATCACAATGCCAATGCAATGATTAGCAAATGATTTAATGACTCTCAGAGAATCTCTAAGTGTTAAAAAGGAAAAAGTTGGCATAGCTTCCTAAAAACTAGAAATTCAGAGTATCTTTTAAATGGTAGAAGTTTTAAATGCACAATATTTCCTCCCAAAAACAATTTTTAAAAAAAGTTTATTCATGCAAGAAATACTGGTTTTCAGTGGTGCTTCCCACATTTTTAATATTCTCTCAGCCTTGTCTGTAATTTAAATTACACAAAAATAATATGAAATAAAATGGTAGTAAATATAAATGGAAACTTAAAGTAAGTAAACTTTTGGCCTTTTAGGACAGAGGAAACCAAGTTATTGTCTAGGTATACACTTCACTCGTGTTCTCACCAAAGTACTCTTGTCCATGGATTGTATATCTTGGCTAGATGACTTTTGAGAAAAGGAAACTCCAATTTACCTCTGGATCCAATTTTCCAGTATAATGCATAAGTACAAAGTATACCAATGTTGACCTCACTGAGCGCCAAGAAGTTAAAATTACACTATTAAGGTTACAGCAGAAACATTTGAAATTGCTTAGCAGAGGAGTCACTTGTTTCTCTTTTTTTCTCAGCAGGGATGAGTACTGCTTTTTGCAAGCTGTTCTCTGGTTTATTAAATATCAACAGAAGTGCAACAATATGAGACAGACTTCAAACATAATCACTGCTGTTAGTTGGAATAACAGGAACAACCCAGGAGCAAGACAACGGTTCCTGTGCCAGGTCCTCAAGTAATCTTGATACATAGCAGACTGCATGAAAATTAGGACACTTATCTACAGAAAATTAATGTACATTACATGTTCAACCACCACCCTCCTACACACAAATACACCTTACTTGGTTTGCACAGGATTATATGAATATTATAAATTCATCTAATGAAAAGGATTATATGGATATTATAAATTCATCTAATGAGAAGCTTCTAGTGCTGATTATACAGTCATCAAACAGTCCTCGTGCTAAGTTCTGTGGTTCTAATAGTGAACGAGGTAGAATTCAGCCTTCAAACAACCTAGAGTTTACCAAGTGTTGGTGAAGTGAGACCATGGAGGAGAGGAATGTAGGCTTTATTGAATGGATAATTCCAATAAAAGAAACAAGTTATTCAGTTCTTGTTCAAAGGAAACCAATGGGTACACGGGAGCAGGAAGAAGAGTATTCTATGGGAAAGCAATGCATACAATAAGGATTAAGGCTAGGAGAGAATATAGAGTTAAAAGTAGTTTGACATAACTATAGATAGAATTGTGTGTGTTTGTGTTTGATAAAACTTACTTGATAAAATTCAACATTCCTTTATGATAAAAATTCTAAACAAATTAGGTATAAGAAGAATACACTTTAACATAATAAAGGTTATAGGAAATAAGCCAATATCTAATGTTATACTACATGGTGAAAAGTTGAAAGCTTTATAAGATTTGGTACACAGATTCCCACTTTCACTCAACTTAATATTAAGTCCTAGCCAGAACCATCAGTCAAGAGAAAGAAATGAAGGGCATCCAAACCAGAAAAGAGAAAGTCCCATTATGACTGCAGATAACATGATCTTATAAATAGAAAACCCCTAAAGACTCCACCAAAATACTATTAGAATTAAAAACTAAATTTAACAGAACTTTAGGAAACAAAAATCAACATAATCAGTAAAGTAGTTATATGTCAATAGTAAATTATCTGCAACAGAAATAAAACAATCCCATTTATAATAGCTACAAAAAGAAAAAAAAAGACAAAAATCCCTAGGGATAAATTTAAGAAAGTAGTGAATGATTTCTACATAAAACTATAAAACACCACATAGGAAAATTGAAGGCAACATACACACACACACACATGGGGTGGGGGAGATATCTCATGTTTATAAATTGGAAGAACCTATATTGTTTAAATATTCATATTACCCAAGACAACCTAAAGATTCAATGCAATTCTCATCAAAATGTCAGTGATAATCTTCACAGAACCAGAAAAAAAGTCCTGAAATTTGCATGGAACCAAACAACAGCAAAAACAAAATGCATAAAACCAAAACTCAAAGAGTCAAACTCAAAGAGCAAGAGAACAAAGAAAGAAATGTTATCCTACCTGCCTTCAAAACATACTAGAAAGCTGTAGTAATAAAAACAGCATGGTATTGGGATAAAAACAGATACATAGACCAATGGAACAGATTAGAGAGTATAGAAGTAAACCTCCACAAAATGACCAGTTTTCAATAAATAAGAATATAAAGCGGAGAAAAGACCATCTTTTCAATAAACAGTGTTAGGGAAATCAGGCATCCACATGCAGAAGACTGAAACTAGATCCCTCTCACCTATTACAAAAATCAACTCAAAATGGATTAAACATTTAAATGTAAGACTGAAACAGTCATCAGAGTAAAGAGACAGTCTACAGAATGGGGAAAAATATTCTCAAACTATAATTCTGACAAGGGGTTAATACCCAAAGTATATAGGTAGTTCCAAAAACTAAGTAACAAAGGACCAGGTAACCAATTAACCTAAATATGGACAATAGAACTAAATAGACTTTTCTCCAAAGAAGACCAAAAGGTATTTGAAAAAATGCAAATTGAAATCACAGTGAGGCATCACCTCACTCCAGTAAGAATGGCCACTAAGAAAAAGACTTAAGATAAAAAGTGTTGGCGAGAATGTGGAGAAGAGGGATTTCTCAAACACTGTTGGTAGAAAGGTCAATTAGTGTTAATTATATGGAAACAGTATGAATGTTTTTCAATATATTAAAAGTAGAACTATCATATCATCCAGTAATCCCACTGATGGTGTACTTCCAAAGGAAATGAAATTCGTATTTTGAATAGACATTTGTAATCCCAAGTATATTGCAGAATTATTCATAATAGCCAAAAAATGAAAATGACATAAGTGTCCATCAACTAATAAATGGATAAAGAAATGTGGTTACATGATACTCCATTAATGTATATAATTTTTATATTTTCTCTATCAAGTAAAAATTAATTTAAATTAAAAAAGGTTATAGAATTAAAAGCAGTTTGATATTAATTGAATTATATGTGTGTATGCACTTTGGGGAGGCAGAATCAGGAGGAGGGGTGATAAAAAATACTGTAGTAGGATTATGAGATCCAAATCAATCAGTCTTGAATGTTATGTAGGATGTATTAGTCCATTCCTGATTACCATAATAAAATACCTGAGGCAGGCTTCTTTATAAGGAAAAGATGCTTATTTCAGATTATGATTCTGGAGGTGCAAGTTCTAGAAACCTCACCTAGTGATGGCCTTCTTGCTGACAGAGTCCTGAAGCACATAGAACATCACATGACAAGAGATAGGAAGCGCTCAGGTATACGTATGTCTCTTGTGGTCTCTCTCTCTCTTCCTATAAAGCCACCAGTATTCAAACATGTGGACTCCAACCTAATGAATTTATCTAATCCTAATTAATTCCCAAAGGCCTCACTCTGAACATCATAGTCAGATTAAATTTCCAACCTCTCAATATCTCAGGAAAAGGATTAAATTTCAGCACACCAAGTCTTGGGGAACACTCAACCCATGTCCAAACCATAGCACAGATAAAGTATGGATTTTTGTCATTGGGACAATGAGATCTTGAAAGGATATAAGTATGAAATAAGGATGACCACATCTACATTTGGAAAGATAATTCTAGAAGAAGTATTAGTAATGGTTTGACATAGCTGTGAGGCCTGTTAGAAAACAGAGAAGAGGTAATCAAATACTTTGCCTAAAATAAAGTAGCAATAAAGGGATCATATTAGTTCATTTTCTGTAATTATGATGAATTACCTGATTTATAAAGGAAAGTTTACTTTGGCTCACAGTTCTAGCTCAAGGTTGAAGGCCCACACCTGATGATGACTTTTCTTGTTGGAGGAGTCCTAAGACTATGCAGGGCATCATATAGTGAGAAACGGAGTGAAGGCATGTATATCTCCTGGTCTCTCTCATGTTTCTTGCAGGACCACTGGTCTTCAGTCATGTGGACTCCACCCTGATGACCTTGTCTAATCCCCATCATCTCTCTAAAGCCTCACCTCTAAACACTCTAGTTTCCACCCTTTTATTTAATACCTCACAATAGATATTAAATTTCAACATATGAATCCTTGGGGGACTGAGTCAAACCTTATCCAAAATCATAGCAGAGATATTTTTCAAATGAGCCAATTTAAGGTAGAATAAACAAGCGCATCACTACTCTCTCACAGAGAAGAATTGCCAGCATCTGAATTGCCAGTATCACTACTCTTATGCTTTGGGAACACAAACAGAGATAACATTGACAGTTAATTTAACAACTGAAATGGCTACTAAGTGACTAAAGGGCAGGTAGTACACATGACATAGACAAGTTGAACAGAGGGACTATCCCTGTCTCATGCTGAATTGGGCAAAACTACACAAGATTTCATCACACCATTCAGAACAGTGTGCAATCGAAAACTTATGAATTGTTTATTCCTGGAATTTTCATTTGATATTTTTGAAACAAGATTGACTACAGAGAAGTGAAACTGGAAAGCCAAATCATGGATAAGAGACGACAACTGTATATGAAAATATAAATAATGTAAGTTAGAGAGAAGCTTTTTGAGTGCCTTCAAGTCATATGGTGATATGTAATGCACATCTCATGAAATTAGAAAGGAGCTCTCTCTCTACAGGAGAGTTTCTTCCACCTTGCCACCCACACTAACAAATTTAAAAATGTATATAAAGAATGTATTCCACTGAAAGAGTAAACATACACAGAGAATTTTTTTTGTAACAAGGAGATTCCTCCAGGGAATAAGACAAAGAAGAGCTGTGATTCTTACCACCATTACATATTCATTTCAGCAGATAATAACAGGCACCAAAATGCAGTTTGCAATCTCATATAAAAGTAGTTCAAAAGTAGTCTTGACAAAGCCGTCATAGAATGCAAAATAATCATCCACAGCCCAGACACTTTCTGTGTGGCCCCTCTCAGCCCTAAAGTCACTGGTTTTCTGCTGAAGTTAAGGCTGTACCATGAGTTCTACACAGGAACAAGAAGGACAAATGACAAATGTGGCAAGTTCTCTTCTAGGTTTTAAGCTCTTTCTTCCAAGAGTTTACATCTCGCTGGCCATTCCCATCTGCAATAGCCATGAGGGCAAACATGCAGACAAATAACATTTCAAAAGACTGAACAGATAGAAGTGTCAGTCCGGAATCCTAAACTTCAGGAAAATATCCTTTGGATATTCTCAGATGAAGGAACATCTGGAGATTACCACCAATAGAACCGCTGTCAAGGAAATGGTAAAGGAGGTTTTTCAGGCATTATAGAAACGATAGCAAAGGAAAACTCAGACTTCCCAGATTGTCTTAGTGTGTTTGTGTTGCTATCACAAACTAGCATAGACTGAGTGGCTTATAAACAACAAAAATTTATTTCTCACCAGTTCTGTAGGCTGGAAAGTCTGGGATCAAGATGTTGGCATTTTCAGCAGCAGAGAGAGGTTCAATTTCTGGTGCACAGGTGTCTTCTCACTGTAACCTCACCTGGAAGAAGGGAGGGGGCAGCTCTCTGGGGACATTTTCATGAGGACACTAATACCATTAATGAGAGTTTCATACTCATGAGCTTGTCACCTTTTAAGGAACTACTAATACTAAAACATTTGTAATTGGGCTTGGACATACAAATTTTAGAGAGACAAAAACATTCAGACTACTGGCAGGAATGGAGAGATAGTCACCAAAATGGTAAACATCTGCATACACGTAAGACTATTTTTCTTTTTTTAAGTTCCTTAAACTGCATATGAAGATTGAAAGCAAAACCTGTAGCATTATCTGATTGAGTTTTCAATGTATGTAAATATAAATACATTTGATAACTTCAACATGAAGGACAGAAAGTAAAGAAACCTACAGATAGAGCCGTCATATTTCTATACTCCAGGTGCTAAAATATTCTAAATAGATTGTAAAAATTAAATATATATTATCTCAATAGTAACCACTTAAAGTGTAAAGACAAAAACCTCAATAAATTCAATGAAACCCTAAAAAGTATAGCAAAGAGTAAATCATGTTAGCTTAAAGAAGATGTGCCACAAAACATTAGAACATTTTTCTAAAAATAAAAAACAGAAGCATGAAAACTATTTCTCAAAAGCCACATATAATAAAAATAAACTACCACAGCTCCTTGCTGCTGTCCACTCACCAGCCCCTCCCTTAGGGGACACCCAGGTGAGGAGATCTTCCTGAGGGCCATTAGAGAGGAAAAGGTTGGTCAAATTAGATTGGACCTAATGCTTTCTTCAAGGCCAGTGCTTGTCAGTTTTTACTTACTGTACATACCCCACGGGATCTTGTCATTGTATAGATTCCAATCAGAGAGGTCCTGAGTGAGGCCTTGGACTCTGCATTTTAGGAAGATCCTAGGTGATGTAGATGTTGTTGGTCTGTGGAACAATCTCTGAGAGCAAGGTTCTAAGTGGAAAGAAGAGGAAACTCCTCTTTCACAAGTTTTCTTCAATTCCCCAACTCTTTCCTTACTTCAGTAAGCCTGAAAATTCACAATAACTGAACACAGAAGAACTTTTGAAAAAGAGGAATTAGAATGACTTCGGACTGGTCCCCAAAGGGAAAAGGGATGTTTGTTTTAAAAGTACATTCACTGAGATTAAAATAAAAGGATCATCAACCTTTTCGGTGATCTGCATAGCAAAGAAAGAGAGAGAGAGAGAGAGAGAACTGAAACCCTTAATTTAGGGTTAACAAAATGAGTGTATTTCCTCAAACAAGATAAAAGTTTGATGTTCTATTAACAATTAAATACTTTTATTTTTAAATAATTGTGACAAAAATAAATTGGATATAATGTAAAAAGAAATTGCAGATTTAAACTATGCTCATAAATTTTATGAGAGAGTTTTGATTGTTGTTCTACTACCCCATCGAGTTTGTAGGGGAAAATGATAAATATCTCTGTACAAGGGTCTTTGCAATTTACATGAACAGCATTAAAAATTCAGAAGAGTACCTGGAAATTTTTGGAAATACTGGAAATATCAGGAAATAGATTTAACATATGATGTCCAGGAAAACAGACATATTTAGTAAATACTCCTATGTACCTAGAGGTCTGAACAAGCATTAGACAGTGTTCACTTTTTCAGTCAAGTATTTAGGAATCTATTATCCTAGAGACTTTAGAAATGGGGAATTGAGAATTAGTTTTCCTGCAAAGTGTTTTAAAAGGTAGATAGTTGACAGATGCTGATTAAAATAACCATAATGAAAAATCATGCCTTAATCCAGAAAGTAGCATTCCTGAAGAAATTCCATAGGCAACAAAAGAATGCTACCTGATTGATTTTTAACTTGAGAAATGAATCTGATGCATTTATAGTCAACAACTTTGAAGATCACTTGCAACTGCGTAAAACAATAGTGATTACAATAAATTAAGTATCAAAACTTTATAACTATGGCCAGGTGCAGTAGCACACACCTGTAATCCCAGCAGCTCAGGAGGCTGAGGCAGGAGGATTATAACTAAAAGCTGAGTTTCTGCCCTCAATGCCAATCAATGCCAATGTAATAATGAGAACACGGTTTTGAGAAAAAGGAAAAAGAAGGCTTATTGCTTCGCTAGCAAAGGAGAAACAGGGGGCTCCTGTCCCAAAGGCTGGGGCTCTCTGGATCAGGAGGGACAGGGAGGTTTTAAAGGAACTCTTCAAGGGTTACATATCAGGTGTGCTCTGGTAGGGGGTCCCAGGGTGCCCTGATGGTATGTTAGGAGTCACTTGTTAATTTGAAAGATATTCACTTCTCAGATCATATTCATTGAATGAGTAAGGGAATATAATCCTGAGTAATCTGTATGGGACTGATTCAATCATTCAAAAGGCCTGAAGAGCAGAACTGAGTCTGCTCGGTTTTGAAGAAGAAAGAAGAAATTGCACCTGTAGACAGAAGCCTGAGAGTTTCAGCCTATCCTTTCTGGTGGCCAGTCCTATGGATTTCTGATTTGCCTAGCCAGCCTCCACAATCATGGAATTGTTTGCAATACATGTCTCCTAAAGGTTCTGTTTCACAGATTAAACCATGACTGATACATACAGGATGTCAGACACAGATACAAAAACAAAGCCAGATAGAAGTGATAGAGAGTGTGAGTCAGGGAAAGATGTTGCCATTTGACGTGGGGCGGTCAGAAGAGACTCACTGATAAGATGTTCTGGTTGATGGATTGCATCATTGGTCCAATTCTTCATTCCTCCTTTATCTAGACCTTTTACCATGAGACTTTACAGTATCTTTCACTAAAATGCAAGATCTATTTGCCCAACCATTGAATCTGACTGACTGTGACTTTTGAAACCCAGTGGGATAAGGAAAAGGGTTAAAGCAGAAACTTGAGAAAGACCTGTCACAGTTTCACATGCCTGTTTTTATTTGGCCATAATCATAAAGGTTTGCCAGGACTACTTGCAGGTTGAAGGGTTGGTAGCTCTAATTACCCCAGCAGAGGCCGTACTAGATCAGCCAATAGCAGCTGCCTCTATCCGAGATCAGAAAAAAGTGGCCAGCTGACCTGAAGCTGAAGACAGACACATGGGTGAGCCCAAATATGATCAGCCAAGTCCTACCCAGATTAGCTGAAACTCATAAGATAAATCAATATTCATTGTTGGAATGAAACTGATGTTTTGTCACTGCTTTCTATGCAGCATTATTGTGGCAATATGTAACTGTTTTAATATGGCATTTGAGTAGGCCTGAGGAAGTAGAAGATCAAGTCGTACTGAGGACACAGCATTCCAGGCAAAAACAGGGCAAGCGCAAGTGATTTAATCTAAGTGTGCATGGCCTGCATGAGAAATGGCAAATGGGCTCGTATGGCAGGAACACAAAGAGAAGTCAAGCAGTAGATGTCCACACGTGTAAAGCCTTGTAAATTAAGGTAATTGAAGGAATGAGTAAGACAGGAAATTGATGGATGGTTTTAAGTAAATTACAGTCAGGACCTGACTTTTATTTTTAAACATGGACATTGGTTACTGTATGGAGAATAAACTACAAAGAAGTAATTGTAAAAGTAGGCAGGCTGCTGGGTGCAGTGGCCCAACCCAGTGACTACAGAGGCTGAGGCAGGATGATTGCAAGTTTGAGATATGTCTGGGCAATTTAGCAGGACGCTGTCCCAAAATAAAAAATCAAAAAGGGATGGGGATATAGCTCAGTGGTAAAGCACCCCTGGGCTTAATCCTCAGCACCAAAAAACAAACAAACAACAACAACAAAAATAACAGAAAGCTTCTCCATTCTTTGGTGAAACTTTAAAATGAAGATAAAAAAATGATTATTTTGCGCAGTTTCCAGCAGTAGAGGTGTTAAGAAGCATTCAAATTCCATATGTACAGTTAATAAAATGACAACAGGATTCTTAGAAGGATGGGCTATGAAAGAAAGAGAAAAGTAAAGGACTAAAAGCATGAATCCAAGGCTTTGTCTTGAGCCATTAAAGAATGGATTTGTCATTTATTGGGTGGAAGAAGAATGTGGGAGAAGTGGGATTGGGTACAGAAATCAGGAGTTGAGATGTGAATCTGTTAATTTTGAAATGATGTTAGGTACACATATGGAGATTTTAGAGCTGTGATGTTAAGGCTCTTTTGAAGTTTGTGCCTTTGAATGCGAAGGACTTCCATAGAATCACATCCACCCAGGCACTGTATCAATCAGGACTTACTGTGGATGCCATCAGTGATTCACACAATCACTATGAGGAGCAGGAGAGTCAGTCAATAGGACAGCAAGTGGGAGGCCCCTGGGAGAAAGCACTACTTTGAAGAGGTATGAGAGAAAAGCATCTACAAGCTTCTCAAGTTGGAAGTGAGTAGAGAGAACATCTTACTGTTTTGCTATTGAAACCCTGTCATACTCTATAAGGTACGGTAGACTCTAGAAAGAAGGGAGGTATCTTCTATTTGATAAGTAACAGGGTGAAGAATATAAAACTATTGGTATTATTCCAAATATGCACTAGTGCAAAGGGGAAAATCATACAAATTGACATGTTTTACCTGACATGGAACAAAGAGAGGTCACTGTGGAGAGGTAATTAAGCTATGAAGGACAGAGGCTAAAGGAAGATAAGAATTATATTTAAGGCCAATCTGTGCAGGAGCCCAGGCCCAGGTCAAGCCCAGGACAGCTCCCGCTGACCTGCTGACCCACACAGAGTTCAGGCCTGGGCCCAGGTCCACTCCCACAGAGCTATGTGAGAGTTCAGACCCAACACTGCCTCTGTGCACAGGACCACACTGGGGCTCCCCATTTACTATCTGTTGCTCCCCTGGTCTGCTTCCATCTTGGGACACTTCAGCCATTGTCATAGCCCTCCTCATGTAGTAGAATTAACCTTGGGACAACAGACAGGGCCTGGAGGCAGCTGCCCACCACAGCACAGCATGCCATAGCACTGCATCTCCAAATAGGCAGCTCAAAGCCATTGTAAGGCAAGCCCTTTCAGCCTCATCTCTGAAAGTGGTTGCACCCATCTTGGGACATCCTCACTGCTATCTTGAGTTACTTCTGCTACTGCTACCACCATCTTTAGTTGTAGTAGCATCCATCTTGGGACACCAGCCAAGGACTGGAAGCCCAACACCTAGGTGAGGTACATGTAATTGGCAAGGACACTACAAGATTGTAGTGTAGAAACTGCAATACCTCAGATCTACAATGCAAGAAAGGAAGACACATAGACAACATGAAAAATCAAGGGAAGAAAGTGCCCCAAACAAACCAAGATACTACAATAATAGAATCAATTGACAGCACAGCTGTCAGAGAAGGAGTTCAGAGTGTACATAACTAAAACGGTCTGAAAGTTAAAGAATGCCATAAAAGAGCAAATACAGGTGAAATTTATCACTCAAAAAAAGAGATAAGATAGCAAATACAGGCAACTGTTGATCACACCAAGAGATAAGGGAGCAAATATAGGCAGCAAAAGATTACTTGAAGAAAGCCATAAAAATTCTGAAAAGAAAAATCAGAAATCCATGAAATGAAAGAAACAATAAACCAAATAAAAAACTCAATAGAAAGTTTCACCAACAGACTAGATCACTTAGAAGACAGAACCTCAGATAATGAAGACAAAATAAAGTTAACCACACAGTGAAGGTGATAAGAAACAATGAACAGAATGTCCAAGAATTATGGGATAGCATCAAAAGACCAAATCTAAGATTTATCAGGATAGAGGAAGGCAGAGAGATCCAAACCAAAGGAATGCCAAAGGTCTTCAATGAAATAGTACCAGAAAATTTCCAAAACATATAGAATGAATTGGAAAATTAACTATAAGAGGCTTTCAGGACACCAAATATACAAAATTACAACAGATCTATACCAAGTCACATTATAATGAAAATGCCTAGCATATAGAATAAAGATATAATTTTAAAGGACTCAAGAGAGAGGAATCAGATTATATATAGGGGGAGACCAATTCAGATCTCAGCAGATTTTTCAACCCAGACCTTCAAAGCCCGGATATACTGGAACAATATATACCAAGCTCTGAAAGAAAATGGCTGCTGACCAATAATCTTATATCCAGCAAAATTAAGCTTCATATTTGATGATGAAATAAAAATCTTTCATGATAAACAAAAGTTAAAAGACTGTACAGTGAGAAAGCCTGCACTACACAGCATTCTTGGCAAAATATTCCATGAGGGGGAAATGAAAAACATCAATGAAAATTAACAAAGAGAGGAAAGGCCAATCAAAGGAGAAACCAAGTCAAGTTAAAAGCCAAAAAATAAACCAAAATGAGCAGGATTACAAATCATATTTCAATAATAACCCTGAACATGAATGGGCCAAACTCATCAATCAAAAGGCACAGACTGACAGATTGAATTTTAAAAAAAGACTCAACAATATGCTGTCTTCAAGAGACTCATCTCACAGGAAAAGACATTCACAGACTGAAGGTGAAAGGGTGGGAAAAAAACATATCACTCACATGGACCACGTAAACAAGCAGGGGTTTCCATCCTCATATCAGATAAAGTGGACTTCAAACCAGAGTTAGTAAAAAGGGATAAAGAAGGACATTTCATATTGCTTAAGGGAATCATACATCAACAAGACATAAAAATTGTGAATATCTATGCCCCAAATAATGGAGCATCTATATATCAAACAAACCCTTCTCAACTACAAGAATAAAATAACCACAACACAATACTGGGTGACTTTAACACATCACTCTCACAGCTGGATAAATCTTCCAAACAAAAACTAAACAAAGAAGCTATAATCTCAATAAAATAATCAATAATTCAGACTTAACAAACATATATAGAATATTCCATCCATCAACGAGTGAATACACTTTTTTCTCAGCAGCACATGGATCCTTCTCCAAAATAGACCGTATGTTATGCCACAAAGCAGGTCTTAGCAAATACAAAAAAATAGAAATACCACCTTGCATTGTATCTGACCATAATGGAATGAAATTAGAAATTAATTACAAAATAAAGAATAGAAGCTACTCCAACACCTGCAGACTTGAATGACGCATGGATGACAGAAGACATCAGAGAGGAGATAAAAAAAATTCTTAGAGTTGAATGAGAACTCCAATACAACATATCAAAATCTCTGGGACACTATGAAGGCAGTACTAAGAGGAAAGTTCGCTGCATTGAGTTCATTCATTAAAAGAAGAAAAAGTCAACAAACAAATGACCTGACATTACATTTTAAAGCCCTAGAAAAAGAGGAACAAACCAACACCAAAAGAAATAGAAGACAGGAAATAATTAAAATCAGGGCTGAAATCAATGAAATTGAAACAAAAAAAATTTTCAAAAACTTGACAAAAAAAAAAGCTGGTTCTATGAAAAAATATATAAAATTGACAAACCCTTAGCGACCCTAATGAGAAGGAGAGAAAAATCCATTTACTAAAATTTGTGATGAAAAAGGAAATATCATGACAGACACTATTGAAATACAGAAGACAATTAGAAACTATTTTTGAAAATTTATACTCTAGTAAAATAGAAAACCTCAAAGACACTGACAAATTTCTGAGGCATATGATCAAACCAAACTGAGTCAGGAGGATATACACAATTTAAACAGATCAAGTTTAAGCAAGGAAATAGAAAACTCCATCAAAAGCCTACCAACCAAGAAAAGCCAGGAATCAGGTGGATTCAAAGCTGAGTTCTACAAGGCCTACAAAGAAGAATTAATATCAATACTCTTCAAATTATTCCATGAAAAAGAAAAGGAGGAACACTTTCAAACTCATTATATGAGGCTACTATCATCCTGATACCAAAACCAGGCAAAAACACATCAAGGAAAGAAAATTTCAGACCAATATCCCTGATAAACACAGATGCAAAAATTCTCAATAAACTTATGGCAAATTGCATACAAAAACATATTTAAAAAATAGTGCACCATGATCAAGTGGGGTTCATTCCAGGGATGCAAAGTTGTGTCAATATATAGAAATCAATAAACATAATTCAACACATCAATAGACTTAAAGATAAGAATTATATGATTATATCAATGGATGCAGAGAAAGCATTTGACAAACTACAGAACCCTTTCATATTCAAAACACTAGAAAAACTAGGGATAGTAGGAACATACCTCAACTTTGTAAAAGCTATCTATGCTAAACCCAAGGCCAACATCATTCTAAACAGAGGAATATTGGAAGCACTCCCTCTAAAAACTGGAACAGAATAAGGATGCTCTCTTTCACCACTTCTACTCAAACTCTAGCCAGAGCAATTAGATGAAAGAAATTAAAGAGATACAAATAGGAAAAGAAGAACTCAAACTATCATTATTTGCCAATGACATGATTCTGTACTTGGAGGATCAAAAAACTCCACCAGAAAAAGTCCAGAATTAATAAATGATTTCATCAAAGTAGCAGGATATAAAATCAACACCCATAAATCAATTGCATTTCTATACATCAGTGCTGAATCCTCTGAAAGAGAAATGAAGAAAACTGCCCCACTTACAATAGCCTCAAAAAATAAATAAATAAAATATTGGGAATCAATTTAACAAAAGAGGTGAAAGACCTCTACAGTGAAAACTACAGAACACTAAAGAAAGAAACTGAAGAAGATCTTAGAAGATGGAAAGATCTCCCATGCTCTTAGATAGACAGAATTAATATTGCCAAAATGGCCATAGTATCCAAAGCACTAGACAGATTCAAAGAAATTCCAATTAAAATCTCAATGTTGCCTGGTGCAGCAGTGCACACCTGTAATCCCCAGCACTTTGGGAGGCTAATACTGGAGAACCCTGAGTTCAAAGTCATCCTCAGCAACCATGAGGTGCTAAGAAACTCAGTGGGATCCTATCTCTAAAATAAAAACACAAAATAAGGCTCAGTGGTCTAGTACCCCCGAGTTCAATCGCTGGTACCGAAAAAAAAAAAAGAAAAGAAAAGAAAAAAAAAATATCCCAATGTCATTCCTTATTCCTTATACAAACAGAAAAAGCATTCATGAAATTCATTTGGAAAAATAAGAGATCCAGAATAGCCAAAGTAATCCTTAGCAAGAAGAGTGAAGCAGGAAGCATCACAATACTAGACTTTAAACTATAGTAACAAAAACGGCATGGTATTGGCACCAAAATAGACACGTAGACTGATGGTACAGAATAGAAGACAAAGAAACAAACCCATATAAATACAGTTATCTCATACTAGATAAAGGTGCCAAAAACATACATTGGAGAAAAGATAGCCTATTCAACAAATGGTGCTGGGAAAACTGGAAATCCATATGCAGCAAAATGAAACTAAACCCCTATCTCTCACCATGCACAAAACTCAACTCAAAGTGGATCAAAGACCTGGTAATCAGACCAGAAACCTTGCACCTAATATAGAAAAAAGTAGGCCCAAATCTTCATCGCATCAGATTAGGCCTCAACTTCCTTAACAAGACTCCTAAAGCATACGAAATAAAATCAAGAATCAATAAATGGGATGGATTCAAACTAAAAAGCTTCTTCTCAGCAAAAGAAACAATCCATGAGGTGAAGAGAGAGCCTTCAGAACGGGAGCAAATTTTTGCCACACTCATATCAGATAGAGCACCAATCTCCAGGATATATAAAGAACTAAAAAACTTAGCACCAAAAAAAAACCCAATCAATAAATGGGCCAAGGAGCTGAACAGACACTTCTCAGAAGATATACAATTGATCAACAAATATATGAAAAAATGTACAAAAAGGTACAACTAAGTAATTAGAGAAATGTACAAAAAATGTACAACTAAGTAATTAGAGAAATGCAGATCAAAACTACTCTAAGATTTCATCTCATACCAGTCAGAATGGCAGTTATCAAGAATACAAACAACAATAAGTGTTGGTGAGGATGTGGGGGGAAAGGGATGCTCATACATTGCTGGTGGGACTGCAAATTGGTGCAACCAGTCTGGAAAGCAGTATGGAGATTCCTCAGAAAACTTGGAATGGAACCACCTTTTAACTTAGCTATACTCCTTGGTCTATACCCAAAGGACTTAAAAGCAGCATACTACAGAGATGCAGTCACTTCAATGTTTATATTTGCACAATTCACAATAGCTAACCTATGGAACCAACCTAGATGCCCTTCAATAGATGGATGGATAAAGAAACTGTGGTATACATACCCAATGAAATATTACTCAGCATGAAAAGAGAATAAAATTATACCATTTGCAGGTAAATTGATGGAGTTGGAGAATATGCTAAGCGAAATAAGCCAATCCCAAAAAACCAGAGGCCAAATGTTTTCTCTGATAAGTGGATGCTGATCCATAATAGGGGGGAGGGTATAGGATAAGTGGGGAACTTTGGATGGGGCAAAGGAGAGGGGGAGGGAGCATGAGGGTAGGAAGGATGGTGGAGTGAGATGGACATCAGTACTCTAGGTACATGTATGATGGCATGAATGGTTTGACTCTATTTCATGTACAACCAGAAAAGTGAAAAATTCTGTTCCATTTATGTACAAGAGTCAAAAAGCTTTCTGCTGTCATATATAACTGATTAGAACTAATTAAAAATTAAATTTTTTTAAAATTTATATTTAAAAGATTAGTTTATATAGAATTTCCTCAGCTATAACTCCTTTTTTTTTTTTTTGGTACCAGATATTGAACTCAAGAGCACTTGACCACTGAGCCACATCCCTAGCCCTATTTTCTGTTTTATTTAGAGACAGGGTCTCACTGAGTTGCTTAGTGCCTCGCCATTGCTGAGGCTGGCTTTGAACTTGCGATTCTCCTGTCTCGACCTCCCAAAGTGCTGGGATTACAGGCATGCGCCTCCGTGCCCAGCTTATAACTCCTTTCTTAAGAATGTTTCTTTCCTCCTGGGGTAGCGAGGAATGCTTCACATGAGAGTTTTTGTCTCTTATTTGTAGGAAGAAAAGGGGAGTTTATCATCATGCCATTTTTGCTTCTCTTTTGCAAATGCCTTTAGCTAAAAATAATTGTTCTGTGAAAGTGGCATATTTGGAGAGGCATACTGTGTTACCCTTCACTTAAAACTTTTGGGTTGTTCCAGTTTGGTTTTACTGTGACATATTACCTTAATTTTAATATAGTTATTTTAAGTGGATTGTTGTTTTAACTTTTGTTGTTCCTTTTGAACATCAGTTTGGATGCTTACCATCTTTACTAAAGAAAGAAATGTAATCTATAGCACAAGTTAATCTATAGCACCAATTTCAGATATTCCACCTAGTATAATTTGGGAAATTCTATTTCCCCAATAAGAGAGAGTTGTCTTATTTAGCTTTTATCCACTTAAAAGAGAAAATCCTTAGAAAGTAAAAAATATAAATCATTATTTAAATCATTATTTTTTTCAAATCTGAATTTTAAAAGCTTTCTTAACTTAGGCAATTTCTCCTTCTGACTCTTACTTCAATTAAATTGTGCCAATCTCTATACTAAGGATACTCTATTTAAAGTGTTATCCTTGAAATATTGATATATTCCAGGAGACTAAGCAGTTCATTTTTATTAGTACTTAAATATTGAAGTTTTACATGACCTAGGAGTCCTTGTAAGGGAGTTAAGACTCAAAGAAATGACAAAACCCAAAATCCTTGATGGGTCATTATAGGAAGATATTAAAACTGGAAACCTTAAGCTTGCTTTGTATATTATTTATCTGTTGATAAAGAATTTTTGAAAAACTCTAAGGACACTTATGTCAAATACTTTTCAACTGTGATGATTAGACATCAGTTTCACTCATTCTACTGGTGTTACTGGCAGCTCACAGACTGCCACCCACTCTTTCCCTGAACTCCTCTACAGCTGAAAAGTGTTCATAAAGTATTCAATTCCCTCAGGAATTGCCTATCAGCAGAAATAGTCAATATATCTGGTTGTTAATTTGCTGGTGGAACTGCAAATTGGTTCAACCAATCTGGAAAGCAGTATGGAGATTCCTTAGAAAACTTGGAATGGAACCACCATTTAACCCAGCTATCCCACTTCTTGGTCACTTATCCATGAAGATATTTTAACTTTCTTATTTTTTCAAGCCAACATAAAAATGGCTAATGACTATTCATGTGGTCTCAGAGAAAATTTCTTTTGGAGGAATGAGAAGGCAACTTCTAATATCAGAACTAAATGGCATAAATTTCACCTGCATGTAGACACCAACAGTAGAGCTTCTACTCTGGAAACCCAGAATTAGTTCCTGAAATCCAAAATGAGTAAGTAGCTGAACTTTACATCTTCACTTTTGAGTTTAAATTTTACTAAAAGCCAATCATTTAAAATGTCTTGGAAAATTATTTTTGTCTAATTAAAACATAATTTCTAAGAAAAAAATGCTTAAGGTTTTGTAGAGCAAGTCCTTTGCAGCATCCTTACGGTCTCATACCCAAAAATCCTTAACTACATTCTCTTCAAGATGACCAATAATCAAAGCACTTTAAAATTGCTAGAAAATCCTTATAAACCTTTATACATACTGGGAAAAACTTCTCCAGTATTTCTTTCCAAATATTCAATCTAGGAAATTTATCTGCCATCTAGAGCATGAACTCTGAATGTTTGATTGAATCTGGTTTGATTCTTTTCATGAAAATCATGTAAAACTATTACACGCATATGAGTCAGTGTTTGTCAAACTCTTTAAATTTCTAAACCCACAGAAATAATTTCAAAATTAGGCAATTTAGTTAAGTATGTATTTCTTTATTTACTCTGAGATATTATGTTGTGTTTCTCTGATGACAAAATTTGAGAAAAGAGACCTCACATTGTAACAATTTAATGAATTAAAATTAGTTGTCTAATGTTCTTAGGTACAAAACTCTATTATTTTATTTCAGAACAAAAAGGAAACAAACTAAAGAATTAACTTTGGTAACAGTGAGTGTGTGGAAGGACAACATATTTGACAGCAGTATGACTACATAGTGGCCTTCATTAAGTCTGTAATCCCAGTGGCTCTGGAGGATGTGACAGGAGGATGGAAAGTTCAATGCCAGCCTCAGCAACTAAGCAAGGCTTGAAGCAACTTAGCAAGACCCTGTCTCAAAATAAAAGATAAAAAAAAACTGGGGATGTAGCTCAGTGATACGGTTCCTCTGGGTTCAATCCCTGGTACAAAAACAAACAAAAATACCAGTTATATTCAATTCTAATAATCTGCCATCAGAAAGTATTAATAGTATTAATGGTATGCATTTCCTCATTTCAACCCATTATTTAAGATATTGAAGAACACAGATTTCATAGATAAAACTTTGTCAGAATCTCTATGATATTATGATTCAGGTACCGGTATAAAATTAGAAACAATAATTTATGGCAAACACTGTTTTAAAAAATTAACCATGTAGTTATCCCAAGAGTATTGATAATTTTAATGAACTCAATTAGTTGCATCATTACTTAATATAGTTCCATGCGAAAATGTCATTTACATAGAAACTATATAAAAGAAAGTATTTTTAAAGTAATTGTAGAATATCTGCCTCCACTGACGACACATTAATATGACTAATTTTTAAAAAAGTATTTCAGAAACTACCATTTTCTAGTAATGTCATCTCAAAATCTTATGTATGTCTCTTTCTTTTCCTTTGAGGTTAAAGAATAATTCTGTGTGTTTTTGCATTTTTTAAAATTTTCGTTTGATTTTTTTTTTTTAGCACAGATTGGACTAGATACATTGCAGCAGCAAATAAGACTGAGGCTGATTTGTGTGTGTGTGTGTATCTGCATCTGTGTGTATATGTATATATGTACAGAAAAAAACATGATGAAGCAAATGGGCAAGAAAGAAACAAATATGTCATAAACATGTCATGAATAATAGTTTTATTTTCATTCTAACAAAACAGTTTAACCAGGTTTTTATCTGAAATAGATTTAATTGTTACCATTTATTTCAAAAGATTGACACAAGACTTTAAAAGCATGTGTTATCCTCTTAGTTTTTTAAATTTGTAATTAGCAGTGTGGTGATTCTGAGTGGTCGGTAGTACTACAGTAAAAACTCAGTGGTATACTGTAGGGGTCAGCAAACTTTTTCTGTAAAGGGAGACATAGCAAATATTTTGGGCTTCTAGGACATGCTGTCTCTTTCACAACTACTCAACTCTGCCATAGTTGCCCAAAGACATAGGCCACACTATGAGCACAGCTGTGTTCTAATAAAACTTTATAGACAGAAATCTGAATTTTACACATTTTCATATATTATGAAATGTTGTTCTTTTTTCCCACTTTAAAAACTGAAAACTATTCATAGCAATAGGCAATACAGAAACAAGCCAGAGGCCTGCTGTAATGTAAAGAACATGAAATAACCAAGCTCTCCAGTCTGCTGCGAAAGAAAGTTATCTCTTTGGGCCTCTGCTTTCTCATCTGTGAAATGAGGAAGTTGAAAAGCCCCTATCAGTTTCATATCTAGTGATTTTAATGAGATCACCACCCCACAGTTGATACTTGAATAACTATTATTGAGAAGACATGGAATGGTCTTTCATCATTTTCATAGTACACTTGTACATTACCCCATTCATGCTTAAATTTTGCCATGAGATGGTATAATTTTGCCAGCTTTTTGGATAAGAAGATTGAAAACCTGTGGTTTTAAGAAATATTCCTCAAGTCACACAACCAGCATCGGCAACCTCTCAGTGCTTATCAGACTACATTAAGTTCTCATCACATTTCTAAGACTTTTCTAAAATTATATTTTAAAAACTCTTTAAAATATTTAACATTCATGTTCTCAATATTTCCATCACCTTGGGAAATGAATAGGAAAGCTTTCAATGGCAATGACTACACTTGTCTTACTCCTCCCAAGATACAGACTATAATTCCGAGAAGCAGCTAATGAAAGAAAAAATCTAAGGAAAGAAAAGAGAAATTAGCTGGAGTAGGTAATAGAACATCTGTGTCTCTTCCACATATCTTGTAAAATTGAGAAACTGGTAGCTGACACTTACATTTCAAGGTAATAAGCATTACATTTAATTTTATGCCCTCATAAATGCGATGCCTATTTTCAATTTGCCTACCAATTTAATAGGCTATATTCTTTATGTAAAGACAGTATCACCACTAAACAGAAATATCATATCTCAAAGAATGTTTGACTGAGTTGACTAAAGAAAATCCTTATTTTAGACCTTTTCCTTATCCCTGTTCCATTCTTTAACTTTTAATAAGTTACAAATACCTCTGTGGGCCTTAGGTTAGCCACTGAATTCTAAATTGAAAATAAATTTATAAAGAAGTTATTTAATAATGGGGATGAAAATATAGAATAAATTGAAGGAAAATAAACCAATAATATCTTAATTTCCTAAATATATGAGGAGTGGGTCATCTCACTTTTACAGAATTGTGTACATTCACTCAGAAATTACTATGAGTGACTATTGTATACCATGTACTCTGCCAGGCCTTGGGGACACAATGAACAAAAACACAACTTCTTCCCTGTGAAACTTCTTAGGCAAGACAGATGAATAAACAAATGAAAATGATTTTTTTTTTCAGGTGTTAATAGGGGATGTAGAGTAAACAAAGTAGAAGGGGGAAAGGGATGAACAGGGAGTGCTGTTCAGAGAGGTCATGCAGGGAGAAGAGCATGTGTAAAGACCCTGAGGCATCATATGCTTAGCAGGTCCAAGGTACAGCAAACAAGCCCTTAGGGCTGGAGCAGACAGCAATGAGGGGAGTAATCTGAAGTGAGATCAGACAGGGTTCACCCTGCTAGAGAGGCAGAGTCTTGGAGTCTTTTCTGCAGAATTATGTCCTACTTATGTTTTAAAAGATTTTTTTCTGGTTCTATGTGAGGAATATACCAAGGGAATAAGGTCAGACGCAATGCTAACAAGAAACAATGCAAAAGTCCAAGGGAGAATCTATAGTGAGTTTGGGAAGGGATATAGTAGAGGAAGTAATAAATGGTAGTCAGACTCTTCTAGATGTATGTCAAAAGTAGAGGTGTCGGAATTCACTGGTAGTTTGGCAGTGAGGAGTGACAGCGGTCAAGGGTAACTCTGAGAATTTTTGCCTGAGAAACTGGAAGATGGATATGCCTTCCATAAGATGATAAGAGGGCAAGTATATCCGACTGGTGGCTGGAGGAGGGCACAAAACAATAGTTCGATTCTGGACATGTTAAATTGGGGAAACCATTCAAATACCCAGATGGATGTCCATTAGCATGTGTGACATCCGAGTTCAACAGGGGCTGGAAGCGTAAATTTGGTCTGTAAAGGATGAGTTCACCTAGAGAGAGGAGACAACTAGAGAGAAAATAAAACATTCAATTCCTGTAGATGACACAGAATGGAAAGGTGAGCAGAAGAGCAAAAGCAAATGGTCAAGGAGGCAAGAAGAGGACTGAGAGAAAGCACTGCTCTGCAAGCCAAGGGAAAGAAAAAATTCAGGAAAGGCATGAGTTAGGTCAAATACTGCATATAGGCGGAATAAGAGGAGAAAGAAAAAAGGAAAAAAAAAAAAAAAAAACACTGACCACAGAGTTGGCAATGCAAAAATCTTTGACAGCCTTAATATGAGCTTTTTCAAGGCAGTGACAGAGACAGGAACTTCATTAGAGTTGGAATTGGTTCAAGAGAAAAAAGGAGTGAAGGAGTAGAGATCCTGAGTATAAGACTTTTAAGGCAATTTGATGCTAGGAGAACAGAAAATTAGGATATTAGATGAAAAGCATTGGAGAATCAACAGAATGTTCTTTAAAGACAAAAACTATTATTATGTGGTTGTATAGAAACACGAGGAAGGCCGGGCGGCGCTGTGGTGCATGCTTGTAATCCTAGCACTTTGGGAGGCTGAGACAGGAGAATCTCCACTTCAAAGCCAGCCTCAGGGGTGGAAGTGAGGAGGGGCAGGGGGACAGTAAAGATGGTGGAATATGATGGACATAATAGCCCTAGCTTTATGTATGACTGCATGTATATTGTGATACATGCAGTATCACATACAACCAAGAGAAATGAAAAGTTGTGTTCCATCTGTGTACAGTGGATCAAAATGCATGCTGCTATCATGTATACCTAAGTAGAATAAATAAATAAAATTTTTTTTAGAAAGCCAGCCTCAGCAACAGCGAGGCACTAAGTAACTCAGTGAGACCCTGTCTGTACATAAAACACAAAATAGGGCTGAGGATGTGGCTCAGTGGTAGAGTACCCCTGAGTTCAATCCCCAGTACCAAAAAAAAAAAAAGAAACAGGAGAAAGAATTCCAAGAGACTGACCGTAGAGCAGATGACAGAGGATGGGATACAATGCATAAGAACAGTTGCCTTCACTAAGGGAACAGACAATACAGTCACAGTGACAAAGGAAGACAACAAAGCACTAACAGACAGGTTGGTAGATATGGTGGTGAGAATTGTACAGGACCTTTTCTGATTGCTTCAGTTTGCTCAGGGAAATAGGGAGCAACATCAGCCTGGAGAATAATTGGAGAAAGAGGTTTGGGAATCTGGGGGAGATAATGACTTAATACAATGGGAGCAATTGAGATTCATGGTCATTAACATATTTTTAAAGTAGTTATGATGGTAAACATCCCTCCAGCTATGGTCAGCTTTCTAAGAACAAGAATATTCAAAGAGCAAGATTTAAGTTGAAAGATTTCTAGAGGGCACTATGGAGGTGATAGGGTCAACAAATTAGAGATGCTTGTGGGGTCAAAAAGTTGTTGGTGTCTTAGACATTTAGGGAAAATGAATGGGAAAGATAAGACACAGTCTTCAAAGAAAGAAATGCTTAAAACTGAGATTACGGAGTGTGACAGAGATGGAGACAAGCTCCAGGGCATGACCATGAGAGAAGGCCACTGAAGACGGTAGAGAAAGAGATTGTTGGAGATAAAGGAACTGAAAGATCATTTATCTTCAGTTATCCAGAGGGTAGTTCTACGGCTGGCAGAGAGGAGATGTCAGTAGCAGAAAAAAGGATCTGTGGAATCCTTTGACTGTCCAGCTAATTGTATGAAAAGCTACAGAGAGCTGGGCATGATGGCCCTCCCTTGTGATCCCAGAATTCAAAGGCTGAGGTGGGAGGATGGATCACAAGTTCAAGACCAGCCTTAGCAACTTAGTGAGATCCTGTCTCAAAATTTAAAAACAAAAGGACTAGGGATATAGCTCAGTGGTAGAGCACTCTTGGGTTCAGTTCCCAGTACTGGGACTGGGGGACTCAGATCATTTTGGAGTGTCTTTCATATACTCCTGTATTTACTTAACATTATGCCATAAGTTGTTTTGCCAAGGTTAAATAACTTACAAATATATAATTTAAACTATTGTAGAATGTCATTATTTGGACATTAATAGAAACAGACATCAATTCTTTTTCCTGGAGTATTTGTTGTAATTTCATAATTATAAATGACATTGAGGAATAAAATGATTTTACATAAGCCTTTAACTACATCTTTCATAATTTCCATTGGAAAAATTATAGAATTGAAATATATCAACTTTTTTTTGTACTGACAACAGTCAAACCCAGGTTCTTGTGCATACTAAGCAAGCACTCTACCAACTGAGCTACATCCCCAGCATATTAACCATTTTAAAGGCCTCTATCTCTCTTCCTCTCACTCTCGTGTGTGTGTGTGTGTGTGTGTGTGTTAGTGTGTGTGTGTATGAAATGTGTATAAATATCTAGTTAAATTTTCTCTCCAATAAGATTGTGGAATTTAAAAAATATCATCAGCAATATATAGGGAATGTCTCATCACTATTTGGTTATGTACGCAAGACCATTTTAAGATTTCAAGAAAGAAAAGAGAAACAGACATTTTAAGTGGGAAGCTAGTAGTAATAAAATTTATGGGAGAAAGCAAAACATGAGAGTTCATTTGGATAAAACTAAAAGAAAAAAAAACATACAATAAAGCTGACCCAGAATTGATAATTGGCAATGATGGAAAACGTCATCCATTCAAAGCGTTGACAAAGACTCATTAGCTCAAAATATAACACCTGTCAAGGTTTAACCTTGCTGATATTTTTATTGATTTAAAGTTAAAAGCATGAAAACTGTCACACTAGAATTGATATCAGTGAATAGGAGAAATACATTGTCAATGGAAAAAATTGTCATGAGAAAGAATTAAGTAAGTCTTATTAGAGGTATGGAGAGAGCAAGCTTCCATGGTGAAATTCTCTGAGGCAGATAGCAAACACAAAGGATTTGATTCTATGTTCTGGATCTCTCTTAAGAAAGATGAATTAAGAGATTTTGAAAGCTCTAAAAATGTAATTATCTAGGAAATAACTAATTGTTTCAATAAGGTAGAAAAATAAGGGATAAATGAAGAAAAAAAATGAGTTCTATAGAGTTCTCTCAGTTAATGAAGATGGTAATAGATGTGTACAACAGCAGAATGAATAATCCCAGAGCTGAGGACAGGTATAAGATGCTGGCTTGGATAAATCATAAAAGTGAAATCCTTAACTTATCTGAAAGCTTATACAAATAAATCCTAAAAACAATAACTAATAAATAGGCACTTTTTGAGATAGATATTTGAGTGTTAACAGAAAATGCAAAGATAAAAACACTTTCCAGGTTTCCATTTTCTTCACTGTTCTCTGACTTAGATAATGACCACATATACCTCAAATTTGGGATATTCTACCAACAAACATGTCCTGATGATATCATCCCAAATCAATGTAAGAAATGAATTTAAAAGAGTCTGGGAGCATTCTAGACTAAAAGAGACATAACAACAAAAACTAATACATAAACTTAAAATGAATACTGTTGAACAACTAAGATGCAGAATGGGAGAGTAGGAAACTCTTAAGTCATTCCTTCTAGGGAAGCAACCATTCAGCCAGAAAAATAGATTGGGAGTTATTAGTTTGGTTATCTACCATCAACTTGGACACTTATAACATCCATGGGAGTGCTTGATAAAGAGACTGCTGAATTTTCCTAAATGAACTGCATGTACAAACCATCTGTCCCCGCAAACTCTGCCACCATTGCTCCGCCACACTGCAGCTAGGGGGACAGCAGCCTATGTTCTCGGAGCAGGTGTCCAAGATGTCTAACAGGTGCCAGAATGGGCACTGAGAAGCTTGTCCTCTAAAACTGTTGTGTAACATGTTTCTCAGTGCCCTGAGATACCAGCTTACTTTCCTGCCTTGGTGTCAGTCCTCTCAGGCACAGGGGCTTATACTGGAAGATTTAAAAAGAGACAGAATACTTTTTCTCTCTTTTTAGAGCTAAACATTTAAGGAAATCTTTGTCAGGCCTCTGGCACTTACAGCTGCAGAAAGATTTGAATAGTTGACATGTACATGAGAAGGTGGAGCTGTAGAAAATGAATCTTTACAAGAATCTTTACAATCTTTACTGAAGGGCATTGTATAACACTAATGAGTTGGGTTTTATGTTATAGGCAAAGAGTTACAAGGAGCAGAGTGACATGATATTATCTCAATACCTTTTTTTTTCACTTAATGCTTTCTTATAGGTAATAGCAAATCTAATTTTGTGACACAAAGTTGGGACTCTGGAGTGAGACCAACCTACGTGCAAATTTTAGCCCTTACTATGCAAGTAATCTCAAACAAGTCACTCAACTTTGAGGAAGCAGATTCTCTTTCTTAAAAATGTTTGAGAAAATTCAATAAAATAGTGAATTCAAAGATCTTAGCATAATGTCAGACATACAGTATCTCTTCAATGTTAGCTGTTTTTATTGCTGTGAGACCTCAAGTCAGGAAAGGCTGATGTGTTGTGAGTTTGTCCAAGAAAAATTTCTCTAGTTTTTTGAGGAATCTTCATACTACTTTCCAGAGTGCTTGTGCTAGTTTGCAGTTCCACCAACAGTGTACAAGTATATTTTTTCCCCACAATACCAGCAGCACTTATTATTGTTTGTGTTGTTATTGCCATTCTGAATGGAGTAAGATAAAATCTTACTGTAGTTTTTATTTGCATTTCCCTGATTGCTAGAGATGTTGAACTTGTTTTTCATATATTTATTGGTCATGTATGTTTCTTCTTTTGAGAAGTTTCTGTTTATGTTAATTCTTTTGCCCATTTATTGATAAGATTATTGGGTTTTGTTTTATTTTGGGTTTTTTTGGTGTTTTTTGAGTTCTTTATATATTCTGCCTATTAATCTCATATCGGAGGAGTAAACTGGCCAAGATTTTCTCTCATTCTGTAGGTTCTCTCATCATATTCTTAATCATTTCTTTTGCTGAACAGAAGCTTTTTAGTTTGATGGCATTCCAATTATTAATTCTTGGTTTTATTTCTTGAGCTTTGGGGGTCTTGTTAAGAAAGTTGGTGCCAGCACTTACAGGATGGTGTGTTGATCCTATGCTTTCTTCTAGCATTTGCATAATTTCTGTACTAATTCCTAAGTTTTTGATCTTTCTCAATTTGAATTTTGTGCAGGGTGAGAGAGAAGGGAGTCTAGTTTCATTGATCTACATATAGCTACCAGTTTTCTCATTTGTTAAAAAGGTTGTCTGTTCTCCAAAATATACTTTTGCACCTTTGTCAAGAATCGGATGGCTGTAGGTTTGTGGATTTGTCTCTGTGTCTTCTATTCTGTTCCATGGATCTTCATGTTTATCTTGATGCCAATAAATGGATACCATTTTAAAACAAAGTGTCAGCTTTATTAATGTTTATTGGACATGTCCTTGGTTTGAGTACAGCAAACAAATCTTAATCTTGGCATATTCTTAGGCTATATCTTGTATTCTTTGTATGAATTTATGGCATTCATGGTTTTTTGTCAGTCAAGAAAAATATATGTGAATAAAACATATTCTAGGAAGAAAAAATCACATTGGAAATGAAAATAAAGGACCGAAGTTTTCTCTTTGGGTTGAAGGTATCTGTAAATTAGATCTTATGTACAGAGTATTGGGTCCTATGAATAAGCCTAATTTGAATATTATCAAAAATTAATAAGAATCTGCTTTTGTTAGGTTAATAGAAACACTGAAATGTATTCTGCTAAAAGGATTTGATCAGTTAATTAAGGGATTATGAACCCTCAGTCTTGCTAAATTTCACAAACAGCTTGAAACAAAATTAACCTTTAAAACCTCAGCCATGACAGTTTTCAGTCTGATTTTGACCAAAGATATGACTTCTTCATCAATTAAATAATCAAAATTAAGAAGTGACTCTCTGAGAGTTCTGCATTGCCTTTTATGTGTGCTTAATGTACTCTGCATTTGATCTTTGGGTTTTATATAATGTTACAACATCCAAATATAAAAATTTGGGTTAATTTTGTTCTTCAGAACTAATGTAAAGTTAGATGTCTAGAGTCATTGCTAATCAATTTGCCTACCTATGAGCATATAACCTAGTGACAATAGATTGTATAGCATGTGAGCATCTTTCAGTGGGACTCAGTGGACATCAGTCAAGCTAATTAACTTCTCTGTGTAGTTTCCTCATATGTAAAAATCATACATAGCTCATAAGTTGGGCAGATTTAACAAGCAAATACATTGTAGTATTCAGATCAGTGCCCTCCACATAGAAAGTGCAAATATTATTTAAATATTATGTAAATACTATGTAAGAGAAATGTAAATATTATGTAAAAGAAATGATAAGGACAAATATAGCAAGTCATACACATGGGATTTCAGCTTCATGGATAGGAACTATTGCTCTTTTTTTTGGTACTGGGTACTCGACCCCTGAGCCACATCCCCAGCCTATTTTTGTGTTTTATGTAGAGACAGGGTCTCACTGAGTTGCTTAGCACCTCACCATTGCTGAGGCTGGCTTTGAACTTGTGATTCTCCTGTCTCAGCCTCCCTAAGTGCTGGGATTAGAGGCTTGCGCCACTGCGCCCGGCTGGAACTATTGCTCTTCATTAAAAGAGTCCACCTTCAAATGCTAACTCCGCTGTTCGCTGACTATGTGACTGAACATATTAATCTAAGTCTCATTTTTCTCATTTGTAAAAGGGAATGACCATGGTGCTTACTTCATGATTGTGTTGGTGAGTAAATGAAATAATCCATGTGCAGTACCTTGTATGTCATCTGAAATATAGAAAGTTCTCAATAAATAACAGTAATAATGGCATACTAGTACTATCACCATTATCACCAAATTATCAGATGAATTTAACAGCATATCAATTGCTTGCAATAGGACAGCCACCAGATATTTCTAAGCTCTAAACTGGTTAAGTCTTCCTTAAGTCACAAAGACTCTGTGACTTACATAAAACTGTAAGACTTAGTTAACAGTACCTGCGGGAAAAAAAAAACCTTAGGGAAATGATCTTGCTGGGAAAGTAAGAGAATATGATTACTAAGGGGATTACTAAGAAATTATTGCATGTAATAACTAGATTTGGGTCACAGCTATAGCACTTACAAGGAGACAGATGCCTAGAAATCTGTCAGATGGAAAGAAAATTATAAAGGTAAAATAAACATAGGATTCTTATAATTGGACTTACATTGTCTCTCCTTTGAACATCAAGCATGAAAACATATTTACTGTTGATTCACACTACAATAATTAACTGATTAACTCAGACAAAGAAATAATTGACTTTGTGAAGAATAATCAGTCAACTCAATCACTTAACAACCCAGATCAATCAACATTGCTGAACCCATTTTTCTACCCCAATGTTGTCACAATCACAGTGTAAAAGCATGATGTACATATGTAGAGGAGTTGAGTGTGTTTAATATTTTATGCACATGAATTTATATTTTAAATTTGTTATATTTTAGTGAGGGATCTAACAGGTCAAATTTTTTAAAACTACTCTCTGATATATCAAGAGTTTTGAACTACTATATTCTAAAAATCAAAACATGGTCTTTTAAAAACAGTAGCACCATACCAACTCTGCCAAAAAGTTCATGTTGTGATATATATCCTTAGGGAAATAGTTGGATCAGCTTTACACAGTTTCACTAATCCACTGAATCCAGTCACCATTGTTAAATAAACAGTTTAGCTTTACATTAGACATGGGAGATGGAAGAGGTAATAGATATTTGGAAAGACTGCAAAGTGATTTTTCAGGATTATCACAAGGAGACTGAGCTAAGCAGAAAATATAGATGTGTACAGAGAACTCATTTGAATTATAAAGTTTGTATAATTACACAAAATGGTTAATTAACTTAGCCTTTTATCTTTCTGTCTTTTCCCCTTCCACAAAACTTAGTACTAACTTGTACTTATAGCACTTCCAAAAATATTTAAGGAAGATTTTATATAAAGAATTACTTCTTGTGGACTTAGAGAAAATACACTTTAGGAATTACATGGAATTTAGTCAGCTGTGGAGGCACACGCCTGTAATACCAGCTACTCAGGAGACTGAGGCAGGAGATCATAAATTCAATGTCAGCCTGGGCAACTTAGGGAGACCCTATCTCAAAATAAAATAAAAAGGATTGAAGTTGTAGCCCAGTGGCTTGCCTAATATGTGCATCCTGGGTTCAACCCCAGTACTGAAAAATTAAAAGTTGAAAAGAATTTTATGGAGTTTATTTTTAATGTATTTCAATATGGAAAAGATAAGAGTCCAAACAGAAGCAACATGGAAGTTCATCATTAGGATACCAACTGAATTTGTGGATTCCAATGAAAAGAAACTGTGCATTAAGGCAGCAAAGCCACAACACATTTTCTTTATTGCTACTGGATCAAAGAAAATACAACTTTCATATCAGCTGAAGCCCTTTTCTGTTTTCTTGCTAGTGAAGGACTAGTTTCTAGACAGCAACCACGCAAATTTTATAATTAAATGATTCCCGTATAAATGAATGGCAGATCATAAAGCTATCTTCCCTTATTTATAACATTATCACATTAATAGGAATTTACTTGATATCATTTCCCTGTTTAAAGTTTGTCAACCTACCCCACCCTCCATCTCTTACAAAATAAAGCTCAAGTTCCATAGTTTAGTGTATATGATGCTCCACACTTTGGTACCCATTTCCCATAACTCCCTAGCATTCACTCTAGTCCCAGTCTCTTTTTAATATCATCTGTCCTTTTCTCTGATCCTTTGTCTGGAATTACTTGGTCTACCTATAACTTCTTCAAGTTCAGCTTCTTTATCTCTGCTCATGTGAAAACTTTCCTTATCCTCCTGCCTCCCCTTTATGGAGGTATAGTCCCTAACAATAATTATAATGATGGAGTACCAAGCTCTTAAGACATGTCAGGACATGTACTTTTCCATTCAAGGAAGTATAAGACAGAGGTTAAAATTAGAAATGCTAACATAAAACTACTTGAGTTGTCATCGTGGCTTCATTTTCAGTAACTACATAACCTTTGGTACCTTAAGTAACACCTCTATGCTTCCAGTTTCTTCCTGTGCACAAAAGACCCAATAATAATACCTGACAAGTTTATTGTAATGTATACAAAGTGATTACCAAATAATAATGATTACATTTATATATGTGTTTTCTTATCACAATCTATCACACAGAGAAAAAAATTAAGGCTTAGAATTAAGTAACTTAAGTTAGCAATTCGTAGAACTAAGAATTAAAAGAATCTCTAAACTTGAAAACCATCTACTTCACATCGCACTATACTGACTCTAGGAATTTGTTAAATCACTTCAGATACCACTCACAATATGCCATCATAATTATCGTCTCCAATGTTGAACACTTTGCAAGTAGGATGTATGTTTTATCCATCTCTATGATGGTAGTTACACATGAATTGCCCAGCACTTAGCTCAATGTCTAGCACAATACAGATGGTCAACAATTGTGTTGAAAATGACTTAATTGTTATTAAGGATATAGATACAATATCTAAAAATATTATTTTATTTGTATACCAGTCTAAAAATAGAAACGAATTGAAAAGTTGAATATGTCATTCAGATGAGGTTGATACTTGGCACAGGATATTGTGCTCCTCAATGACATCGTGTGATTAACCATATATTATGTCTATTATAATTAGATTCCTAAATTAAAAGTTTAAGAAACATCTTATGGCTGTTGCTTTGTTATTATATATTTCTAACTATTCTCAATACAGAATTTCATAAAATCTGTGTATACATGATTCAAGTAACCAGTACTGTTCCTTGGACACCCCGCATTTCCCTGGCTGTATCCTCAAAAGAACTGAGGATTACATGCAACCAAGGGGACATTACCCCTTTCACCATTGAGCCTATACTAACCTTTCAAGACCACCCTTCATATATTCTAGTCAGTAAGCCCCAGACCTAACAGCCTCAAGCCTGTTTCCAGGATTTTTTTTTTTTTGGACCTTTTCTCCACAGAGACTGATATGTCATTGGTGTCTACACTTATAGGTCATGCAGTTGATCAAGGGGCAACTGTTTGTTGGAAGGGGGAGGTATGGATGGAGAAACACAACTGGGCTGAAGTATCCACATTTATGCATCTGAGGCCTCTCATGGTAGGTAGGGAAAAGGCCAGGCCAGAAGCCAGAAGCCAGATGTCACCCCCTACCATCACTTCCCAACTCAGAATTTGAGGTGGTCCAAGAAGTTTAAATCAAAATCAACACTTCCAAGTGATAAGGTAAATTGGTAAGAAAAATAGTACATATTTTCACTTAATGTGCTGTTAGCTTAGTTTAAAATTGCTAGGTATTTAGCCAAATCTATGGGATCTTAAATCTGTTCTTCAGTTGGGACTCTGCTAATGTTAAAGGTAGGCTTGCAAGTAATAATATAATTATAGTGGAAACTAGGGTGGTTTCTCTCTTTTACTAAAAAGAATTAAGGAGCTCAGTAAGAAAGCAGGGACATATTAATGTAAAAACAGTTGGGTACATCTGTATACTTGATGGTATACAACCAATATAGATAGGTAGTTTTGACTGTAAGTCTTTGTAATCACTAATAAATGACTAACTTGAGACTTTTCTTTTAAACTCTATTCTTCAGCATGGCAGTTACCATATTTATTAGAAAATAAATGTCTCCAAAGCTATGTTCTATTCTAACAAGATCCATATATGTTCTATTCTAACAAGATCCATATGCAGAAAGGAGCGAAGGTTAGCCACTGAGAAAGGAAATCTATTTGTCAAGATCCAGGTTCCCAAGAAGAAAATCTGTTTCCTTTTATAGTCCAGGGAAGTTTCTACTTTATCATCAGTAGAAATGCTTGTTAGCTAGATCACAACTTCAGAGATTTGATGTTGAGAACCCTGGTAAACAGAGGGTACAGCTGTGTTTCCACACCAATAAGGAAAAGCCACTTGCCAGTGTAAACTCAGGCTACATTGTTTTAAAATAGTAGTTACCTCTCTTATCAGAAATGTGCACGTCCCAAAAGAAAGCAGGGAGGCCTCCAAAGCCCACCTCTGTTCAGCAAAGCAGATGCCGTATCAGATTGGTTCCTGTAGCAAGGATGGACATTACGATTTATAATAAATCTGAGGGGCACTTTTGCTCTTTTAAGAAAGGAAAAGGAACTGTGGGACCATGTAGGAAAGGAAACTGCCAGTGAATCCAATCTACAGAGAAATCAATTTCACACGGCCATAATTCAAGGAAATGGGGTAGTATGTAATGATGTGGACATTCATTTTGCTTTTTAAAATTTGAACTTTCTTCTTGGCTACTGCAATATTTTTGAAAGCAGCGGGGTTTTTTTTCCTCATTACCCTTTGCAAGCATTTTTTGCTAAACATGGGAATCTCTGAAACACAGACTCACACTGTGACTCATTACTATTGTTTCCTTTAACTGTTCTCACCATCTTATCCTGTATCATTTCCCTTTTCTCAAGACCAAAGAAAAGTAATGGAAAAAAAATCAGTGTTTTAAAACATATACTGAATGTATAGTGAAAAAAATATCTTACTAAGTTCATTAATTTTGCTTTGACTTTCCACAAGTGCACACTTTGAAGTTCACACACAAATCATGTTCAAATACAGAAGTGTATTACTCATGCAGAAACACCATTAGTAAATTTCCTTTTCTTTTTCTCCTCTTGCCAGACCAGGGAAAGAGAACTATATATTTGTTCTCATATCTACTTCAACTGAATGTATGTCCTTGAGAATTTTCCTATGATATCTGCTATGAAGATAATGTTTTAACACATTTTAAGTAGCAATGACAATGACAATATCAATGTGTTAAACAAAGTCCAGAACCTGAAGACATTGAAAGCACCCTCAAAATTGTTTGATTCCAGAAATTACAGAAGCCATGACTTTAAGAATGATACTGAATCAGCAATGATGCTTAGGTTAAACGTTTACATAAAAAAAACCACTAACACATTATTGGCACCTTTTAAAAGAAATCCAGGTAAAGATATGATGCTTTAAATCATATGATGGAAATTGTTTTTTTAAAAAGTGTCATATTCTAATTCTCAGATGGAAATCTCTCCCCCAGAAGGATAACGCCATGATAGGACACAGAGATACAGAGGTTATATTGAGGTAGGAGGATTGAGAAATTGTTTTTAATAAAACAGATCCACAGTTCAGTAAAAATAAATAAAATAGAATTTAAAACCTGGAATGGACTTCAGAAATCATCTGAGAAATGAGGAAAATAAGGCCCAAAGCTTGTAGAAAATTAATCAATGTCACAAAAAATGGACACAGCTTGGATGAAACCTGAAGACATTGGAGTACAACCCAAGGCCTATGACTCTATGACATTGCCTTTTTAATAATACTAAGCATAAATTTTTTACACAGTAAAACTTTAGAAATAACTTCATCAATGAAGACAAATAGACATACTATTTCTCAAGGTAGAGAATATATAAACATAAATTAGCTTTGTTTTCTCCTTTGTTTATTCTGTCTCTATTGTGCTTCTAGTCCAATGGTAGCATCTTGGAGAAGAAAAAAGCATGATCATTGGAGCAAGAAAGAGATCACAACTTCTCACAACTCTACTGATCTTTTACATAGGACGAAACTACCTGAACTCTCTGAGATCCAGTTTTATCTTGTATAAAAACATGATAAAAATCACCTGACTTGTGAGCCTTTGTGCAGATTAAATTAGATGACAGAAATGAAAATAGCATGCACTGTTGCTGCCACTGAGGAGATATAGATATAGTGCCCAAGATGAGAATGTAACACCTGAAATTTAGGTGGTACTATAGCATCTTTAAAAAAAAAAGCAACTAGAGAATAATTTGAAGCTGTTTGGTAAATAAGTGTTTCTATTTTAGTAATGTGGTAGAAAAACATGAAGCAAACAAGGGCTGAAGAATTCATGGAGCAGCAGCAAAAGCAAAAAGAATCAGGGTGAGGAGCAAGGCAATGACCTCATGCAGAAGTCTTGCTGAGGTTTTTTTTTTAGTACCAGGGATTGAACTCAGGGATACTTGACCACTGAGCCACATCCCAAGCCCTATTTTGTGTTTTATTTAGAGACAGGGACTCACTGAGTTGCTTAGCACCTCGTGGTTGCTGAGGCTGGCTTTCAACTCATGATTCTCCTGCCTCAACCTCCCAAAGTGCTGAGATTACAGGCATGTGTCACCACACCAGGCCTTGCTGAGTTCTAAAAGAAGTAGAGGGACAGGTGATGTAGCTCAGTGACATAGCGCTCACCTAGCAGGTATCAGGTCCTGGGTTTCACCCCAACACCACAGAAAACAAACAAAAAGAACAAAAGCTAAAAGAAATAGAGTAAGTTGACTGGTGGAGCTGATAGGCAAGATGATTTATGCATGATAGAACTTAAAGAGAACAGTCATGAGTAAAAGATAAAGAACATCTTAGGCCTAGGAAAGTCTGAAGAGCAAACATGGAGTTGGATAAAAAGAAGCCAGAGGCCTTGAATGCTAGCTGGAGTGATTTGGATTTGATATAACAATAATATTTATTCAATTCCAAAATAAAGGAATGACATGGTGTAATTGGTGATTTAGAAGCAAATAATATGGAAATTAATGGTATGAATCACGTTAAGAAAAAAAATCTTTAGGTAAGCATGCAAGTAAAGGCAATTCCAGTAATCTGCAAATGACATAATATAGGTCTAAAATTAAAAGGTAGTAAGGAGTGTAGCACCTGGCCAAAATCCTGTCTGCATCTGATCTTTCAAACTCAACCATGAACAAACCAAGGTTTTTCCTGGCAGACCTTCCAGGGATAGCTGCTCTCCCCGAAGCAGACATAGTTGCAAAGCCAGGGCACTGAATAGAGTTATAGTACAGAACTAAGAATCTCCCACTCCCTCTTCTCACTCCACCCCCAAGCCATGCTCTTGGGCATATCTGCATTTCTAGCCTGGTGGCCTCCATTTGGAAGACTTCGTCCAGGGCTCTCTGTTGAGGCCTCCTTAGTCAGGAGGAAACTTCCACTCTCTCAGTACTCATGCTTTCCTCCACACAGTCCTTCCCTCTCCTGCTGACCCTCATCCCCAACCCCTGACCCCCAAAAAAAAAATCAGGAGAGTTTTCTTCAGGCCTCTTGTGGTAGTGAGACAATTCCCTCCAAGGGTGCACCAGTACACATGATCTTACCCAGTGTCCTTCTTGGAGGAAAATGAAACATTATCTAAGTTGGAACTTGTCCCTCTCGCCTTCTTCTTGCTATACTACCTTAGAAAGCCATTCAAGGCTAGACTGTTGCTTTCATTTTGTTGTGTTGTCTTAATTCACTACTCCAATGACTGGCAGCCTAGCTTTCTCCAGCTCAGCTCAGTTCTTGACAGGTGGCACAGAGAAACATTAAAAATGTTGAACCCAGAAGAGACCCGAATTCTGATTGCCATTCTTGTTTTAAGCAAATCTACAGTCTCAGTCCTCAGAAATATAAACTATATTTGCAAAACATTTGCAAGAAAAACTCATTAATATTTAAAAACTAGCTTTAAATTCTTTAAACAAAGATCATGGCAGTGTTTCAATTTCACATTTATATACAACATACTAAAAGCCCATATTTCATAGTGCAGACTAATTTAACAAAACTTTCATAACACTAGCATTTGTAATGTAAATCCAAGAGTCAAGAGATCTCTAAATTATTGTATTTCAAAAACACTTCTGAAAAATAATAAACTATGGGGACTCAGAGTTTCATACAACCATGACAATGACTGAATACCTGACAACTCTTTGAAAGTGGGGATATGAGAAAATGGGAAGGAGAGGATTTACTTTCCTCTATTGTACTCATCTCTAAGACTTCAAGTTCATGCAAAAAGCAGTGTTTATTTTACTGTGCATTGATACTATGATAACAATTGTGACTTCTTATGGGAATACGGCTGCATAGCAATCGTCAGCAAAGCTCATCAATCAGTGTTTCTCAAATGCTAGCAGCTCATTAGCACAACTTCCACCGAGGGAACACGTACAGCTCCCTTCTCTGTTCCATCCTGTAACTTCCAACATGTCCCTGGACCATCACTGCTGTCTGGGCAGTTCTCTTGTCTCTTCTTTTCTGTTATATCTTCTCACTTTTCCAAATGCCCTGAAAATTGGAAAACTAAGTTCTTGGTCACTTAGATGAGTAATGAATCCCTTCTACAGTGGACCACATGTGAATAAATGAGAAAGAAGAATCTCTCTCTCTTCTTTTACCTTATAAATTCTGATGCATTCTTTGATAATGTAACAAATATTACCAAGTCCATGAGAAAAAAGTCTAGGAAAAGTATAAGAATCTATTCTAGATAATACTATCATGTTATAAAACTTTTTGCATGTAAGTTTTTCAGAATTTAATAATGGCATATTTTCTTACTCAACTATGACACTGTACTCTTTTTATAAAGTTATTAACAAGTGTTTGGTGTACAACTATGTTTTTTCTTTCCCTAATTTTCCCTAGTTTGGCACATTTTTTCCACTGATTATTTGTTTGTTTCTTGATGATAACTACTGTTTAATCCACATTTCTTATAATTGGCTTTTTTATTTTAAAGTCATGTAAATTATTTTGAATTTAAGCACTATGTAATTATAAATAATTGTTAATAAATAAAGAAAAACATGGTAATTTTTTTATTTTTCCTGGTTGCAAATGGCCTATGAACAATGAGTATCTCTGAAGCAGACAAAGATGCTTCTACATGAGATCTAGAAGAGTAGCTCAACATGGTGTGAGCATAAAAGTCTATACTGAAATATATTATTTAGCCAAACTTGTTTTACAAACTAATTTGAAGTGCAAGAATAAAAATGTTTTAAGAGACCCAGAAAAAATTCAGGATTTGCCAAAAGAAAAAAAGAAAAAAAGAAAAAAAGGCTATAAATACTTCTCCCTTTTAATGAACAAACTCCTTGAGGATACACTTCTAATCTCCATAAAAAAAGAGAAAGCAGGTTTAAAACACAAAAATATTGACTTTTGCACTTCATGTATTTTCTTTTAAAGATTTGCTTCTTCACTTTAAAAACTGAACAAATTATTCTAGCACAAATGCATATTTAAATTCCCTGCATGTCTTCCTTATTTTCTCATTTATTTCCTAGTTACACATTTTGGAAACTGAGACGAAGATTTTTTTTGAACAATTAAATGAGAAAATAAAAATTCATCATTGTTTGAATACAAAATGTGTTGAGTCCCTGACAGGTTAATGGGGAGCGTTATTGTTGTTACAGATCAACAAACTTGTCACTTCCACATAACTAACGGTGATTTCTCTTCAGCTGGTCATAGGCAGGTGGGAATAAATGTTGACTAAAGAGAATGACTGACATCTGCTGGACTATAGGAGAAATGAATAGAAAAAAATCAAGAATATAAACACAGTTTTAGAATATTTCCATGTGTAGAATATGTAACCTAATGTTACTATAAATCCTTAGGAATAGAAAAGTAATGGAGTGTAATGAAAAAGAGTGTAATGTGTAATCCTGCCTTGGTGCATTGTGCTAAGTTCAGTCAAGGTCACTATAGTCCTAGAACCGTGACACAAACTCTATCATTAGTACATTTCTGTTGTCTGTGACTTTCCTACATCTCATTGTTGATTTCAGTAGTCTGTGGGTTTGTATTAGCTTGATCTGGCTAGTCTATGCATTGAATCAAATAGGCTTTGCCAATCTAGAGCCAAAGAATTAATCAGGATTGATCATTAGAAAGGTCAGAACTCAACTTAGCCCCCAAATGGATAGACTCATGCCATCATGTGTTGTTGACCCATGTCTTAAGTTAGGCTTTAAAAGATATTTCCCATTAAAAAATGATTTACTAATGAGACAAAGGAGTAATTATTGTTTCATTTAGGCTGCAGAACAATTCCATGAGGTAGGGATTTTAACTCCATTTTATACTATGTTTGTTTATTTATTTATTTATTTAGACCTGGGGTCTCACAATATTGCCCAAGCTAGCCTTAAACTCCTGGGCCAAGTGATCCTTGTGCCTCAACCTTCCAAGTAGCTGCAATTACAGATGCAGTCATAGCATCTGACAGCTTAATTCCATTTTATAAATGAGAAGTCTGGGTGCCAGAGAGGTACAGAAATCTGCCCAAGTTCATACAGGTTGTAAGCAAGAAAGCTGTCATTCAATATTCAGTTCTACCTGACAGCAAGGTCTTTGCCTTTTACTATATAAACTAATTCAAGGGGCATAGTATTTTTTATTTTTCCAGGCTAATGTCATTCATGTTACTTTTTAACTACATAAATTTTTTTGAAGATGATAGAGATTGTCCACATAAACGGACTGAAGGCCCTGATTCCTCATGATTTGGCCCTGTTTTAGACATTCTGTAAGCAAGTGCTGGGTAAAAGCTTGCAGAGAGTAAGAGAGTACACAGCAAAGACTCAAAATCTTTCTTATAGTTTAAAATGTAATCCAGGTCCCGAGTTTCTTCCTTAGTACAAGGATGGAGGTGGATTAGATAACTCCTAGGATCCCTTCCAGTTGTACATCTAGTTAGGAAAATAGCACATAAAAATATAGTTCACTGGTTGTTCTTTCTTATTCTGCCATAACATACTTACAGAATCAAAGAAAGATAAAAGATGAAAGACATATTACTAATATTTTAGAATTTTTATAGTGTCTCATTGCAATTGACACAAAAATTCATGTCCACAGGTAGTATATTTTTAAACATAAACACATCTATTCAAAATGTTGTCTTGCCCTATACAACATTTGAAAAACTTTAGCTTCTTGTCATTATATACTCTTTGAAGAGTCTGAAAATAAAATATATATTTTGCCTAAAAAGGAAAATAGCTGTGATAAAAACTTAAAACATATGAAAAATGACCAGAAAACCTTTTCTTTGTAAAAGATTGTTTATATAAAGTATGATTTAAAAAATCAGATATCATGCCAAATCCTTAAGAAGTTAGTGTTTTCAAATTTCCAGAGGTTATAAATTTGGATTATTTTACCTCCAAAATCAATAAAAAATAACGTGCATTTTTTGAAATATTAATATGGAAGGGGAAAGTGACACAATATAGACATTTTCTATAATTAGTCAAATTCTTGCATGAAAATAAGTAGCAGGTTGAATCTTGAACTCAATAGTACCATCTAGTGGAAATAAACTAAAATTGTCATAGACTCACTTTCCACATTAAGTTAATACTTAATGCTAGCATTCATTTATAAGTGTAATTGCTCTTCTTCTCTCCAGTGTCTCACTGTAACTAATTCAGTGGTCAAAGGGCTAATGGAAATAGCCTTAAAATAAGCATTTCTTTTTCACCAAAAATGTTATTTTCTTGAAAATAATCTGAACACTGTACAATCTGATTATAAAAATATGAAGTATCATGATCTTATTGACAACCAATTGCTCAAAATTCAAGACACTGATTCTTTAGCTAAGATGAAATGGACTACATGAAATAATACTTCTCAATGAAAATTAGAACCATGGGCCACAGAATCAAACTGACGTGGATTAGCATAGTAGTACCATCACTTACCAGCCAACCAATGCTGGATGTCAATTCACACATCTGAAAGTACTTAATTTGGAAAATACTTAATTTGAGAGAGTCAAATCATATATGTGTATGTTACCTATTCACTCGTTTTTTAGCAATTGCTCTTATTGTTAATTTTTAAAAATTTTCTTCTCTTTTAAAATTTTCTTCTCTTTTTAAAATTTTCTTCTCATGAGGCTACATGTTTATCCTCAGAATTCTTGCACAAACTCTAACACTCTGCTTAATACTCTGTAGACAGACACTAAACTAAACTCCAGAGTTATACCAACTTTCCCTTTCTTGCCATATCTATTACTGTTTTTCCCTAAATTATCCTGATTACCTGGCTTCTGCTGGGCTCAGTTCTACATAGATCCATTCTAGGTGCTTTATTAAAAAGAGGTCCCATTGTGCAGAGTCAATCTGAAATTCTTCTCTAATTCTCCTTTAATTCTGGAGAGTAGTTAAGACCAAGTTAGTGGAGGTAACAAAATGCCACAAAAAAGGACAGTCCTTCCAAGAACAGATAGACTTGTTATTTATCTCTGATTTGTAACCAGTCAAGAAAAAAAAAAGAAAAGAAAATAGAAGCCATGGGAGATTCAGACATAAAAGCTGATAACTGTGGAATACTGCTATTGTATAGATTGCAAATAATCCTCTTACTAAAATATGATCTGAAAGACTGATATTGCCTGATTCACTCTCTTCACCCCTTTCATCCTCCACCCTACCCCATTTTTCTTCTCCTTCTCTTTCTCTTTCCTTGCCTCAGAAATCCTTGGAGTTTATGCTGAGACTGAGTCCCCAGTTGCCAAGTTCAGGGACTGGATTAAAAAGGTCAAAACTCTTCTAATCTCTTTAATATCTATTATGAGTAAAAAATAGATATGTCTTATTTAGCCACTGAAATTTTGGGACTGTTTATATTTTCAGCATAACCCAGGCAACCCTGATGAAAAAAAATGGTTAGTTAAATGTAAAATACATAACACAATTCACAAATGTATTTAACTGGGTAAACATAAATACATGTTAATATGCCAAAAGCAAATAAGTGAGAGTATTGCCCAATCTCTCTGTGTTGTAAAATTCTCACATCCCCTGAGGACACTGTATGTTTTATGTGACATGTGACTTCCTGACACGTTGACTAAACAAGGGTCATAGAGTCAGTAAACATTTAACCTCTCTGACCACAACGGGCAAGTGAAAGGACATTGCTTAGATACTTTTGGGACTTTGCATCAGACTAAGTAAACAGAGGAAATCAATGCCTACTATTCACATCCTGGGGCAGTGGAAACTAGAGTCAAGGTGAACCACCTGAGACCCTTCACTATAGAGGGCAGCGTAAGTCAAGAGAATACTTCTGCACCACGGAACACTCGCAGAAAACCCACAACCAGATTTCCTGCACTCATAGCCACCAGCATTTTCACTACCATGAAAAGGATCCTATGTAGGGGAACAAGTATACCGAGACACTCCAGAGGCTGCATTCTGAACTTCTGCACAAAATAGAAACAGCGGAGCCACAACATTGTGCCCTCCAAACAGTCGGCTTCAGGTCCCTGAGCTTACAAACCAGAAGCTGCTGGTAGAAGGTTCATAGCAACTAGAGAATTGGCTTCTATGTCCCTGTGACTTGAGAGATATCTTCAGCCAAAGACTGATGGACAAACTAGAAGAATGAGAAGTTGTGCTCCATTTGTGTACAATATGTCAAAAAGCATTCTACTATAAAATAAATATTTTTTTAAAAAAGAAAGAAAACATCTGCTAAATGTTTAAACCCCAATGAAATCAATCCAATATTCAACAAATATTTTCTTCACCTTGACATGGTTTACTATAAACAACTCTAACGTCAGCTTTGATCATATAAATAAGTCTATAATTTAAATGATAATCATTAACTCAATAGCCAACATTGTACATTCAATCATTTGAATATATTTCATCTAATGGTATAAAAAAATAATTGGAATCAATCCTCCTATTTTTGTTTCCCTAGCTCTAGTTTATACTTGCTCCTCTTACCCCTACTCATCCTCTTGCATTATCTACTACTACCTCAAATACCCACCATTCATCTATATCTCCTTTCTACCTTGGTGTAAATTATTCTTTTATATCTTTCTCCCCACCTTCCCTCTCCTTTTTGCCCAATTTTTCTTCCTCCTCCCTTTTAGCTCTCACTTAAGGTTATAGTAAGTTTAGTAAACTTAACAACTAAATGTTTTACCTACTGTGAACATTATCATAGGTTTATACCTGAATTTGAAGAACCATGGACAATAACTGCAACAAGTTTTAATGCCTTATAGTGTTGAATAGAAGAAGGCTTGATGTTGAAGTGATTATAGTAAGTAGGGCTCAGTGGTATCTCTTCAAGTGATGCTGATATTGAGATCAGCAGAGGTCACACATTGACTTTAAATATCATTATCTGTATATTCACTCAACTCAGGGCTCGTAAGAGAAGCAGCTCAAAGTAGCTCTTTGCTTAAAAGAAATGATAATTATACCAATAGATGGGTAGACATAAAAACAATATAAAAAACAAGAAAACAACCCATTACAAAGAGCCCATAATGCTTCAACAATAGACCTCACTGAAACCACAATGGAGAAATATCAGAATTAATTTAGAAAGTTCCTACTTAAAATGTTCAATGAGCTAAAAGATATAAGGAGTGAAATCAGAGAAAAAATAGAGGAAGTAAAAGACAATTGTAATAAGGAGATAGAGATTCTGGAAAAGAACAAAATGAAAATGAATGAATCAATAATTCAATTGAAAATTCAATGGAAAGCATCACCCATACATAAGACCACTTTAAAGATAGATTTTCAGGTCTCAAAGAAAAAATACATAATCTTGAAACTAAAATTGACTATAAAGAAAAGATGAGAAGAGACCATAAACAGAATATTCAAGAAATACAGGATAACATTAAGAGGCCAAATTTAAGAGTAATTGGGATAGATGAAGGCTCTGAAGTCCAAGCTAAAGGAATGCACAATTGTTTCAATGAAATAATATCAGAAAATTTTTCAAACCTTAAGAAAGAGATGGAACTTCAAATATAAGAGGCACATCAGACTAAATACACAAAATTATAATAGGTCAACTCCATGACACATTATAATGAAATGCCTAAAATACAGAATTGTCTTTGTGTCCTACATAATGAGGGATCAGATAACCATACAGAGGTGTGAACCAGCTGAGAAATTTAAAGTCTAAAATAAATATTTAGAAATAAAGAAGACATGGAAAATAGGTTCACAGCTGGGGACTGGTGGGTAGAAGGGACCTGATGGGTCTGATCTCTAACAAAAGAAAAAGGCTTATAAATGTTTTATTTATAGTAAAACACATCAAAGAGGGATTTATCATGAGAAAAACTTTTTCAAGATAAACAATAAGTGAAAGGCTGTAGGGAATTAGCCTGATTGAAGACTTATCACTTGCACAGTAATTCTTCCTCCTCCACACAGCTGACTCCTCAAGGCTATTTGGGCACACTGTTATCTCTTTCCATCTCTGGGGAGTTGCATTTGAACCTACAGCTGTCTGAACCAATAAATTCTCTTTGATCAAGACATTGCCAAGGCAACAGAGTGGTCTCAAATTGGTAAGATGACACCAAGAGTTCTCCAAGGTACACACCTCCATTTAGAGATGGCTCGGACAAGCCCACAATTCAATCATGGCTCCCAACACAGAAAAAAGATAGAATTTTAAAAGCTGTAAGAGAAAAATGACTAGTCACATTTCAAAGTAAGCCAATCTGGATTTCAACTAGTTTCTCAACCCAGACCCTAAAAGCCAGGAGAACTTGGAATAATATATACCAAGCTCTAAAAGAAAAGGATGCCAAAGAAGAAAACCAAATTAAGTTTCAGAATTTAAGATGAAATAAGAGTCTTCCATGATGAAAAAAAGCTAAAAGAATCCATAACTAGAATGCCTGCACTATAAAACATATTCAATAAGATTTTCATGAAAAAGAAATGAAAAATAAAAATAACAAACACAGAGAGGAATTACACTAGAATAGTAAATTAAAGGAGAATCAAGTCCAATTTAAGCATTAGAAATAAGTGAAAATGGCAGGAAATAAAAATCATCTCTCAATAACATTGAATATAAATGGTCTAAACTCTTCAATCAAAAGTCATAGGCTTGCAGATTGGATTAAAAAACAAGACCTAACCATATGCTGTCTGCAAGAGACTCAATTCACAGGTAATCACATCCACAGACTGAAGCTAAAAGGATGGGTAAAAACATACCATTCACATGGGTCTTATAAACAATCAGGGTTTGCTATTTTCATATCAGATAACATGGACTTCAATCCAGGATTGATCAGAAGAGAAAAGAAGGTCATTTCATACTGCCTAAGGGAATCATACAAGATATAATGACTGTAAATATTTATGCCCCAAACAACAGAGCATCTATTTCATGAAACAAACTCTCCTCAATATGAAGAATCAAATAGATAACAAAACAATAATACTAGGTGACTGACTATAGCATGCCTCTCTCATCTATCTCTTTTATTTGGATAGATCATCCAAATAAAAACTAAAGATTTTATATAACTATAAATATAGTTAATAATAGGAACCTGTTATGGTATGGATGTAAGGTGTCCCCTAAAAGTTCATGTGTGAGACAACACAAGAAGATTTAAAGGAGAAATAATTGAGTTATTAATTGGGTTATGAGCCTTAACCCAATTAGTGAATTAATCACCTGATGGGATTAATTGAGTAGTGATTGAAGGCAGGTAGAGTGTGGCTGGGGAAGGTAGGGCATTGGGAGTGTGCCTTTGGAGTACCTATTTTGAATCTGGCCAGTGGAGTCTCTGCTTCATGAGCATCATGTGAGCTACTTCCCTCTGCTACATTCTTCCACCATAATGTTCTGCCTCACCTTGAGCCCTGGGCATGGAGTTATCTTTCCATGGGCTGAGACCTCTGAAACTGTGAGCCATCAAATAAACCTTTCCTCCTCCACAACTGTTCTGATTTAGTTACAACAGTGAAAAAGCTGACTAAAATAAAACCTAATAGACATCTATAGAATATTTTATCCTTCAATGACTGAATTCACTTTCTTCTCAGCAACACATGGAACATTTTCTAAAATGTTTTAGATCACAAGCAAATCTTAGCAAATACAAAAAAAACACAGTTAATATCTTGCATTTTATGCTATCATAATGGAATAAAATTAGAAATAATAAGATCAAAAAAAGAAAGAACCACTGTAACACCTGGAGATTAAATAATACACTTTTAAATGATGAATGAATAGCAAAAGAAATCAGAGAGCAATTTTAAAAAATTCTTAGAAGTAATGAGAATAGTGATACAATATATCAAAATCTCTGAAAGCAGTTTTTTTTTAAACCAGGATTTGAACCCAAAGATGCTTAACCACTAAGCTACATCTCCAGCCCTTTTCATTTTTTATTTTCAAACAGGTTCTCACTAATTTTCTTAGTACCTCACTAAGTTGCTGAGCCTGGCCCTGAACTTGCAATCCTCCTACCTCAGCCTCTTGAGTCTAGAATTACAGGCATGTCTCACCAAGCCTGGCACGAAGGCAGTTATAAGAGGTAAGTTCATAGCTTTCAGCTCCTAAATAAAAAGAATAGAAAGATTCCAAGTAAATAACCTAAAAATACAAATCAAGGCCTTAGAACAAGAAAAATATGATGAATCTACTGAAAAAGAAATGAAATAAACTATCCCATTTACAATAACCTAAAAAAAAAACACCTTGGGAATCAATCTAACAATAATGGTGAAAGACCTCTACAATTAACTCTACAGTGAAAGCTATAACACACTAAAGAAAGAAATTGAAGATCATCTTAGAAGATGGAAAGATATTCCATATTCTTGGAATAGACAGAATTAACATTGTCAAATGGCCATACCACCAAAAGTGCTATACAATCCCCATCAAAATTCCAAAGACATTCTTCACAGAACTAAAATAAGCAGTTGTAAAATTCATTTGGAAAAATAAAAGACCCAGAATAGCCAAAGCAATCTTTAGTAAGAAAAAAGACACAGGAGGCATCATAATACCTGACCTTGAATTATACCTCACAGCTATAGTAATAAAAACAGCATAGTACTGGAACCAAAGCAAGCATGAAAAACAATGGAATAAAATAAAAGACACAAAGACAAATCACCTAAATACAGTTATCTGAAACTAGATAAAGGTATCAAAAACACATTGGGGAAGATAGCCTTTTTAACAAATCTTGCTGGAAAAACTGGAAATCCATACATAATAGAATGAAATATAACCCGTCTCTTACCCTGCACAAAAGCCAACTCAAAGTGAATTGAAGACCTAGGAATTAGACCAGAAATCCTACAATTACTAGATGAAAATGTAGGCCCAACACTCCAACGTGTCAGCTCAGGAACTGACTTCCATAACAAGGCTCCTAGTGTGCAACAACATAAATAAAAAAATCAACAAATGGGATTAAAAAGCTTCTTTACAGCAAAGGAAACAAGAGCGTGAAGAGAGAGCTACCAAAAGGGGAGAAAATCTTTGCCACCTGCTCCTCAGATAGGGCATTAACATCCAGGATATAAAAAGAACTCAAAAAACTTAACACCAAAAAATAAATAACCCAATCAGTGAATGGGAAAAGGAACTAAACAGACACTTCTCAAAAAAAGAAATACAAATGGTCAAAAAATATATGAAAAAATGTTCTCTATCAATTAGAGAAATGCAAAGTAAAACTACATTGAGAATTCATCTCATTTCAGTCAGAATGGCAATTATAAAGACTATAAGTAACGATAAATGTTGGTGAACATGTAGAGGGAAACATAGAGTCATACATTGTTCTTGGGACTGCAAATTAGTTCAGCCATGTTCAGTAAAGCATTATGGAGATTCTTCAAAAAACTAGGAAGAACCACCACATGACCCAGCTATCCCACTCCTCAGTATATGTCCAAAAGATTTAAAATCAGCATACCGCAGTGACACAGCCACACCAATGTTTATAGCAGCAAAATTCACAATAGCCAAGCTATAGAGCCAACCTACATGCCCTTAAACAGATGAATGGACAAATAAAATGTGGTAGATGTACACAATGGAATATCATTCAGACATAAAGAAGACTGAGTTTATGTCATTTGTCAGTAAATATATGGAACTGGAAACTATCAAGCTAAGTGAAAAAAGCATAGTCTCCAAAAGTTCAAGGTTGAGTGTGTTTTCTTGATATGCAGAAGCTAATCCAAAATGGGGAGGAGGGTTAATAAAAAGAATCGAGGAAATATCAATGGAGTCAATAAAGGAGAATAAAGGGAAGGGAGGAGGGATGTGATAGGGAATGACAGTGGAATGAATCTGACCTAAATTTCTTCTGTATATATATGAATATAACACAGTCAATTTCACCATGATGTACATCCACAAGACACTAATTTAAAAAAAAACACACATAAAAAAATAGCAGAAAGATTAGTAGAGTAGAGGTAAGGGAATAGGGGAAGCTAGGAAGGAAAGGAAAGGTGAAATACTGGGGACTAAATTAGAGCAAATTAAATTCCATGCTTTTATCATTATATCAAAATGAATCCTATTGTTATATACAACTAAAAAGAACCAATAAAAAAATTAAAGACAAAGACTAATAATAATTACTGTACAAGTAGTAATTCAAAAGCTCATATTTCCTACTCTATGATAGAAGAAACAATTATTTTTAATTCTAAAAATGTTGTAAAATCATAGGACAATATTAGCAAAGGATATTGCTGTAGTCTATTTTTGATACTATAACAAAATACCCAAGAGTGGGTAACTTACATGGAATAGAAATTTATTTTTCATAGGTCTGGAGGGTAGGAGTCCAAGATGAAGTTGCTGGCTGCTGAGAGCCCACTCTGCTTCCAAGATGGTGGCTTGTTGCTGCCTCCTCCAGAGGAGAGGAACACTGTGTTCTCACATGGAAGAAATGATAGAAGCGGCAGTAAAGTACCAAATCCCTCCATGACATTTTTTATAATGAATGAAATCAATCCATTCATGAAGGCAGAGTACTCATGATCTAAACCCTCCCCAAAAGGCCTCACCTCCCAACACTGTTCCTCGGGGGATTAAGTCTCCATCACATGAATTTGGGGAATGAATTCAAACCATATCATTCACGATGAAACAATATAACAAAGAAAAACAAACACACTAAGTTATTTCAATTTCACAATAATCAAACATAAAATTTTAAAATTAGGTGGATTTTTTATACCCATAAATTGACAATTTTCAAAAAACCAATAACATCTGTGGACAAGGGTTCAAAAAGAGAATCCCTATAAACTATCAGGTATCTTAAAAATGGCCAAAACCTCTCTGAAGGGCCGTTTTAATTAATATGTAAAAAATATGTAATGTTTTAAAATATTTTTAAAAATCCAAAATATTTTACATCTCCCAATCCAGCAATTCCCTGTACAAAGATTTACCCTGGAGAAAGAATTATAAATGCGTGTAAACATATGCAAACACTTACAAACTAAGACACTTACTGAAGTGTTTTTATTTCAAAAATTTAAATGTCAAATAATTGATTTGTTTAATGTTGATAATACATACAAATTGATGTTGCAGAAGAATATTTAACAAAGTAAAAATATTTTCATTATATCATAAATGAAAAATGGGTCATAAAATAGTAAATATAAAATATCCCATTTTGTAAGCATATCATGTTTATAATACATATTTATATAAACTGTTTAATTTTCATTTTTGTATAAACAATAACATAATACATATTATAAAATACACATGTTGGCATGTATATGTGTGTGCCCTCCTCAAGGTCAACCTCTTGACTATTGCCTTTCCACACTTCATGTGAGTTACCATTTCCTTTATTTCTGATCATAGCATGGAACTCCAGAACTATGGTTAGTTTTAAATTAAGGTTCTTAAGTATATGAAATAGTCTTATTTATCTTTACAGTTCAATCTCTCAGTCACTCAAATATTGGATAAAGTATCTGTCAGCATGTGAGTGCACTTACATATACCATATTGGCTAGTGTTTTAATTTCCAAACAATATGATCTGCTACAGTTTAGACAGAAAGGAATTATTAAAGCCTACTAGATAGCTCACAGAACTAGTAGAAGGTCAGAAGGAATAGTGTTTAGACTAAGTTTGCAGAAATAATTTCCCAAATGACACCACAAAACTGGGCAGAGAAGGAAGTTTCTGTCACTGCCATGGTCAGAATGCCACTGCTTTCACAGTTATTTCAGAAATGCAACTAAATTTACTAAGGTAATTTGTGTCAGCAAAATGGGTGTCCTACATTCTGCCTCTCTCTTCTTGTGACTCAGTTGTGAATCAGTCTCATGTGAGGGCATCTTTTTGGTAGAACCTAAACCACTAGCAGCAGTGTTAGCAACAAGCAAATCTGAGAATGTGATGTTACTTCTGTAGCCTCTGCCTACTAAAAAACTGTAAGAATGAGTGTTGATGCAGACAATCTAGTTTCCTTGGCAGTCCACTTCTTTGACAACACAACTGGCAACAACTTCCACATACGTCGTTCTTCCAAAATTTACATTAAAATTTTTTTTCTACCAATAAGAGTATCCCTCATACAAACAAAATATGCTCATGGTGTTCCTGACAAGGCAGACCCAGTCTCATCAGTAATTGCATTTATTATGCATTTCCCAATTCAATTATCATATTTTCTAAGTTATGGACTAGAAGAGTAAAATTAACCAAAAGCAACACAAATAGGTAAGGGAAATTAAGTAAATATATATCTGATCATGCAAGGAAAAAAATATTGGTAGCTACCATAATGTTTATTTCTGTAACTAGTCATGAAGGCTTAGTTCAAATTTACAATCTCTTTCCTCTACTACCCATTTTATACCTCAACTGGTTGGAGTTTCTTTGCTGTTACATTGACCAGGGCTTCATTCCTTACGGTCTCAACTGCTCCTTCTTGTATGGGATTTTTATATTCTTTTGTTAGCTTTTACCACAAATGCGTGGAGGTACTTCAGTCTCCTAATTCTTAGATGCAGCCTTCCCTTGCTTCACTATGTATCTGTAACCATATTTACCCTACATAATTAAGACAAATACCTTCAGTGAAAAGGGCCCACACAAAGGTGAGGGGCTGGGATGCAGGGGGCCTGGAACTCTCATGATAAGTTATAGTCCTTGAAAAATCTATGAGTTTTCAGGTCAGAACAATAAACTGGGCCAAGATAGAAGCACATGTAAATCGACCTTTAAAGGGAATCACCAATTTAGGTGCCTAGCGTTTCTTAAAAGTCCTATCAAATATGAGATCATATTTTTTTTAAATCACCAATACATAAGAAACAAATGTATTATGAGTGAGATTCAGTAGGAAACAAATCTTGAGATATTAGAATATAAATATAAAATATAATATACAAAATGTTCAAATACAAAAGATGACATTGAACACAGGAGAAAAGACTAGGAGACTCAAAGAAAAAAAGGGGAGAGGAGTGTCATGGAAATTTTAAAAGAACAAAGTAGAATTTTTAAAAATAAAATAACAGTAATTCCACGAGTGAGTTAAATAGCTGATTAGATACAACTGAAAATGGAAGTAGTGGCCTGGAATATGGATTTGAAGACAATAATTCAGAGTGAACCAGAAGAAAAATTTGTATACATATACAAATATACATATATACATATATATTCACACATATATATGAATAAGAGAAAAGTTAGGTTCATGGAAAATGAAGTAAGATATAACATGTCTAATCTGAACCTTAAAAAAAAGAGTGACATCATTTAAAGAGTGAAAATTTTCTGGAATACACAAAAAGAAATTAATGCATGCACATAGAAAATACAACTTGTATCACAAAGGAAAGAAAAGACTAATAAGAAGCCATAAAAATTCTGCAGAATAAGATACAATGATTGGACTGACAGATTTATTCTTAGAATCTAAAACATAAGGAAGAAGATAAAGAATATCTCTACGGAAAGATAGTAAGAAAGAAAATAATGGTCTATCTTCTCTCAAGTACCCAGCAAAACTTTTCAAAACTATGGACAACATATTGCTTGATAGAAACTAAGAGCATTACCACCATCAATCCTTCACCAAAGGAACATCTAACAATTGACTTCATAAAGGATATGAAAAGCAAGAAGTAATAGCAAGTAGATCAAATAATAAATACAGAAGAAGATCTAAACAAGATGTTTGTAATGATGACAGAGAAAATGATGTTGTCAAATTTGTGTTAAAGTTTAAAAAACACTAAAATAATAAGCTTCAGCAGAATATAGGTCATGAGCAGGTGAACATGGTTAAAATGTTCCAAGGCCCATGTATTTACCAGATGCTTTTCTAGAAGCTGGTAATACAGCCGTAGACAAAGAAAGACAAAACCCCCGTCCATGGAGCTTACATTCTTAACATTTTACATTCTTAAGTATTATTTAAGAATCTTTAACTCAAGAATTCATTGCATATTTATGGTAATATTTCAAGGTTAGCACTGATTTTTTAAATCAAACAATTAAAAATAAAATAAAAACAAACACGTTTCAGTTAATCCAAAATAAAACCAGGAAGAAGAAACAAGCATTGAAATACATTGTGCAAGAAGTACAAAGTAAAAGGAGAGATATAAGTCCAAATATATTGATAATCACTATTACCACCCATTAAAAGAATTTATCAATTTGATTTCAAAAATCTTCTTCATGCTATTGAGAGAAAAGATATCTAAAATATAAGGACAAGGAAAGGACAAAGTAAAAATGAGGGGCAACTGTATACCATAGGACCATACCATCTATAGTTGTCAATCTGTTGATAGTTCAGATTGCCCAGAAAAATACCATTCTCTCTCTTTTTTTTTTTTTTACACAATATCTTTATTTATTTTATGTGGTGCTGAGGATCGAACCCAGTGCCTCATGTGTGCGAGGCAAGCGCTCAACCACTGAGCCATTACCCCAGCCCCCCCATTCTCTCTTACTGTTAGTGTGTTTTGTTTTTAATCTGGTTTTCAATGATTTTTAAATGTATGTGTATTGTTTCAATTTGAGAGGATTTATTGATAGTGTGCATGTTGAACTAATAAGACTAATATATTTCTGTTAGTCTTACTCTTAAAGATTTATAAATTTTTCCTATGGCATTTTTTCCTTTAAAAAATTTTTTATCAGTACATTCTAATATATACATAATAGTGAGATTTATTGTGATATACTTGTACATGCACATAGCAAAATTTGACCTGTCATTGCCCAAACATACGCTTCCTTCCTCTCCACCCTCTCACCATCACCTTTCTCTACTCTACAGATCTTATTTCTATTTGCATGAAATTTGTTTTCTTTCTTTTTGCTTGTTTTTCTCTCTAGCTTGCACATGAGAGAAAACTTTAGTCTAATTTATCTCACTTAGCATGATATTCTCTAGTTCCATTCATTTTCCTGTGAATGCCATCATTTTGTTCTTCTTTATGTCTAAGTAAAACTCCACTGTGTATACATACCACATTTCATTTATCCATTCACCCATTGATGGACACCTAGGTTCGTTCCATAATTTGGCTATTTTCTGTGACACTGGTGTTTGAGCCTAGTCTCAGCTTATGGAGTTAGACATTGCTTTCTCTTACTTTAACACTCTCAAAGCTTTTAATGATTTTTATGGAGTCAAGACCAAATGAACTGACATGTTCACCTTCATTCTTGTGGTTAATTTTTCTTTATTTTTCAGTATTGCAAACTTAAAATGGCAATATGAGAAAGAATACAACTATTGCTTGTTTTCACCAACTGATCACCAGAGGGCACCAAAGGACCAATTATCAGCAAAATATTAGCATTAGCGAACAAGACCACAATGATGGTGCATTCTGTTTTATCCAAACCTTTTCACAAGAATACAACTGGCCAATATGAATTTCTACTTCAGGAAAATAAACTGAAATGCTCAAGGTATAGTGTCTGGATAGTTTTTAGTGTAAAGAAATAAATTTTAAAACAAGAAACAAGGAAAATTATATTGCTAAAAATTGTTTCCTGCTCTGGTGACTTTACACTAAATTAAAAATATTTCTTTTACAAAGAAAGTGATTTCTTCTAGGTATCTCACTTGTCATTTAAATATGCTGGATGTATTTCCCTCTTTCTCCTATTAATCTTTGTAAAGCTTATGGAGGCTCAGTATCTTTCTTCTATTGACAAGTTCCTTCATTATGTGATTTCTACTCAGAGCTACTTGAATTCTCTATTGGAAAATGTCAGATGACCACAAAATGTTTAGAGTAAAAAGTGAGATGCTGATGCATAGTAGATGTTACGGTTTAGATATGAGGTATCCTTCACAAAGCTCATGTGTGAGACAACACAAGAAGGTTTAGAAGTGAAATGATTGGGTTATAAGAGGTTTTACCTAATCAGTGGATTAATCCCCTGATAGGAATTAACTATCAGCTAATGAGTGGTAGGGTGTAGTTAGAGGACTTAGGTCCCTGGGGGTGTGCTTTGGGGCATATATTTTGTCCTTGTTAAGCAAAGCACTTGCTAGCCTAGTGTCTGCAGACTCTGTCTCTGTCTCTCTCTGTCTCCTTCCCTCCACCACACTCTTTGACCAGGATGTTCTGCTACATTTTTAACCCAGCGTAATAGAGTCAGCCATCTATGGGCTGAGACCTCTAAAACGATGAGCTGCACAATAAACTTTTCCTCCTCTAATTGTCCTTGTCAAGTCTTTTGGTCACAGTGGCAAAAAAAAAAAAAAAAGTGACTAAAACAGTAGGTGAAAACTAACTAGTACATGCCATTTCTTATAATGGAGAATGCCTTGACTTTAGAATTAGCTAGACCTGTGCTCAGAACATCTTACAAGCTTACCTTGAGCTAAATTTCCCAAATCCATTTTTGCACTTTTATCACACTTCTAACTTGTCCCTTGAATGCTCTTCTCTTGCTTCAGCGTCTGGCTCTTGTGACCTCAGCTAGGATTTCTCTTCTATCTGATGTACATATGGTTCCTTTTCTCATCTCCTTCAGGGATCATCTCATGTAAGAAGCCTCTCCTCACTGCCTCACTTAAACTAGCACCCCAACGTTCCTTTACCCTTTTGCAGATTACTTTCTCCATAGTACTTATGACATGAAATATACTTTACTTTGTGTTTTCCAGTGATTTCTTTCCTCTAGACTGTAAGTTCCATGAAAGCAGGAACTTTTCTGCTATGGCCACCGCTTTATCTCTAGTCACTGCTTTAACAACTAGAATTGTTCCTGGTGAATAGAAGCACAATAAATTATTGAATGATGAATCCCAAGAATATTGTGACTGATCATTGTTCAAAAATCACCTACCACATAATAAGTAGCCAAGAAATTGCAGCTGTTATTGTGAATTTTGTTAGGCTCCAAATTTCTCAATTCTTATTACTGTCTAAACTGACTTTTTTTCTGTTTTTGAACAAGAGGTCTTAAAATGGATTTACTAAGTAATGATCACTATTCAACTCCAAGCCTGCAAAGGACCCACAAAACCATTTTCCAATCCCAAAGAAAGAACATGGAGAACTCAACAGAGAGTTTTTTGGACCTTTTATTTCGTACTCCTCAGTGGTTACCATGGAGGGACACACTGAAAAATACAGAAAATAGGCCCCAGGGAATGTCCTTTATCTACAACTGTTCCCCTACCCACTCTCCTGCCATGTGTGGGGAGATGTCTGTGGTAAATTGGAGTGTTTGTCATTGCAGCAAGATAATAACAGAGGACCAGAACTCAGCAGAAGGGATTGGCACCTGGGCTCCACCTATAGCTGAACTGGCTGTCCTCAGCACTGAGCCTCCATGATCTCTATCCACAGGATCTGAAGAACATGGAAAATAACAACCCCCAAGGAGAAAGGAAGAGTAATGGGCTCTGAACTTGTTGCAATTTTCCTTATCTACAACCATTCCTCTGACTGCCCAAGGTCTCCCTCCAGCTGAAACCAACACATTTTCTGCTAGGACTCAGCCCCTCTAAACCCTAAAAACTCAGACCTTTATTGTAGCCACTTGGCACTTTCCCTCTTGTAAATGTGCTCCTCTGCTGCTTAATAAAGCATCGCCGATCCGTTGAGATCTCTCTCCATTTTATTATTTTTATATTCTCTTTCATTTTCTTTCACACACTGTGTCTACAAGCAGGGGGAATATATGGGATAGATTTCACACTCACGGTGCAGGTGGATCTCTTCAGTTGTTTCATGAGTACGTTCTTTTACTTTACAACAAAGGTCTCTCTGTTTTGATCCCCACCTGAAGACTGGAGACAAGGGAAGTGGCCAGCTTCCTCTCCCATTTCATTATCACATTCTTTAAAGTACTTCTTATCTTGCTGCCTGGAACAACAAGCTTTCCTAGACATTGACTAGTGTTAATGCCAACAACAACCAATTTTTTTTTAAATGAAACAGAAGAAACAGTAGCATATCTCCATCCAAGTATTATTTTGTGAAACTTCAATGCATTTTTGTGCAGTATGAGTGTGTCATAAAAGAAAAATGATGCTGATATAGAGCTACCATCTTCAGAAACTCTTCTGGAGATCTTTTGTATCCTCTTTGTTGGAAGGGAAGTGACCAACATTGGAGGATTTAGATTAGTCTCTCTGGCCTCAATTAGCAATACCAACCAAGTAATGCAGTTCATCTCTCTCATTTTATATGAACTTTGCTGACATGGCCCAAGACTTGGCACTTAATGAGTCCCGAAACATATTTTACAGGCAGAAATGGGTAAGATCATCTGTTGTTATAACACTGTGGACAGTTTTTGTTTCCCCTCAGAGTCTGAGACTTACCAGTTCATGGGTCATGCGATGATCAAAAGCATTTCACTGCAACCAGTTACCCTAAACTTGAACAGAGTATAGGTTATCCAAACAATGATACTCCTTAGTGTTTTCACTGACTACAATAATTCTCAGCCACCTAGGAGCCTAAACTTCCTTGTCCATTGCACTCATTGGAGACTCTTGGCTAAGGGATTCAATGTGACAAGCGACAATGTTACCCCACTTTAAGCTGTTTATTCTGTAATTAACAATCCTTGCAATTTCAATACTTTATTTTTCAACTCTCTAAGACAACTGGAGAAATCTTAAAGGCAGGGGCTGAGAACTCCTCACTTTACTACAAAACAAAACAAAACAAAAAAATTTCTGAAGTAAGTGTAATGTGCTCTGAGCATCTGTCTGTATTACCATATCTTGTCCCAGGGTTTTTTTTTAAAGCAGGGCCATACAATGTAACACACACAAATGAAAAATGAAACATATTAGAAAGATAGTGCACCGTGATCAAGTGAGTTTCATGCCAGGGATGCAAGGTTGGTTCAACATACAGAAATCAATAAACATAATTCATCACATCAATAGACTTAAATTCAAGAATAATATGATGATCTTTATAGATACTGAGAAAGCATTTGACAAAATACAACATCACTTCAGGTTCAAAACACTAGAAAAACTAGGGATAGTAGTTTTTCATACCTCAACATTGTAAAAGCTATCTATGCAAAATCGAAAGCCAATATCATCCTCAATGGGAAAAAATTGGAAGAATTCTCCCAAAAACGGGAACAAGATAGGGATGTCCTCTTTTACCACTTCTATTCAACATAGTCCTTGAAACCCTAGCCAGAGCAATTAGACAGACAGAAGAAATTAAAGGGATAAGAATAGGAAAAGAAGTTAAACTATCATTATTTGTTGACGACATGATTCTTTACTTAGAGGATCCAAAAAATTCCAGCAGAAAACTTCTGGAATTAATAAATGAATTCAGCAAAGTAGCAGGATATAAAATCAATACCCATAAATCAAATGCATTACTATACATCAGTGATGAATCCTCTGAAAGAGAAAACTACATCATTCACAGTAGCCCCCCCAAAAATGAAGTACTTGGAAATCAACTTAATAAAAGAAGTGAAAGACCTCTACAATGAAAACTACAGAACACTAAAGAAAGAAATTGAAGAAGACCTTAGAAGATGGAAAGATCTCTCATGCTCTTGGATAGGCAGAATCAATATCATCAAAATGGCATACTACCCAAAGCACTATACAGATTCAATGCGATTCCAATTAAAATACCAACATCATTCTTTATAGAAATAGAAAAAGCAATCATGAAGTTCATTTGGAAAAATAAGAAATCCAGAATAGCCAAAACAATCCTTAGAAAGAAGAGTGAAGCAGGAGGCATCATAATACCAGACTTTAAATTATATTACAAAGCTGTAATAACAAAAACAGCATGGTATTAGCACCAAAAGAGACATGTATATCAATAGTATAGAATAGAAGACACCAAGACAAACCCACATAAATATAGTTATCTCATACTAGACAAAGGTGCCAAAAACATACACTGGAGAAAAGACAGCCTCTTCAACAAATGGTGCTGGGAAAACTGGAAATCCATATGCAGCAAAGTGAAACTAAACTCCTATCTCTCACCATGCACAAAACTCACCTCAAAGTGGATCAAGGACCTAGGAATTAGACCAGAGACCCTACATATAATTGAGGAGAAAGTAGGTCCAAATCTTCATCATGTCAGATTAGGTCCTGACTTCCTTAACAAGACTCCTAAAGCGCAAGAAATAAAAGCAAGAATCAATATGGGATAGATTCAAACTAAAAAGCTTCTCAGCAAAAGAAATAATCAATGAGGTGAACAGAGAGTCTTCATTCTGGGAACAAATTTTTGCCACACGTACATAAGAGCACTGATCTCCAGGATATATAAGGAACTCAAAAAACTTAACACCAAAAAAACAAACAACTCATTCAATAAATGGGCCAAGGAGCTGAACAGAAACTTCTCAGAAGAAGGCATATGATCGATAAACAAATATATGAAAAATGTTCAACATCTCTAGCCATTAGAGAAATGCAAATCAAAACTACTCTAAGATTTCATTTTGCACCAGTCAGAATGGCTGGTGTGAGTTATCAAGAATACAAACAACAACAAGTGTTGGCAAGGATGTGGAGGAAAAGGTAGACTTATACATTGCTGGTGGGACTGAAAATTGCTGCAACCAGAAAACTTGGAATAAAACCACCATTTGACCCAGCCTCCCACTCCTTGATCTATACCCAAAGGACTTAAAACAGCATACTACAGTAATACAACCACTTCAATGTTTATAGCAGTACAATTCACAATAGCTAAACTGTGGAATCAATCTAGATGCTCTTCAATAGATGAATGGATAAAGAAACTGTGGTATGTATACACAATGGAATATTACTCAGCATTAACAGAGAATAAATTTATGGCATTTTCAGGTAAATAGATGGAGTTGGAGAACATCATGCTAAGTGAAGTAAGCCAATCCCAAAAAACCAAAAGCCGAATGTTCTCTCTGATAAGTGGATGCTGATCCATAATGTGGGAGGGGGCATGGGAAGAATGGAGAAATTTTGATCAAAGGGGAGAGGAGAGAAGTGATGGGGTTTGGGGATAGGAAAGATGGTAGAATGTGATGGACAACAATGCCCTAGTTTCATGTATGACTGCACATATGGTGTAACTCTATATTGTGTACAACCAGAGAAATGAAAAATTATGCTCCATTTGTGTACAATGAATCAAAATGCATTCTGCTGTCATGTAAACCTAATTAGAATAAAAAATATATGAAAAATAAATTTAAATAAATAAATGAGGAAGCAGGAGAATGTTTATAAAAATGGGAAAAAGACAAAAGAAAAACTTAAATATTAAAATATAAGAATTTAAAAGTAATATTAAATATTAGAAGTATAAATAAAATTAAAAATAAATATTAAGTGTTTAGTCATCTGAAAAGAGGGATTGTTGAGTGATTATATTTATATGTTATTTCTACTTGCTCTGTATATTTAACTTCCAAGTATTGCTGTTATTAAAAAGATCATATTGTGAAAAAAAATGTAAAATTGATGAAACCTGAATAAAGTCTATGGATTGTACTAAGGCTAATTTCTAGGTTTCACTAATGAACTATAGTTATGAAAGATGTTACCATGAGGGAAATCTACATGAAAAGTACATCAAAACTCTGTGCTGTTTTTGCAACCTTCAGTAAACCTATGATAATTTTTAAAGGACTTTAAATAATGTATTTAATCATTTTCCCATCTATCACCCTTTTCAAAACTAAAATTGTTGTTAAATCACTTAACAGAAATATATTTCCAATTAGTATGAAAGCATAGACAAAAGAAAAATATTAGAACCCATCTTATAGAATTTATTTCACTTTTGGAAATGTTACCGTGCATTGTTAGGACCAATTCAGAGAAATAATAATGCAATGCACTGATTTTTAAATAGAAATTATTTTTATAACTTTGTACCAGAGAACATGCTGAGTAAATAACTTGTTTAATAGAATGTCTTGATTTATAATCAGTATAAAAAGCAGGTAGTCAGTGAAATACCAATCTAACTTAAAAATTATAAATCATTTCAAATGAAATTGCTTCATGTTTCTCATCTCTTTAGAAGGATGAGACTTTGGATGAGACTTGTGACCTATTATCTTGACCTCTGTGTAACTTCCTGGACTCTGACCCATGGCCTTGCTATTACAGTAGAGGTTCTGCATTTTCCTTAGCTCTCCCAATACCAATGACAATGATGAATATTTTCTGAGCCATGTGCTCTCAGGGAAGACAATGATTTAAAAAATCCCTGACTTGGACTGAGGTTGTGGCTCAGTAGCAGAGTTCTTGCCTCACACGTGTGAGGAACTGGGTTCGATCCTCAGCACCACATAAAAATAAGTAAATAAAATAAAGACACCGTGTCCATGTATAACTAAAAAATGTTTTTTAAAAAAATGCTGACTTTTTATGTTACGAAGGACTTCCTCTGACACATTCAATGACTAACCTCTTAGTTAAAACTTGCTCTGTCCACCCTTCCCCATGACTCCCTTATTTACCTGCCTCTGCAAAACCCAACCTTCTTTCCTTTTCTTTGAGACATTATTCTGCACAAATGAACGTTCTACATATTGCAATCACCAGAATAAAATCATCTTCATTGTCCGATGCATGTGTCATCAACTTCTGGTCAAAGTTTTATTATTTCTTGATTCTCTCTGACCTTTCTTTTGCTAGATGGTAAAAGTAAGAGTAAATTTTTCCATAGTTTTTGGGATTATTAATAAATTAATCTACATGATTTAGTTCAAGTACATATTTCCACTACAGTCTTCTAATAGATTTTTTTCATTCTAACCAGAAAAATTGGTATGCTCTTTACAGAATATGCTTCCTATATTAATTAAAAGACACTGGAGAAAGACTCATTGTTTTGCATAACACGAAACAACTGTACAACTTGATTTGTAATGGTTTGTAAAATTAAAAAGTATGTGCTTTGCCAACAGACTTCAAAGTTTGTGTCCTGTTCAGTTCTGTTTCCTCAACTACTCTACCTGTCTTACATTTCACAGAAATAATAAATCTGCTATGTGCCAACAATACTGGAAGGTTCTTTCTTATACATTTTTCTCACAGCAACTCCAAAAGAAAGGTATGAGCAACTCCCTGTTTCTGCCTGGGGTTAATTATTTCTGTAATTATCAATAGTATACAACTGATCATTAATTGTATTGGATAAATAATCATTAAATGCTACTCTTGATGAGATGGAAATTAAGATGGAACAATATATGGACAGTGTGAAGGGCAGTTCAGAATCTGGTGCAGATGCTAGGGTTTCAATTTTGACATTACCAGTAACTACCCTTATAACCTTGGGCAAGTTACTTTTCTATCTTTATATGAACTAGCTCTTCTTTAAAATGAGAATATCTTACAGAGTTGTTGAGAGCATTAAATGAGTTAAATATATGCAAAGCCCACTAATAATGGCAGGCACATGCAATTCACTATCAAACACAATGCTTAGGAAACTTATTCTCTGTTACAAAACTGAGAACAACTTACCCAAGTACACATAGACACAAAGAGGTAGCATCAGAATCCAAATTAAAATATTTTGACCTCAAAGCTGACACTGTTTCTTTTACATACCACATAAGCTGGGAGAAGAGTTAAAAGAGTCCTGGCCAGTTTTTTAAAAATGATAAAATCAATTATATTAAGAACTTTGATTTAGGAAAAGGCACCATGAAAAAAGTGAAAAGGCAAGCTAGAGAGTGTAATATATATACGTAATTAAAATACTGCAAATCAATAAGAGATACAACAGAAAATTCACAGGCTTGAAGAGTTAGAGTCACTTTCTAAAAAAAAAAAAATCCAGAAAAACAATATACACATGAAAAATCTAACATTTTAGCAATTAGGGAAATAAAAATTATAACCAAAATAACATACTGGACATTCATTAGCTTGCCCTAAACTGAAGTCTGCAAACCATAATGTAAGCAAAGAGAGCTCATATTTAGAAAAACCACTTAGAGAACATTTGGCAATATAAAGATGGTGGTATTGAAATTCTCAAACTTCAGAAATTTCCAATCTTGGTTATATATGGAGAGCACTGGTCTTTAATCAAGAGGAATATGAAACTTTTAACATGGGAATAGACTGCTTTATGGAAATCAGATCTGCTCTCACCTGTATTCTTTTTCTAAACTAATCCGACTGACAGTGTGTCCAGGCTTAAGGTCCTCTTCCATCTTCCCTTTCACAATCACCTTTCTCAGGAGAAAGACACACCTCATCCAGAATTTTACTATGGTGCATTACTGCAAGGGATAAAACCTGAGGACAAAAAGATAATTTGACAATTCCATGAATAAAACACCATATATTGTTCTATCTTAATTTCCATCTCATCAGGAGTAGAATTTAACAATTATTTTTCCAATACAATTACTGATCAGTTGTATACTATTGATAATTACAGAAATAACTTACTCCAGAATAATTTTTAAACACTTCAAACATTGGGGTGACAGAGAACCAAAAGCTCAATTCCAATTTAAGTCTGTACTTGTGTTGCCAAGAAGTACAGAAGAGTTATCCATAAGACTTGACAAGTACTTTCTATACTATTACCCATTAGAATTAAATTTTGTCGGAGAAGAGGAATGTACTTATGATTTGAAAGAGAAAGGGAAATGATAAAATTTTTAGCCATTAAGGGAGAACTTGTTCTTTAGAAAATGGACGATTTTGAGTATCAAATCGTCAAGGCATTTAAATTCCTCTAGAAACATTTAATATAATTGTTAAAAGTAATGCAAAAAGAAGTGACAGTTTTTACTTTAAAATGTAGATTTTATGCCCAAGTTGCATTTTTATTTTAATATGATGAAAAATTTCTGATGCTTGGTAATGTTTTATATTTTTTCAAAAATCTTTCGTGTACTCTATATGCCAAAAAAGCTGAAGATCCATTTCTTAGAGACACAAACACATATACCAGGCTACATAAACAAGAATATTCACAGTAAATGTCCATCCGTAAGAGAACAGGTAAATCAATTATGCCTTCTATGAATTGCTACTAATGACAATGTAACAATGCATAATTAGATGACAGTAAACATGAACAAACTGCAGTTTTATATAAAGACATAAATGAATCATTTAAATTTAATGCTCAGCCAAGGCAGCAGGACACACAAAAAATTCCTATGGTAAGTTTTCAGTTATGTTCTTGAAAACTCCAAGAGTTTCCATGAATGCTACTGCTCTTCAGTGTCCCAAAAGGAATAGTGCTTGCACTCTGGATTCTAGAATAGATTCTGTAGACCTAAGGACTATATATCCTAATCCAATCATTAGCCTTCATTAATGCAAGAAATAGACTTGTTTTTGTAAGTCACTTAGTTTTGCTGTTAATCATGGCAGCAAAACTAAAAAATTTGATGCACGTAAGGGGTAAAACTTTCAAGTAAAGCAAGAAAATGACTCATACGAAAGTAAGACAGTGAAGAAGAGTTTGTGATCCAGAAGCAAGGGGTGAGAGAGTTGGGTAGTAGTGCTAATCTAATCATTGATTAGAGTAGTAGTTACAGAGGCACATGTTTATAATTATTCATTAAACTATATACAAATATCTCGTGCACTTTTATGTATTCCTTTTACCAACTAAAAGGGTAAAAAGAGGTAAAAGACATAAGCTCAAAGTTTGATTATCCTTTATCTAATCCATTACAAATATAAATTATTCTGTATCCCTCTCCTTCTATTATTTAATATTAAGCTTTTATCACCAAGAGATAATGCTAGAACTTTTTTATGGTAAAAACTAATTCATTTATCCTTAGAAAATTTTTATGCAGTGTTCTGAAATGCCTATCTTATATCAGACAAAACACTTATGTAAACAAATATATAGTCAGCTCTTCATATCTGCAGGTTTGGCATCTGTAGATCCAACCAACTGCATTTCAAAAACATTTGGAAAAATAGTCTCCTTGTTGTTGACCTGTACTATGCAACTGGACCTACAATGGCTATGTACTGAACATGTACAGACATTTTTATTTTGTTACTTTACCTATTATTTAACTGCTCCTTACATAACATGTGCATTGCATTAGGTATCATAGGTAATCTTCAGATGATTTAAAGTGTAAGGGTAGGATGCACATGGTTATTTACAAATACTAGTATATTTTCCATAAGGGACTTGAACATCTTCAAATTTCTGCAGGAATTCCTTGATAATCTCCCCAGGACACTTAGGGTCGACTGCACATAAAATGTATTAACCACACTCTTATATTCTTGCCTTTTATTAGTTCAATTAATTCAGCAAATATGTATTGTGTCCTATAATCAAACAATACAGGAAAAAAAACCTTCGTATCATGAAACTGACAATCAATTAAAATGTGTGTGTGTGTGTGTGTGTGTGTGTATGTGTATAAAATCAGTCTTAGGTGGTAACAAGAGCTATAAAGAATAATGCTGCAAAGTTAATAATAATAATAATATTCCAAAAAAAAAAAAAAAGAAATAAGTGTAAACCCTGCAGCAGGAATCTTCTTGGCAAGTCTGAGGACAGGAAGGAAGTTAGCAGTGACTGCAGCTTGTGCATATGGTAGTGTGATTTCAGTGAAACAAATTTTGTTTATGTTTCTTATATCAAACCTATGGTGATCCCAGTAGTTATGACAGGTCCCAAATGTTTAAAATTACTTACACATAACTGAATCACACTCCAGGTATCCCTCCCAAGTCCGAACAAGGGCAACTATAGATTAAAGCTAACATTTTGAGCAGTATTTAGAAAGAGATCCTTTGCATATCTGAATTGAATTAAGTGATATAAATAGCATCAATAGCCTGGGGGGAGGGGATGAATCTAAACCAAGTGTTTTAGTCAGGTTTGTGTTCTGTGGTTGTGATCAAAAGACCTGGCAAGAACAATTTTAGAGAAGGAAAAGTTTATTTGGCATTCATAGTTTCAGGGGTCTTAGTCCATAGACAGTCTATTCCATTGCTCTGGTCCTGAGCTGAGGCATCATAGCAGAAGAATGTGGAGGAAAGCAGTTCAGGACATGGCAATCAAGAAGCAGAGAGCTCTTTTGGACATAAACCCCAAAAGCATGCCCCCAGTGACCTACCTCCTCCAGCCACACCTTACCTGCCTACAGTTACCATCCAGTTAATCCATGTCAGTAAATTAATACACTGATTAGACCATATCTCATAATCTAAACATTTCACCTCCAAATGTTCTTGCATTATCTCACACATGAGCTTCTGGGGGACACCATCTATCCAAACCCTAACACTGCGCAAGAAAAAACAAGGTCTGGATAGAGTACTAAAATAGAAAGATTAGCTATATATGGTTACTTTCATGCCCAATACAGGTTAAACACTTATAAAATCTATTATGTTCATCTTCAGAAACTCCTAAATGTTTACACACTAAAGACAAGATACAGAAAAAATATTTAAAAATTTTCACAATAATCAGTTCATTATTCCCTACTGAGCTATTACAGGATGATCAATTTAAGCTGGTGAATATAAGCAAAATTTGAATATAAGCAATGCAAAATTCATGCTTCCTACCTTTTATTTTTATTATTGTCTACATGTGTATAGTGTTTCCTGTTCATGATATTTGGTGTTCTAATAGTTATTTAAGGTCCCACTGCTCATTAGTTGTTCTTTAGTATCATATTTTATTTTACTTTTTTGGGTAATTTATCAGATTATTTGTCATACAATGGTTTAAGGTGATTTAGACTTTGTGAGCTAAACAAGGTAACTTAAATGGTCTCATACTGCATGTGGTGGGTGTTGGTTTGTTGAAAATCTGCCTTAAAATTATCTTAGACAATGCATCATGTAATTTTTATAATGTAATATGAAACTAAGTTCAGTCACATTAAAGATACATTTCAAAAAAAAAAAGATTGATGCTTCCTACCTAATATATGATTGTTTCTGAGAAGTGATTGTACTATGGATTGTGATTCCACTATGCCCTTTGTATCTGTGCAAGGCTGTGTAATTCATTCTCATCCCTGGAATATGAGTTTGTGGTGGGATACTACTACACCAAGCCAACCAGTCAGGTGAGCCTTCTCTACTCTTTTCTTTCAACCCAGATCAGACAGCTTGAAGTGAAAATTTGTAAACCCTAGGGTCACAGACAGATGGGAGGCACCTGGGCCCTATATCACACCATGTGAAAGCTGTCTGAACAACTACACTTATTCCTTAAACAAAGAAGAAATAAACTCTCATTTTTTTAAGTCACTGAAATCTTGATGTTATTATAGCCCTTGGTGTTATTTTAACTGAGTAATTATACCCTCAAATGTTGAGCTGAGAGTAACTATCATAGCAGTTTTGTCTTCTAAAATGGTATTTGCAAACTTTTAATTAAAAGTATGATTCCCAACTAGATTATTAATAGTTCTGGGTTGTTTCTGCATACACAGCATTAACAATATTAAGGGAATTAATATTAAACAGCAGCAGGGAATGCGCTTATGAGACAAGCCCCAGATTTCTAAAATAAACCTGAGAGATGCCCACACAACTTTTGAGAAGATGTCTCAGGATCCAGTTCCCTTTAAATAACTTTGTTTTGGATCCCTCAGTGCATCTCAGAACATTCCTCCTCCTCACCCACAGCCGGTAGATTCCTTCCACTCTGTACTAATTCATTTACCCAGGAGGCTACAACCATTTCAAGTCCCTAAAATGTGTCTAAAAGGGAATGAGGCTTAGAAACACAGAAACAATAACTTTGTAAGAGCAGAGGCTCTTTTGTCTTAAATATATAATTCTATACTCAGCCCCTCTACTTTTCAACTCCCAGATGCCTAATTCCAACTATGTTCAGGTAAACAAGTGGAGCACAGAGGCCTGCCATAAAACTAAGGCAGCCTCAGAGGCCTCCCCACCTTCCTTTTCTGACTCTTGCAGTTATGCTGGAAAGATTTCAGACATGTCACTCAGAATAACATGCAGTTTATTAGAAAGGATAGGAAAAGGGAACCCTTTCAAGGGAGAGAATGGGTCATCTGAGAGAGGAGGACCGCACACTCCTACTGTCCTCCAGCTTTGTTGGAAGTCCCAGGGAAGTTTTCAGGGTCCCACTCATGTCTACCACTTGACTTTTGACTGACTGCAGGCTTTCAAATTTCCACTGTGCATGACCCACAGCTCCTCACCCACAGCCGGTAGATTCTAGGTCACTTTGATCCGTTCTAATCCATTATAAATGGAACCTGTTCTTACAGATTTTGTGGTTACGGGGAATTATTCTTATCTGAGTTCTGAGATCTGGTCTTTATCACGGAAGTCCCCCACTTTAGAGTAACTTGTGTTCTTATTGGCATTTCGGGTCTGCATTTTTCCTGCAAATAACAGGTAGTTTGCTGAGGAATATAACATATATCAGCTTAAGCCAGGCAGGGATATAGGTAAACTGCTTTTTAAAAAAGCATGCTCTGTCTGAGGAACAGGTGGCAAAGATCTTCTCCAGTCCTGTAGGCTTTCCCTCCATACATTTCCTTTGCTGTGCCACCTTTTAACTTAATGGCAATGGCATCCCACTTAATGATTTTTGGTTTCATTTCTTGTATTTGAGGGGTCTTGTTAAGGAAGTTGGTTCCTGTGCCAACATTTTGGAGTGTTGGACCTACATTTTCTTCTAGCAGTTGCAATTTCTGGTCTAATTCCTAGACCAGAATCCAGATTGAGTTGACTTTTGCACAGGGTGAGATAGGGGTCAAATGTCACTCTTCTATATATGAATACCCAGTTTTCCCAGCACTATTAATTACGCTTTTCCCCCAATGTATTTTTGGTATCTTTGTCTAGTATCAGATAATTTGTTTTGTGGGTTTGTCTATTTTAGTGGTCTTCGTGTCTGTTTTGGTGCCAGTACTATGCTGTTTTTGTTACTATAGCTCTGAAATATCATTTGAACCAGTATTACAATGCCACCAACATTGCTATTTTTGCTTAGAGCCACTTTGGCTATTCTGAGCCTCTTATTTTCCCAAATGAATTTTGGTACTGCTTTTTCTAGTTTTGAGAAGAATGTCATTGGTATTTTGATGGGGATTGCATTGAATCTTTATAACACTTTTGGTAGTACAGCTATTTTGACAATATTAATTCTGCCTATCCAAGAACGTGACAGGTCTTTCCATCTTCTAAGGTCTTGAAGTTCTTTCTTCAGTGTTATAAAGTTTTCACTGTAGAGGTCTTTGACTTCATTCATTAGATTAATTCCCAGGTGTTGTGTATTATAAATGGTATAGTTTTCCTAATTAATGGGCAAAAGAACTAAACAGACACTTCTCTAAAGAAATGCAAATGGCCAAAAAATATGAGAAAATGGGAAATGCAAATCAAAACCACATTTAGATTTCATCTCATTCCAATCAGAATAGCAATTGTCAAGAATACAAATAACGCTGGCAAGGATGTGGAGAACAAGTCTGAAAAGCAGTATGCAGATTCCTCAAAAAACTAGGAATGAAATCAGCGTATGACCTAACTATCCCACTCCTCCATGTATACCCAGATCTAAAATCAGCATACGATAGGGATGCAGCCACATCAATTTTTATAGTAGCACAATTCACAAGAGCCAAGCTGTGGAAACAAGCGAAGTGCCCTTCAACAGGTGAATGGATAAAGAAAATGTGGTAAATATACATGATGGAATATTACTCAGCCATAAAGTGACTTCATGGCATTTGCAGGTAAATGGATGAACTGGAGACAATGATGCTAAGTGAAATAAAGCTGCCATACAAAGTAAGATCATCTGATAAGTGGAAGCTAGTCTAAAATAAGGGAGAGAGAGAAAGAAATGGAAGAGGGGATTTCATCAAAATAAAGTTCAGTGGGGACTGAGGGGAAGAGAGACTGAATATGGTAAAAGTGTACAATGAATCTGACCTAAATTTCCTATGCAAATAGGAATATACTTCAATGGCTCTATTATGCATATCCACAAGACATTAATTGAAACAAACAAAACTGTAGGCAAATACAAAGATCCATGAAAGGCACAGGGGAAAGGAAGGGAGGGTAATCGGAAGTACTAGGTACTGAACTAGAGCAAATTACATTCTATGTATGGAATTATGTCAAAATGATTTCTAAGGTGGAGAACTATTTCAAACCAATAAAAACTAAAGAGGTGCGGCAGTGCCTGCCTGTAATCCCAGCAGCTCAGGAGGCTGAGGCAGGAAGATCTCAAGTTCAAAGCCAGCTCTGGCAAATTTGCAAGGCCCTAAAGCAACTTAGCAAGACTCTGTCTCTAAAAAATAAAAAAGGGCTAGGGTTGTGGTTCAATGGTTACAATTCAATCCCTAGTACCAAAGAGGGGGTGGAATTTAGGGGTCAGCACAGTGGACCCATTTTATAGAATTATCCCCATAACTTCATATTTCCATGGCTCATATATGTTCCCTATTAGGACATGTATAAGTTATACACATGAAAAGGAAGGTCCTCTGAATTCAAAGTTTCTTTGGATATACTAAGGTATAACTATTGAAATGATGTTCTTTCTACAACAATAACTCATTCATCTCTACTGAAATCAGAACTATTTTAATACCTCATCTGGAGAGAGGTAAGGAAAAAATATCCTAAGGACCGAAGAGAAACAAAACCAAAAGCAAGTTGACCTCTCACATCCCTGATGTATAAACTTGGGTTAAAACAATTTAATCTAAATGCATAAATTGTTTTACTGTTTTGATAGCATTTTGTTTTGTTCCTTTTTTCTGAATGGAAAAAGAATTTCCACAATGCAGTGGGCTCAGTGCAGTCAGATGATACACATGTGGTAGCAGTTAAGCTGAATGAGTCAATAAGCCCAAGGAGAGAGGCTAAGTAAACACACTTGGCTTTCAGTCTGCTGTACATCTTAATCCATTTCTCCGAGTTTTAAACATGCATGTTTGTCTTCAAGTCAGGTTTGTTGGGGAGTTTTAAAGTGTTAAGGTAAAAAAAATTATCTCACTTATCACCAGCCCCCATCATTTTGCTTTCTTCTTACCCAGGCCTTGAGCCCAGTGCAGTAATAATCAAAGTACAAGGTAGAGAACCACTCACAGACAATAGATAAGCTAGAATTAGCCACAGAACTGTGCACTACAGTCGCCTAGAATTCCATTATTTTTCCAACAGGTTATGGTATATTTGGGGAGCTAGCTTTGGACACAGTACACTCATTGAGGTGGCAAGTATGTAGACTCCAAACTTAACTGAATGTTTACTACTAACAAACCTAGGTTCACTGGGGTGGGTGGGGGGATAATGTCACAATATAAAAGGACTTAAACAGCATTTGAAGCTTAGCTTAAAATAGCATATTGCCACCAGGTGTGGTGGTGTATACCTGTAATCCCATTGGGTCAGGAGGCTGAGGCAGGAGGATCACAAGTTCAAAGCCAGCCTTAGCAACTTACTGAGAACCTAAGCAACTTAGGAAACCCTGTCTCAAAATAGAAAGGGTTAGGGATGTGGCTCAATGGTTAAGCCCCCTTAGGTTCAATCCCTAGTAACAAATACACACACACACACACACACACACACACACACATAAATTAAATAAAATAATAAAAAATAAAATCTATCTCCTTATGAAAGGCCTGGGACAACACAGGTCATAATACTTAGACCAAGAGCACCATTTATCTAAGCTGGAAAGTCAAATGAGCTTGAAAGCAAGGAGGAAGAACAGTTTCATCTAAAGTCAGCAGCTCAAGAATGAAAAAAAGTAGCCGTTACAAAGAATAAAAGTGTTAATTACAAACAATCCCCATGGTTTGGCCATATCAGAAACACAATAGCTTCATTATCAATATTTATTGGGTGCCTATTATGTGCAAGGCACTATGCTGGGTGCTGGGGTAGGTACAAAGATAAATCCAACAGCCTGCCCTCAAAGGGCTTACAGTCTAGTATAGGAGCATACAGTCTCTGGAGAAGATAATTTAGGTGTAAATAACTGCCTCCCCTCTACCCCACACCCAAAACTCACTAGACTTGGTTTTTCCTTTTCCTTTTAGTTCAGCAGCTTCACATAAAAAGCTAAATCTGAAAGTTTTTTAAAATGCATACTTTTACTCATAAACAAAATTCATTTTCATTAGAAAAATGCTGAATATTTATTGCAATTATGAAAACCCTCAAACATATATTTTTATGGACCTTTTTTCTTGTGAATCTGTATTTTTAAAGTAAATAATTTTCCAAATTGCATCAAAACATGCAACAACTTTTTAAAATAAATCTTTTAAACCACTGGCAGTTTCATGTAATGTACACAGGCTCTCTGCTAAAAGCAAGGAAAGCTTTTGAAATGGATAGATGTTTATAATCAAAGTTCACAGCTTATGGAGTTTTTCCCTGTAAACCCATTACAAGTTAAGTCAAAGTATTATAAAATAACACCTCCATTAATTTACACACCCCAACTCCAAAGCTTTTAACTGGCTGGCCAGATCCACCAAAGAACTACAAAATAATTCCAGGAAATTCAAAATAATCCATTTCCTATTACACTCAGGAATTTCTGAAGCTTTTTGTTATTTTCCTTTCAGCATAGAGAAATTAAACGTAATCAGGTATGGAAATAAAAAACATTGATTTAGCCAGTTTGCCTAGGTTAAACTGTTAAAGGATGAGTGCTACATTTAAAAATCAAATTCAGTTCTAACTGCAATTACTTTCAGTATCCAGTAATTATTCCCTTTGCTCAGAATAATCTCTGAACTCAGACATTTCTGGTCATACTTAGGTTGTTGTAAGTCTGAAGCCTTGTGTTTTTGTAGAGACTTGATGAGACCTCTTTAAAACACTGAGACCAAGGATATGGTTATCAAACTGAACACAAATCAAATTTCTAAAAAGTAGAATTATGATAAACTAATAAAGCTGTGCACACCCAAAAATGAGTACCTGAGACGCAGGTTCCTTATTTCCATGTTGGAGCATTCTTAATCCTGAGCAGTTTCCCTTAGTTGAGTAAAAATGAAAAACTTAATCCACATTGTGCTGGTAGGGTCTATTTCTCTCCCTCATCAAACTCCCCAAAAGGGCGCTTGTCAAATAAACAGATCATAAGTCAATTCCAATACTAATCTCTGGTAGAGTAACAGATCCACTCACCACAAAGGTATAATGCTATGAAACCAGAAGTCATGTCTGGTTGATATTTCAGGCTTATTGTGCAAGCCTTACTTAATCACAACATTCCCAGTTTTTGTAAGCTTTGACTTCTGCAGATTTTAAGTTTACATGTCTGGTATTTGTACAAAGCAAGTAAAGTTAAATTTTGTAGGTGTGAAATGTATAACAGCAATAGTCAGATCAGTATGATTTATGCGCTAACCTTTTAATCACCTTTCCATCTTCACATTACTAAGGTGCTTTTCTGTTCAATCTCTTAGCTGAACAGATAAAACAAATTTTATAGACTTGTGCGAAGAATCACCATTGAACTAGACCAACTCTGTCATTTTACAGATACAGAAACTGAGACCCTGAAAGTTTAATGAAAAAGCTGGGAGCCAAACCCAGTCTAGTATTCGTATTATAACTGGCCTTTTTGCTGGTTTGAAAACTTATATGCACATGCTTTTACATGAACTGTACAACCACATATGATAGTGGTCAAAAATGAATGTAACTAAACAGTGATGTATTTCATGAGGTAAACAAAACAAATGTTACTTAATTTAAAGTATTCTTAGAAAATATTAGCCCTTTTTGGTTGTTGCTGATAGTGTAACTACAGTGTCTGGTCTTGCTTTTAAGAGTAATTTGCAGTTGCTACCTTTGAAAATGTTTATTTCCCCTCTACAGAAAAACTAAACCACCTTAAATATGATCATATGCTCAATCATGTATTACGTATTTAATCTCTACATTATTTTTTTCACGTTTAGATTTTCTTATACTTTTAATATGCGTAAAATGAATTCATGTGGAGAATGAGATATTACCACTGTTAAGTTGGTGACAACTTGAAAATTAGTTGCTCCCAAACACAATGTGAATCCTCTTCTAGGAGTGACAGAAAGGGTGTCCAGGGTAAAAAAAAAAAGCAACAATGACAATTATAAGTCAAATTTGATTAGTCTATAAACTGAGGTACAAGAGAAAGGATAAGCTTAAGAGTATCACAAGATTTGAGTTCAAGTTTTAACTTCATTCCTTGCTACTTAACTTTGCAGCAATTCAATAAACTTCTGGGTTTCAGTTTCTTGATCTGCAAAGAACTAACACTTGCACTACTTACCTCCTTGGATTATTGAGGCTAACATAAAACATACGAGAGTGCTTTGTAAATGGAAAAGTACACTGCCAAATATTATTACTACTCCAATAATTATTAAAATGTGAACCTATGGAAAACTGCAAAAAATTACCACTTAGTGGCACTTGGCATGCTCATAAGAACAAACTTAACTCAAAGGATAAACCATGCAAAGATTTTCAACTTTCAATGGCAATGCTAAAAAAGTATACAAAGATACACAAAGGAACATTTTTAGAGATAGCACTAAAAGACACACATTTGGTTGAGACTTAAGAGTGAGTTTGAATGATTTACAACACAGAAGAGGTATTTAGTCTTTAAGTGGAGAAAGCTGCTAGTCATCTAAGAAAAACACACATTATGGGCATCCTAAAACAAATGGAATAAAATTCTATCACTTTTGGCTTTTTTGTAAACCAAGCTTCTAACAAATAGCTATATTAATTTTTTCAGTAATCTAACATACACTAAGAGATAAAAGAGAATGTCTACCATCTAAGTCACAACCAATGTGAACTTACATGAATGCCAAGCATAAAATTCAGAGTTCTTATGACTCTACAGGCACCTGAAAGTTTTAACAACTCTTCATTCTCACTTTATATTCCATAAAGACTATGGAAATACAGGAATACTTCAAATATATACCAAGTTCTTATTATGTAGTTGCCTTATTCTCTCTGCTCTCAAGGTCTTTTTTTGTTTTGTTTTTAAAGTTAAGTGAGTATCCTCTTAACTTTTCCCTTCAAATATGCCTTCTGATGTTACTTCTTATACAAAAACAAAAATAAAACAAAACAAAAAACCACAAAGTAATAACCCAAAACAAATGAAGGTGCAAGGGAAGAGATAAATGAGATATAATTCATTAAGTATAAAAATATGTTGTTTCAAATTCAGAATAATTTAATAACTCTTCGTTATTTCATATGTATCTGGAAATGGGACAGATACATGTCCTGATCCTGTCACAAGAGGTAGAATTCCAGCATTTGGTACAACGTTCCAAGATAGAGTCAAAGTGACATTCCTGTTTCCCCTATAAAAAGATATAATAAACAGAAGTCAGCAGAAACACTTGTAATTCAATAAAAACATTTTAAATCAAGCACTGAGGTGTCAAATATTGTATAACTAGTTATTCCTAATAGGAATTCTAATCTGTAAACAGAACTATTTTCTCTTCTCCTTTGAAATCCAAGGACAATGGTGAAAGACAAGAGCATTATATTTGCAAATATCCCATAAAAACCAATCTAGCCTTATTTACAGCTACAGTTAATAACAGCTAAAAAGCTTACATGAGAAAAACAGTGAATATAAAATGAGATCTATGCTAGGAATCAGAAGACAATGATTTGAAGCCTAATTCTGTCATTATCTAGTTGCACAAATTAGAGTAAATCAAAATCTATTACGGTCTGAAATTCTTATTTGTAAATATGGAGGTCTGGTTTGGTCAAAATAGCTCTTTTAAAATTCTTTCTGATAATACCTCTTAGAGTATAAGAGGTAAAAATGACCTGGGAGGTAAATCATCAATTCCTTTGTTTTGTATAAAAGCAAATCGAAGCTTAGGAAAGCCAAGAGAATTAATATTAGAAACATGAGTTATCAATTCCTAGACCCAATGCCCTACTTTCTCTTCAAGGTTTCTCTGAGTCATGTTCAGAAAAAAGACCTTTGAAAATCATAGCGCTACCATATGTAAGTAAGCTTATGCTCCCTGCACACTTAAAGAGTAGAAGCTGTATGCCTTTATTTAGTTTGACTATTACATTTATACACTGCAAGAGAACCAATTACTTATCTTGGACCCCAATTTCTATTCTCAATCTTCTACTTCAGATGTACATAAATACCTCTCCCCCAATTTTCCTTTTTTACCCTCTAATATTTGTCTTTAAAATGAAAACACATTACATCTTTCTCTTTCACATCTTACTAAATATTAAAAAAATTTTAAAAAGTGCTCACTTGAGACCATTTCCATCATCAAAGAAAAAATATTTTGTTTTCATATCTTTTAACAGCAGCTTCGGATTATCACCTCTCAGAACAATCTTGTCCCAGAGGACAACTTGGTTCAGAGCCTATATTAAAATGAAAATTAATTAGGCAACTCATCAGAAACAGCATTTTATCATTTAAAAGTGTTAGTAATTAAATAATTTCACATATTAAGGAACCAACTTGGATGAACCTGCTAAAATCTTGATGCATACAAAATGAGTGCAAGTAGACATATAAAGAAGGGGACAAATTTTCTTGGAGAGAAAATTTATTTCCCTAAGGAAATCATTCCTTTTACTAAGTCAACTCTATTATATAAGGCCCCCACATACTATAAGGTTTAAGGTCTATATGCTCTCCAAAAAGCAAAGTTCCTTAGAATCCCTGGAGAGGAAGTATTCTTTTAAATTTCTTTTCCCTGTAAAATTTCTGATACTGTCCATCTCAGAGTGGACCCTGGATGATACTAGGAAAACACAGTGTGCTGATCCCAGTTAATTAGTTTACTAATGCCAGATCATGGCAGGAAAATGGATGAATCTTCAAGAACTTAAAATTACCAAAGAAACACCAAAGAAGTGAAGGCTTAACATCTTTTTCCCCTTTACAATAAAATGTGCATCACTGTTTTATCATGGCAGAATTCTAGAAGTCAGACAATTCTTTAAAGCCACTTTATTTCAACATATTACAACCAATTTCCATTTAGAAATTAGGAGCATAAAATGAAAAAACTTGTGACTCCTACTAAATATCAAGGAATTTGTTCTCATGAAGAGATCATCCATCAGCTAGTGAGGCTGAATGCTCAGTATGTTGCGACTACAATAACTGATAAGAAACGTGGAGAAGTTATTTCTAAGGAGGATTTAAACCAACATCTTAAAGCCTCTTTCTAATATTAAACAGAATCATTAAGACCAAAGAAATAGTTGAGCATGGTGGCACATAGCCTGTAATCCCAGCAATTTGGGAGGCTGAGGTGGTATAATAACAAGTTCAAGATCAGCTTTGGCAACTTAGCAAGACCTTGTCTTAAAATAAAAAATATAAATAAAAAGGGTCCAGGGACGCTGGGGAAGTAGCCCAGTAGCCTAGTGGTGGAGCAACCCCCAGTATCATCAAAAAAACAAAGAAGAAAGAAAACCAAAGATAGGCTGAATTTAAATGACTTTTGTGTATTTCTATTATTTGCCAAAGCAATAATCTGTCAAATTCCAAATCAGCATTATCCTACTAGTTATGTTAGGGTAAGCCAGGATTATAAATATAATTTAGGTACATTAATCATAAAGGTGACAGTTATTTCACCAATTTGTTGAAACCTATAAATGTTTATATATAGTTGTTATGCCTTACTAGGAATAGCTTTTTCTGTTTAACATTTTGTTGATTTTGAAGGACAAGAATCAGTCCCACTGCCTAACAAAATATGTTATCATTGTCAAAAAAAGTGTATAATAACTGAAGTGCTAAAAATTTTGAGAAAATTGATTAATGTGGATTTTCCTTGAAAACATACAATTCAAAAAAAATGTGGACCCACTTTTAACTACCAACTATCTCTAGCCTACTCTGATGAAAACCTGCAAAAACAACTATAAGACAAGAGCAGTGGAATGTGCCAGTAATCCCAGGAACTCAAAACATTGAGGTAGGAGGACAGCAAACCCAGTTCAGCCTGAACAACTTGGGGAGGCCCTAAGCAACTTAGTGAGATGACGTCTCAAAAAATAAAAAAGGGATGGGGATGTAGCTCAGTGTCAAATCACCTGAGTTCAATCCCTAGTACCTTCCCCTCAAAAAAGAAACTCAAGGACATAAAAGTAACATGTTAATTCCCACATTCACTTATATATTTTAAGTCTACTACTTTATGTCTTCAGTATCAGTACTAAAAATAGAACCTAAGATGATTTAACAAGACTCTATATAAGTACCCCTACACCTACCCTAACCTACAACAAAACTCTAAGACTAAACTTATCACCTTCAATCATAAAATTAATCATTTTAATGTGTTTTAATCTAACAGTGTGATAGTTTTTAATTATAAATTTATTATAAAGAGTACTTCAAGTATTCAGATCGAAGAATTTCATACAATTCCAAAACAAAACAGTACTCAATAAGCAGAGATATTAATTGAAGATGTATGTTTTATTAACACTACCAAAGCATCTCATTATTATAGATTTTTTTAAAAGAAAAATACAAATATTTGGTACTAAGATGCATTTTTAAATAATCTCAGATTCAAATTTTTAGTAACCTTCACAGCTTTGCTTTACCTATCTTCATAATGAAAGCTTTAATTAGACCTCAAATTCTGTTGATTTATTTATGTTGCCAAGTAGCTTTCTACTCTCAACTATGGAAAGAAAACATTCAGCTTAAAGAAAACATAGCTGAGCAGCAATAGTACTTCCTCATTTCATACATAATTCAGAGTTCAGCAATATCATTTCTCATCTTACCACTAGAAATAGTCTATAAGAGTTTTGATCATAAATTACTTTGAGCACAAACTCCTAAGCTATGTCTTTTATTATGTATATAATACACATGTACTATTTATCATTGCCAGTGAACTCAAATTTTCATTTCAAATAATCTTAACTAATGGAATTTTCTCCTCCATCTTTTTATTAGATTACTTAGGCTTTTTTGGTTTTGTTTTTTGTTTTTAATCCTTTAACATGATTTAACAGCTAGAACAGGAACAGATATATGGGCTCTACCATTTTCCTATTTATGTGTTGGAACATCAGCATTATCTTCAATCCTTCTTTTCTTTTTAAATATTTTTTTTAATTGTAGATGGACACAATGTCTTTATTTTATTGCCTTGTATGTGGTGCTGAGGATCGAACCCAGGGGCTCACACACGCGAGGCAAGCGCTCTACCGCTGAGCTACAATCCCAGCCCCAATCTTTCTTTTCTTTGCAGGACTTTTTTTTTTTTAGGTATTTTTCTATTTAATAGCAATTATTTAAAACTAGATAATACAATCCTGTATGTACTATAATATTTTGCAAAATGCTGATAGGAATAAATGAATCTGTTAGATAGTATGGTCAACCTCTTGGCATTGAAAATTCCTTCTCTTCCTCCAGAACATTTCCATGTAGTAGGCATACAACTATCTTGACTTAAGGACTGAATAAGTATGAATGTCAGTTCGCAAAGCAACTATTAGTACAGCTTAAATTCTTTCCCTTTAATTTTAATTAAGAAGTACACAATAAAAACTCTAAATTGTTTCTGATTTATATACCTATCAATTACTTTGCATGTACACTATCCTGAATGCCTCAATGCTAAGGAGCTATAGTACACACAGAAAAAAAAGAGAGGCTACCAGAGAGGAGATAAAATTTTCTTAGTAGAGTCACCTCTCTATATGCTTGTGAGTTTTTACTAAGCTATGCAGGTCAGATATTTTGAATATATGAACATTTCTATTTGTTGTTCATAAAGAAAAAGGTTTTAAGTAACTATTAAAATATGCTTAAATATATATACTTACATTATTTTTTGTTGAATATTCTGCTGACAAATAAAGAAACAACTGCTTAACATTCCAATCAAATATATTCTCTAAATGTAAACAAATTAAGGAATATACAAGACATAAAGCAGCACATAACTTTTAAAAGATCTTTGTTATTCTTCAATTAATTATCCACAGCAATATTAATACTAAAATAGAAAAAAAGGAGAGGTGGCCCAGAAACACACTGAATCACTAATTAAATTAAAATATACAGAAGGTAAACATTTTATAAAACCCAGCCCATTCCAAAGCCAAAAGAGAATGTAAGGTTGGCATCCTTCCCTATTCCTGCAAGTATTACTGAGATACCCTGCTTAACAAGAAAATAGCAAAAATATCCAAAATTTAGATTTCTAATATTAACCCACTATGTCCAAAAGAAAGAGGAATTAGTATTTCATGGACATTCAATTCCATTGGAACTCTAAAATATAACCAAATCACCACTATTTAAATTTGACAATATGCAAACATGAACTACGCTGAATTAACCAAATATAATGAAATGTGTAAGTTGCTTTTGTTTACATGTCCAGAGAGATCAAAATGTCTACACAAAGTATTGGTAAGAAGCAAATGAACACTAACTTCGTACCATTCAACCTGGGGGAAAGAGGTACACTTACCAGAGTTAACTGCATACTGATGCTACCACAAACAAATAGCAGAGTTTTATACTTGGATTTTATTAAATATCATATGTAAATTGTCATTTTATTATGTGTATTTATATATCTATAGCAACAGGTTTATTACATTCCACTTCTAATTATGTGTAGCCACCAAGAATCACTTGTTTAGAATTGAGAAGTCTAGGACAGCACTTTACAGTAACAGGTACTATTTCAAGTATTTGCAATAGCATGAATAAAATCCAAACAAACTATAAATAATGAAATTGGTAACAAAAATAGTAGTGAAGATACAAGGAAATTTCACTGTTATTCTCTAGATATATAAAACAACTATTTTCATACTAGATCTAAACTCCTTGAGTAGATTTTTAAAAATGATGTCAGGACTTAAAAGAACAAAGTTTAGCATGAGACTTGCCTGGTGGCACATTCTACGTCCTAAAAAGGTGCCTTTAGAACTAATTCCTAGTCTACTTATAAATTCAATAATTGCTGAAAAATTAAAAGGAATTCCATGATAGTAGAAACTGAAGGAAGACCCCCAGGCATATCATCTGCTTCAACTGTTCAATCTCCATGAACATTTTAAATCACAGGGCCTTATAAAGGCAGATAGGATCAGGTCAGAAATGGCAGAGAATAACATCGCCAAGATATTTACATATAACTCTTAGTTAGATTAAAGTGGCCAAAATGACCAGAGTTGCTAAGAGATAGAAACTCATGATAAGTAGAAAGTAGTTAAATCATCCCAACTGAAGTCATTCTTTCCATTAAGATTTCTCTAACTCTTCTATAAATACTTATAGAAAGAACTGTAACAACAAAATGTTAACATGGTTTAACGATATCCATTTTAATAATAGTCGTTTGAACCATTACAAATGCAATTTGCTTAATAAATATGTTTTTCTTCACTATCATAAGATACGGATTTTTTGAGACAGCACATGAAATATTTCTAGGCATACTGAACTCTGGTAACATTTTTCCTTCTTTAATCCAAATGATCTAATTTTTTTTCCCCCCACAAACAGATTCAAACTTTCTTACATAGATTTCAATCAATTTAAGGAAGAATTTAAAGTTACATACACACATTTAACTCATGAATCTACAATATTAAAACTGTTTAGCTGATGAAAACATATGTAACAGGATTTTCCAAGGTTTAGTGGATTCAATTGGGTAGTCATACTCACTGTCCCTCCAATCTCTAAACAACATACTTCTCATTACAAAACTACAAAAAAAGAAAAGAAGTATTTCCTTAAAGGATATCAGCAGTTATATCAAATGTAATGAATCCCAGATCACTTCTTTCTCTTGGTCCAGTGAAGTCTTCTACATTTTTTCTAGAAGTAAAGATAAAAATTTTACCATCTTTCATACATAATAACATCAAACACTATTTACATAATTTAAAGTGGAAGAAAGGATCTAGTTGGTACACAAGTGGAACATCAATTCCACAAACAAAACTACAGAAATCTTTAGTGTGAAAACAGGGTAAACATTATAATTCAATATTTTAAAAAAGGTCTTCAGTTATTTTCATATACCTTAACAGAATCTAACAAAACTCAAGGGAAGATATAAAAACTGCTAAAAAGACTCTTTATATACTGACGTAAAGGAAGAGGATGGGTAGTACACAGTTACACATGACTCCAAAGCAGTGTGGAAAACTAAAATAACAGCTATTTATTCAGTGTTTACCACTGTTAAATCCACTTTGTATTTTTCACCATTACCTCAAATTATTTTCATAAGGCTACCAATTAGGCATTACTTTCATTTTAAATAAAAGGAAATCAAGATTCAGAAGGGTAAGAAACTTTCTCAAGATAACCCCAAACATTTATTCAGTATTTAATACACATTCTAAGCCCTCATAGAACTTAATGGCAGTGCAGATTTCCACCCCAGGTCTGTGAATTTAGAACAGTATCTAACAAACAAACAAACAAACAAAAAGGACGAGGGAAGGAGGAGGAGTCACTATTAGATGACTGACTGGTTTGTTAGTGATTCTGGCAATGAAATTAAACTAAGACTGCAGAAGGAGGCAGATCTTGTTATCAGATGGAACAGAGTAACTGGGTATGAGGATCAAAAATATTACAAATCAAAGACAAAGTGGTGGAGAATTTAAAAGTAAAAATATAAAGGAAAAAATAGGCAATAGCGAAATGCAATTGTGATTCCAAAATTCTATTTTTGACGTCTTCACAGATTTATTCAAGAAAAGTTTTGCTAAAAAATGTAAATAAGTTAGAAAAACAATAACAGGTTGAATCAGAAGGCTAAGATGTTCAAAGTTCTCTCCGCGCATCTTAACCTCTATCCTAACTTCAACGCACCTATAAGTATTTACTGCGTTTTGAAGATGGAAAGACAAAAACTGTAAGGGGAATGTCAAACAGGACAAATTCCTGTTATAAAGGGCACAAAAGCCACCCTGTAAGCTGCTTTGGCCCCAAACGTAACGGAGCTAGGGAGCAAGGCCCGACGCCGACCTGCACCCGGCGGCAGCACCTCGGGGGGCGTGCGGACCCACCGGCCCCGGGACGCGCGGGAGGCGCCGGCCCGGGCGGCGGCGCGGGTTTGCTGTTGTGTTGCTCCCTCATTGGCCAGGCGTGGGTGAGGGAAGTGAGGAACAGGAAGGAAGCGGAGGCAACGACCCGAGCAACTCAAAATTAAAATTTAAGAGCAAGCCCGGGAATTTACCACGGAGGGGGGAGTTTCGAGGGGAAGCCGGGAGAACCGAGGGATCCCGCAAGTCTGCCCCGGACGTCTGCCTTCGGGGTGAATGGCCGCTCCGGAGGGGACCCTGGGGACAGCGCGGGCGTCCTGCCGGCGTCCCCCGCGCGACGGCCCGGCTTCGGCCCCCGCCAGGCCCGGTTCAGGTGCCCTGCCCCATTAGCCCCGGCCTCGGCAGTACTCACAGCATGATCCGCGAGACGTGCAGCCGCACCGGGACGCTCCTGTCTTTGAAGGCGGTGGTGATGAAGCAGCCGAAGGTGAGCGCCGCCATCACGCTCAGCGAGAAGGCGAACAAGGAGTTCGCCCGCGACAGCACCGTATTCATCGCGACCTTCTCTTACGAGCCCTGTCTCCACACAGGCACCCGGGGTCCGGTTCGGGCAGCGGACCTGCGACTCGCGCCGCTTGCGGTGCGCACGTTCCGGGAGCGCGCGCAGCCGCGGCCCCGCCTCCTTTCCGGTCTTCTGACGCGAGCGCGCGCGCACCCGCCCACCGCGACACACCCACCGCGCGGGAGGGACCGCGCGGAAAGGAGAGACTGGTCCGCGAACCCGCCCCTCCGACTAGGGCCAAACGCCGCCCACCAATCAGCGCTGAGCAGGGAGAGGACGGGATCACTAAGCAAACCCACCTCCTCCAGTTCTCAGTTCCCTCCCTTCTGTGGTTCTACTAAGGAAATAGACCGCTTTCCTCGATTCTTGGGTCAGGTGGTTTGGGACTACGACTTCTTGGTTGCTTGGGTGCCATTCATTTTAAGTTAAAGAAAGCAGAAAGCCAAGACAGTTTGGAGTCTGTTCTTATGTGTCGTGTTTGGAAGCAGCTCTGTACAAAACGCGTGGTCCTCTCCCCGCTTTTTCAAAGCTAGTCAAAGTAAGGACTTAAGCCTTTTGGGAGGATCTGGAGAGAGGGTAGAAATGAGGCTGCCCAGGTCCCTAAAAGTAGTCACGTGTACACCAACATTGCGCGCCTTTACTTTCCACCTTCAAACTTGGTCCCGTGTTTGTTAATGCTTTGTTTCTACAGACAGCTAAAGCTGTTCTAGAAACTAAGGGTTCGTGATACTAATTTTAAATATTTGCATTTTAACAGAAATTTCTGATTACTGAAAGGTAACCTTTCTAGGCTCTTGGGCTCAAAGGAGATAATACCTATGGAATTGCTATACAGCATAATCTATAATAACGTAAAAGTTAATAACCAATAAGTAATGGAATTAATTTATCACATTTTTAGTACCCTGAAGAGGTTTAGGGCTCAAACTGGGCCAATTTCTGACCTTGAATATACTATTTACCAATACTTTTATTCCTTTCACAGCTAGGGATTTTCACAATTATAAAAACGGGATTCAGAGGGTACAATAATCCACTGTAATCAATCTTTTAAATTTGCACCCAAGAACCATAAATAGGTTAAGAACACCCATTATAGAATACGATAGGTGTAAACCAAAAACCTGATCTAAACCTGATCCTGGCATGTGTTGTCTCTTGTTGAGCCTTTGCTTCTTTGCGTCTTTCATTATCAGTTAATTTTCCTATAGCCATACAAGTAGAATTGTTAGTAATTGCCTAGCATGTGTCATGAACAGTTCCAGGCCTTGAGAATCCTGCTCAAATGGAATAGTGCTAAAAAATGAAAAATGGATTCGCTATAGATGGAGAAATCCTTAGTTGAGTTTCTAACATTAATTTTTGTCTTTCAGGCAGCCACACTTTATTCAATATAGCACGTATCTATTGAATGGCTACTGTGGTGCAAGTGATAAAGAGATATGTATTAATCATTTTTTGCCTCACATAGCTTGAAAAATAAATAAATAAAATAAAGCACTTTATTACTGAGCTACAACCCAGTCCTTTTTGTACTTTATTTTGAGAAAAGTTCTCCCTAAGTTGCTGATGCAGCTTGAACTCGATCCTCCTTCCTCAGTCTCCAGAGTGGCTGGGGTTATAGGCATGCACCACTGCACCTGGCAAGAGTACTGCAGACTTCAGAGAAGGAAGAAACCACATCTGTGGATATAGTACAAAACAACATATAAAAAATATTTAACACAGTGCCTAAACATTGACACACATTATTATTCTTATACAGTAACTCAGAGAAAGGATGCCTGTTACAAATGGCAATGTCTAGGATGAACATTCCAAAATCTACTGAGTTGTAAGTACAGGCATATAAGAAGCACCCAAAAGTCTGGTCCAGCTGGAACAATGTGCAGTTAAAAGATGAGGCAGAAGTATATCTGGAAACGGAAATTAAGGGCCCATTGTAGAAAAACAGGTCAAGAAGTTGGGACTTTTTATCAAGGAATTTACATATTAAACAAGAGTAGCATCACCCAGCAAGCAGGCAGCCAGCCATTGATAAGATAAATGAGAAGGGTGAACAATTGAGAATGTTGGCAGTGGAACAGAGAAAAGAATAATTGATAGAATGGACATTTCAAAGACAAAATATACTTGACTTAGCAACTGCTTAGATAAGAGTTCTCTCTGCAAAACATAAAATGAAAGTAGATTGTGAAAGCACAAGTGGAATTAATAGTATTGTTATGACACCACAGTTTGGAACTTTAGTAAACTGAGAGTGTTACAGAATGACTCTGATAGCACCTGTGGAGGAAGAGGGTAGACCACAATGCTTAACTGCTCCAAGATATATTCAGAGTAGAATCGGTACAAAAATAGGTTTTATTCCAACTCAGCTTTGAAGAAAGAAGAAAACTGTTTCAAAATATTCCATCTTTGAAATCCATGAAATTGAGAACTTTTAAAGAAGAGGCAAAGGAGGAGAGATGGCAGGGAAGTGAAACAAAGGCAGGAAATGTACATATGCCTACTGATGCTGTATTAGACAGGCCTGAGGGGACAGTCTCCACTCTGTGCTTCTTTGGTAGCTGTCGAGGCTGCAGGTCTTTGCTTCCTTTTCTCAACTGGAAGAAGTTACCCCACCTACTTACCTACCCCACCCCCCTCATTTTTAGTCTGAATCAGGAAAAAATACATAGAAGTCAACAAAAGGAGCAGGAGCAGGGTGGGATAAGAAATTCTCTTATTCTGTTGTATTTTCCCAAATGTTTCTTTTGATTTTCTGGTTATTAAACCTACACTAGGTATCATTTTGCCCTTTTCTTTCCAATTATTATACTTCTAATTGTTTTGTTAACTTCAGTGGTTAATGTTTCCAAAACACTGCTTAATAATAATGGGGACGACTGATATCTTTGTCTTGTTCTTGATTTGAGAAGGGAAGTTTTATTTCTCCAGCAGGGAAAGCTTTGGTTCTGAGATTGAAATGTGTGTATACGTATATCATTGAGTAATATGAAGCACATGTTGATATTAAGGAGCTATTCATTAATTCCTATTTTATTGGGAGGGTTTTTTTAAACATGAACAAGTGCTGAATTATTTTCAAATGCATTTTCTGTATCTCTGGAGACAATTACATAATTTTTCTCTTCTAATATGACAGATGATATGAATAGATTTCATATATTGAAACATTAAGCATTAATGGTTCCACTTGAAGTAGTTTGTAATATTGTTACAGAGCTGAGGCCTTCTGGAAAACTAAGGCACTGCAAAGACCCACCTTCAAACCCTGATTCCTGCTATCAAGTCAGAAAGATTGCAGACTTGTCTCTCAGAGTAACAGGAATGAGTTTATTGAAGGGTTAGGGAAAGGGTGAGAGCAAATGAAAGAGAAAGAAAAAGAAAGGGAGACAGACCTCAACAGATGAGCAGTGCTTTATTAAGCAGTGGAGGGGCACATTTTCAAGAGGAAAATAGCAACTGGTTGCAATAGGAGTCTGAGTTTTATAGGGTTCAGTAATATTAAGTCATAGCAGAATGCGTTGGTTGGGCAGTCAGGGGAAGGGTTGTAGATATGGGAAATTGTGAAAGTCTAGAGCCCATTGTTTTCCTTTGGGGGTTGTTATTTTTCATATCCTTCAAAGGGGATACTCTCAAGGGGGAAAGTGTGTTCTCTCAGAGAGGAGAGGGACAGTGTGCCTTGCCTACACTCCAATTTTATTGGGGATCCCAGAGAAGTTTCCAAAGAGTCCTGCCCAGGTCTATCTCTTGACTTTTGACTGATGGCAAGATGACATCAGACTTAAGTACCCACTCCCATGGCAACTCTAGGTTACTTTGGCCCATGCTGACCAGTTCTAATTGGGTTTTTAACCATGTATTCTCACAGAGTTTATGGTTAGGAGGAATTATTCTTATCTCCCTGAGTTTCAGAATCTGGTCACCAAAGTCTCCTGGGTTCCTCCCATCCACATAATCTCGGGCCTGCATTTCTCCTGCAGATAACAGGTAGTTTACTAAGGAATGTGACATATCCTGTCTACTTAGGACAGGCAGAGCTGCAGGTAAATTGAAAATTGAAATTAAAAACACATTACTATTTACATTAGCACCCCACCAATAAAGAAGTACTTAAGCATAAATCTAACAAAATATATACAAAATCTATATGAGGAAAACTATAAAATTTCAATGAAAGAAATCAAAACTAAATAAATTGGGAGAAATGTTCCACATTTATGCATAGAAAGATAATACTGTAAAGTTGCCAAAAATTGTTTTTCTAAGAACTAAATTTTCTATTTACTAATTAACTCTACTGCTCTTTGTTTTCTAACTGATTAAGTTTTGTATTTAACATTATCAATTTTTCCTTAGTTTGTTAGCTTTAAGTATGGGATAGTTAGTTAATGTATTTTTAAAATTTTTATTGCTTTGATGACTGCATTAGTTGTTATTAGGATAAAACTTCTGATATGTTGTGCTTAAACTTTGTATTTCTCCTTTGACTAAAGAGTTGTTTAATTGTGTGGGGGGAATAGAATTTCCAGAAGGAAGAATCTTGTTCCTTTTGATTGTTTTAAATTAATATATGATTTTGTTTCAAACAGGCAGAGAAAGCTGTTTGTAGTATTTCTTGATAATTCTTTGAATTATCATGGTCTTCTTTGTGCCCTAAAAAAGTTCCTTTTGTGACTACAGTAGTTCCCCCTCTTGTCCATGAAGAATATAGTCCAAGACCTCTAAGTGGATGGCCAAAACCACAGATAGTAGCAGACCCCATATGTACTTTGTGTTTTTCTGTACAGATATACCTATGGTCAAATTGAATTTATAAATTAGGCACAGTAAGGGATTAATAACAATAACTAATAATAAAATAGAACAATAACAATATTGCAATAAAAGTTACATGAATGTAGTCTCTCTCAAAATACCTTCGTTTACTCATCCTTTTCACTTAAAGGAAGCAGTTTACAGCTGCTCTTTGACATGTCTTAATTGCCAGCATCACTACTTTTGTGCTTTGGGACCATTATTAAGTAAAACAAGGGTTACTTGAACACCAGCACTACCATACCATGTCAGTTAGTCTGATAACCAAGATGGCTAGTAAGTGACTAAGGAGTGGGTAGTGCACACAATGTGTATGAGTAGATGAAAGATGGTTCATGTCTTGGGCAAGAGGAAAGGGAATAGCATAAGATTTCATCCCATGGTACACAGAATGGTGTGCAGTTTAACAACTTATTTTTGAAATTTTTCATTTAATATTTTTGGACCTTGGTTAACAGGTAACTGAAACCATGAAAAGACAAACCCTGAGTAAGAGTATTCAATTACTGTATTCAATGTATATTTGGAAAGCAATGCATTTTCTATTAATAGTACACAGTATTTGATATATGTATATACACACAAATATATATGAGATCTGCCTTGTCATTTATGTCATTCATATACTTTGTTGTTTTTAATAATCTTGATTTTCTTGGATCAAGAGGGGTATTAAACTCTCCATGTTGATGTGTTTTTGTCTGTTTCTCCTCTTTGAATTTCCTGCAGTGTCTGCTTTATAAAAGTTATTAAGTATTTGGTAAGCAAATACTGGGAACTGTAACATGTTCATTATGCATGCTAATCTTAAGCATTATAAATATCCATCTCTTAGTGTTTTTTGATCCAAATTCTCGCTTGTCAGACACCAAGATTGCACAGATGGAAATTGAGGCTATGATTTATGTAAAATAAATGCCACAGACCTCTAATTAAAATTTAGGACTTTTGAACTAAATATCCTTATACACTTTGATAGTTTATACTCAGAACCTAGTGGCAGTAAGAAGAGGAGCAATTGGTATGTTTTGCCAATACTCAAGTAAGTAGGGCATAGTCAAATGGGGAAGACATTCCTAACTGTATTTCCGAAGAATAGGAAGAAACATAGGATAAAGGCAAAGTTTTGATATTATTTTCAAATAATTTTCCTTCTGTAACATGCAGCTAAGGATAGGGAAGAAGAAGAAATCATTTTTTTATGGGGAAATACTTTAAATAAATCTGTGTGCAAATGGTTAAACAGTTAAGCTGTTTAAAAAGGGGATAAACCTAGAGCTCGCATTCCAATCAAATATGTTGTTGCTAAGAATATCTAAAGAGTCCACGAAGCACTAAGCTATGTAAAGAAGTTCTTGCAATGGAGCATGTTTTAGGTCTGGCACATTAAGGACTCAAATTTGAGATGGCTTTCAGATAGGGATTATAAATCATACTGTCCACATGGAGAGTCGGGATGATGTCTTGTACATTTTCTAACCTCTTTCAGTACTCAGGACACTGAACTCTGCACATTGTAGATGCTCAAAAAGTAAAGAGTATTAAAAAAGATGTTTTGAATTGAGATACCCTGAGTCCATAGGCCATGGTATTTTTGAAGAAATTTTCATGTAAAGAATGCATGTCATGGGCTGGGGTTGTAGCTCAGCGGTAGAGCACTTGCCTTGCATGCGTGAGGCCCCGAGTTCAATCCTCAGCACCACATACAAAGCAATAAAATAAAGACATTGTGTCCATCAACAACTAAAAAAATATTAAAAAAAAGAATGCATGTCATGCACAGATAGCAAACATTTGAAGAGTCAATTAATAAAATGCCAAAGTGTAAAGCTAAATTGGATATGTAAGCTAAGGACAAATTATAGAAAAGTCAAATGCCATGCTACAAGTGTGAACAACCATTCAGGAGACAAGGAACCTTTGAGGATTTTAGATTAGCTGTATCAACACCACATAGGCTCTAGGTAGTTAAGTAATTTCATAGCAAGGAGTGAGACAGCCCATCAGTAGACCAGATGAGAGATTGTCTCAGGAGGTTTTGTTGTAGTGATGATCATGGTGATGGTGGTTGCTTTGAAGATATTTGTTTCATTAATTGAATTAGCTATCCCTCACAACTGGTAAATAGACTGTGCCACTGTAATAATTCCAGGAGTCTTATGTTTGTGAATCTCTTGAAAGAAAGAAAACCAGGAAACAAACACACACACACACACACACACACACACACACACTTATACAGAGGTAAGCACAAAGGAGAGCCATTTTCTGCCAAGCACATATCAAGACTCCAAACTCCCCGAAAGAAAACAGGTGTTACACATAAAACATCTTTCTACAATTTAGGCACAGTGGGCCACTGATCACTTAGGGAATGTTCAGGGAACTGTGTACCAGCCAAGTTCCCAGATGTCCCCAGGGCAGGCTGTTTTATCAATAGAAGTCTGTGGCCTGTTAGAGTAGTTTAAAAATTTATTACTTTCAGGACATTTTATTTCTTTGAAAATTTTTGCAAGAATGATTCCTTAAAATTTAATAATATACTTTAATTTTTGTTACAGTGTATTTCCTTCATATATTTTCCTTTACACTAAAATTGTCTATTTGGCCCAAAACCTTTCAAATGAAGGTAATTTATTCACTTCATAGACTACAGAGCTTATAAAAGCCCATTGTCAGACATAGGTCTCTATAATGTTTCTCCAAGTAATTTCTCTTCCGTATTTTCATCCTCCCATTGTGTTACTGTCTTGCATTTTAGCTTTACACTCTAGTTCTTTATTTCCATTTCAAGCCTTCCTTTCCTTTTTTTTTTTTTTTTCTTTTGAGGGAAAGGTACTGGAGATTTAACCCAGGGGTGCTTTACCACTAAGAAACTTCCCCAGCCCTTTTTATTTTTTTATTCTGATGCAGGGTCTCCCTAAGTTGCTTAGTGTCTTGCTGAAGCTGTCCTCACACTTGGGATCCTCCTGCCTCAGCCTTGTAAGTTTCTAGGATTAAAGGCATGTGCCATGACACCAACTCAGACTTCAGTTTTGAACCTGGCCATCTGACACACTATCTGTGCCCAACATGTACTTCATTATTAGCTTGCTTGACAAATTATCTCAGGTATTCATGGCTGCCTACCCCACCTATATGTGCCAACTAGTGTACTAAACATCCTTAGAAGAAGAATCAAAAACTTTACCAGAGGCCATTGGTTTCTGAAGATTGAAACCTCACCTTCCCAAGGAAAATGGACAAGAAGCCCTTCCATTTCTCTCATCAGTTAAAGACATCCAAAAACTATTGAGATTCTTTTAATAGTTTAGACAGTTAACATTCAACTTCTCTGCTTATATCATCTGGACAAACCATCCTTTTTGAGAGAGAAGGTTTGCCTGGGGCCTGATGAAGCCTGTGGCATTCTCTTAGTTGAAGAACATAGTCAGCTTTTCTCTCTCCCTGGCCTCTTCTGACTCACCCAGAAAGTCACTGTGACAACTGTAGCTCAGGTTCTAATTTGTATCACTGCATATACATTCCAAAGAAACTAGTCCTCCCAGCTCAAGTAAATAGATCTATGAAAGAGTTCTTAGCAAGGCTGGATTTACGGTGTTACATACTATATAGAATTGAGCCAGTCCTCCTTTATATAACATTCAGACAACCAAAGCTCTAGAACAAGTAAGATCCAGAAATTCAGATTTTGCCTTGTGAGATTAATTACCTTATTTTATTTATTTGAATTCTCTTTATTGTACAAAAGTTTCTGGATGCCCATTGACAAACAAAGCCCACTATATATGGAAATGAAATAAAAGGGGAAGATGATTATGCAAACTGTGAGAACCAGTTAACATAATAGGCCTGAGACTCCTATCCTTAGGAATTTTGCTTTCAAGGTTGGCCTTGCCTGGCATCTGGGAACTTGACTAGTAAATAGCTCCCTGTGCTGATGACATAAAACATTCTATAAATGAGAAGAGTGACTGCCATACATATACTTTCCTTCTGGGCATCTAGAATTTTGGTTTGTGCCAGGCAGACCACCCCCTATAAAACCCCTGGGCACTGAGTATCTAATAAGCATCTCTGGTTGACAACAGTTACATATCAGAATCCATTGCTGGAAGAGTTAAGCATTCCTTATGTGATCCATTGGGAAGGGACTCTTGGGAGCATGTGCTGGTTTCCTCCAGACTTCTCCCCATGCACCTTCTCCTTTTGCTGATGGTTTGTATCCTTTCACTATGCTAACCTTAGCTGTGTGTACGATCATGTACTGAGTCCTATAAATCCTTCTAATCCTGCTAATGGGGTGGTCATGGGGACTCCTGACACAAAGACTATTTCCCATTTCATAAACTTTCATCTTCAGAATATCTTAAGGATTTTTTAAAAGCTAGGGAAACTTAGCCCTGTCTTACTCTGCAAGAGAAGGAGTCTATTGATTAATTTTTTTCTTTTAATCCCAATTCCTATTAATATAAATTCACTCTTTTGCTCAGGTTGCTATACTGCTCACACATTTTGACCTATTGTACAGACATTTTTTGTGCCCAGTGCTCAGATTTTCTGCCTGCTTTTCTCAGTTCCCAGTGACCATCTTGGGCCCCACTTATGGACATATTTTCCTAAGTTCTTGAACTTGAGTTGCCTGCTCAGTATTGATGTTCAGTCTTTTCTTGACACCCATCCCCAGAATTGGATGGGAAGTGCTTTGATTGCTCATTCTTAATAAGTAAACCACTCAGTGGCTTCATCAGCCCATGTGACTTCTATAAAGGAAAAAAGATAAATCAAGCACTGTGGGAGAGAGCTGACCTGGGCGCATCCACAGTACATAATGTGCAACAAATATCAGGTTTTTCAATCATGTGGCTTTGGCCATAGTTCCATCTTGTAACAAGTTCCGCATTCCTGTGAATAGCCACAGGATGCTAATAGAATAGTCACACCCTATGCACCCTGTAGTGCTTGGGGTACAAAGGGCCTCTTAGCATATATAAAGAGAGACCCGAGCTCAATAAAGAAAGTCTCTTGCCTTGTTCTATGGTGTGTGTGTGTGTGTAAGTTTCATCCGCAGATCCCTCACCTATCCTGGTTTCACTTTGTGCTGGTGCGGGCGCTGGCAAAGCACAATCTATTGTGATAGGTATGTTCTTTGTTTTGACCTATTGTAACTTTTGTGCTCCTTATTTATGTATGTAAAGCTGAAAAGGAGTTAAAATCAATATTAAACAGAGAAGATTAGAAAATCTTCTATGTACTTATTATTATTATTATTACAGAGAATACCTACAAAGGTGAAAATCCACATGATATTCTTACTTATTCCACTTGGTAACCTTAAAAAAAGCATAACAAAACATCCAAATTCTTTACAGCTTATTTGGAAAGGTATACTCTGAAAAAATTATCTTAATATAATTTGTTAAATTTTTAGCATCTGGGTGCTGGAATATGTTAAAAATTTTTGTAATATTAAACTTCTGTGAATCATTACTACATGTCTGCAAATCCTTATATTGGAAGAAAGTATAAAGTACTATTGGAATGATGTGAATATACTACTAAAACTGAAATAACTAAAGCATATATTCCGCTTTAGTGGTTTAATCATGTCATATTGTGGGAGTCAGTCATAAGGTGTATGGTATTCTAGGAGTGGGTAGGGAAGAAAAGAACCTGTAGCCTGGAATGAGGTCTGTTAATAGTTGCCAAGAAAATGGATCTTGCCATGTGCATTGATTTTACCATGTAGACAGGCAAGACCCAGTGCCTTAGAGTCATGTAAGAAGAGTTGCAATTTGGGAACAATCAGCAATGAGGACTGAATTACACATGAACTCTGTGAATGCCTATCTATTGTTCATTTCTATGAGACATGTTTCATGTAAATTATTATTTAGTAAATTATGTGGCAGTTTTCCTAGTAGAGATTTCAAGTGGTTCTTGACATGATGACCAAGAATCGTGAATTTCTTCTCTATTTTCTCAAGGATAAAGGAAGAGTAACCTTTAGTCAACCCTAAAAGTAAAGTACATTTCTTCATTTTCATTGAGCCTTTGGATATAAATGTAGATACAGAGAAGGACATAGATGACACTTGTACTTTCCTCTGGTTTGACAGTTTAGAGAGAACTTACAATTCTCCTATGAAGCCTAGAATTCACATTTTTGAGAATTATTTCTTATGTTTATAACAGGCTTTAAAAGTTATTTAAGGGCTTGGAAAGAGTTGCTATAATACAACCTATAGACAATGGGGATCCAAGAATTTACCTTGATCATTTACATTGATTCATACAAAAGTAATTCTTGGTGCATCTTTGAAGTTATATTTCAAAGGCATTAATTGGTGTTAATTTTTTGAGTATTAGAGAACAACCCAGTGTTGAGAAACTTACAATGAAGGCAATGTTTAGGCATTAGGGAGGTGAATGGTGGTAATTAAGTAAGATGAGTCCATGCAGAC
>CM053403.1:127153239-127280213 GCA_028644305.1 Xerus rutilus
CTGGGAGGTTTAGGAAAGAAGAGACATTAATGTTCCTTATTTTTTTCTTCTTCTTTCTTTTTGAACCCAGAGCCTATGTATAAGCACATGCTGTACTACTGAGCTACACCTATAGTTCCTGCATTAATGATCTTTGCTGTTCTGATCCATTCCTCATAGAGAAACATGGCCTTCTGGAGAGTTTTGGAACAGTTGCAAGGAGCATTCAGATGGTGAATCTGGCATCTTCAGCCAAATGACTGTAACCACAATTTAATCACCATTATCCTTAATTGTAGTGGGCAATCTATAGGAAATAGCAGGGCACAGCTTCATTACCTGTGCTCCAGTCAATACATCTAGAAGCCTTCTCCATTCCCATCACTCAGCTTTCCCAGAGGGTGAACGCTATCTACCACAGTGTGAACAAATTGGATAGGTTACACTGACTGGCCTCAGTCAATCCCATAAAAATTAAGAAACAGACTCAATTATCAAACCAAACTTGAAATCCTAAGATTCATTAGGAAGCCATTTTGTTAGAGACACACTGTCAGTGTGTGTCCCCCTAACCCCACATAATGTAGATAGCACTAGGAATGGCCCAATAATTACAAACAATATTGTCTTTCTAGAGACATCATGATTATGCTTACATTGCACATCTTGAATGGAAGCCAAACATTAACTTTCCTGCCTCCTGAAAACAAAATGGCTTACATCTAAGGAATGATTTTGAAAATACCATCAATAGATCACAAGTCCTGCTGACTGCAAAGATCTCTCCAAAATGAGACTGCCTTGGTTTTTTGGAATGTCTCCCTAAAGCACCTTATGCACATTCTGAGAGTCATTATCCCTACAGTGAGAGTCCTCTTTGCAGAAAAGGTGGTAAAAAATTTTGTCTCTAACTTGTCAGGTGATCAATGAAACCACTTCAGCACTGGAAAGTAGGTGCTGATTTTATGGGAATTGTTCAGCTTCTTTGGTCCAGGTCTCTGAGGGAAGTAGTTGAAATTAAAACTGCAGGTTGTCCTCATCCTGCTTAAATAGTAGCTTTACTACATTCTGTGTGAGACAAATTCAAAGGATTCCGTTCTAGCCTCTGTTGATCAGACTAATAATGGTGGCTGAAAGATTGATAGACTCAATAGAAAAGATGGTCACAAGGCAAGATGAGGTAAAGGAAGTTCAGATGGATTTTGTTTGCAGACATCTCTCTACGGAACTCTTATTGCTGTGTTGTTCTTGTGAGCCCAAGCACTTGAGCTTTTTTCCTAGATTATCTTTTCCAGGATATTTGTATAGCAAATAGCTTGGGTGATACTTGACAAGTAAGTGTCTTTGGATCAAAGGGAGGTTTTGCTTATTATACAGTATAATGAAGAATAAAGTAAAGGTAGGCTTACTGCCCATTGTAAAAGGTCTAAGTTTCTAAAGTGTGGAATTCCTCAGTCATGACATAAACCTCATGCGTGTGTAGCACATACTTATAACCTCTTCATGTTGTCCCTGAAAGAGAAACTGATATAAACACTAAATTATTGCTGCTTATTGTACCATGAATATAAAATTCTTTCATTTGAAATAAAGTCTTTGACTTAGGAGGTTCCTATGTTCTATTAACAATCATGGCTGACTTTTTAAACTGCATGTAGTATAAAATTTTAGATCCTTCTTGCTGGACAGGAAAGATTTTGGTGTTTTGATTCATCTTGTTTAGCTTTTTAAGATATTTTTAAAAGTCTACTTGGGAGTCATTAGGCTTTTTAAGTTTATGTATGGATGTCTTTTATTAGTTTTGGAAAATTCTCAGTCTTTATCCAAATTTTGCTTTTATCCACTCTGTCTTTTCTACCTAAGACTTCAATGAAATGTTAGTTTTCTAATTAGATAATCTAATCCTCTTGTCCTTTTTTTTGTCTCTGTCAACCTGAATAGTTTCTTCTGACTTATCTTTAGCAATAACTAACCTTCTATTACATCTAATCTGTAGATACACCCAGTCATTGGCTTACTTATTTTAGACACCATTTTTCCATTCTAGGATTTCTTTTGCTTTCAGATCTATGATGTCCATTTTAAAGATTCTGGCTTTCTGTGGAGATATTAAAGTTTTATTTCTGTCTCTATAAGCATAAGAAAATAGCTGATGCATATTATTGTTCTGAAAATTTCATCATTTGGCATGTCTACGGCTCTGTTTCTGTTCATTGTTTGCTCTGGCTCTCATTCACATTGACAAGTATTTTTGTGTTTCCTTGTTTTTGAATGGTTGCTAGACACTTTAAAAAAATGTGTATAGAAATAATTTAAGGCCTAGAATATTGTTTTCCTCCAGAAAGCATCATTTATTTCTTTCCATCTGGTAGCCATGCATACTACCAATCTTGAGTCACCTAAAATCAATTTGAAGGATTACAGTTTTCTACACCACATAGATTGCAGTCATTTAAGGACTGTTTTACTTCTGGTTTATTCTTATTAAGATAATTAGCTCTTATGGATATCAAGTCTAAACACATGCTTTTTAAAAATATGCTATGTTTTTGAAGTTCATCCATTCTCTGCATATATCAGTAACTTATTCTTTTTATTGTTCAAATATAGTATATTATTCAATATGCTGTAGTTTATTATTCCATTTACTTTACCATGGTCCTAATCTTAGTTGACCTTGTATTTCAATTTTTATGTCCCCATTTCCTACAAGACCGTTGGAAAGATTGCTTAATCTTCCTGCCATCTGTTCCCAATAGGAAACTATTCCTAGGGCAAATGTGGTCTTAAGTTTCATACTCTTTCTCTGGATTTTCCCCTGCTCCAGGAATCTTGGTCCAGTGATTTCTCACTTTCTTCATAGCTTCTTGATGCTTCTAGGAAAATGGTTTTATACTTCATTCAGAAATTGTGATTGTCTCCAAAGGAGAGATTTGTTCTAAATTAACTAGCCAGACATTATCAGAAACCACCAGGATGTATTTATTCTTTCTGCATTGCTTTTATTAAGATGTAATTTACATAGAGTAAAATGCACTGATCCTAAAAAGACAGTTGAGATTTTATTGTGTGTGTGTTTTTTTCCTTCCTAAATGTATGTTACTGAATTTCCATCACTCAAGTAAAAATAGCATCCCCATCTTCCTGGAAAGTCACATCATTCACCTTTCCAGTGAGCTTCCTTTCTTCTCCCCACCCCCAACAATCAGTTGTTTCATTTCTTTCATTATATATTTACATTATTGACATTCAACTTCATATAAAAGAAATCCTATAATACATATTTTTTGTACAACATGTTTTGAGGTACATCCATTTTTCACACATACCTGAAACTTATTCCTTTTATTATTCAGCTATATTGTTATTAAATATACCATAGTTTATTTATCCAATTCCTGCTGATGGACATTTATGTTGTTTCCAATTTTAGTTCATAAAGGATATATCTAATGTATCTTTTATGACTATTCTCAGGATTGATCCTTTCAATTGTCATAGGAAATGAGAGGGCAGTCATATTTAAATTTAAGGCATATCTATATTATTGGAGTGTTTTACACCAATCTCCATCCCCCAACTTAGTCTTCGTCAGCTGGTTCTAATTGTCATTTTTTTTATTTTAAAATTTAACAAATTCTTACAAGGCTTTTAGTGTATGCTAGATACTGCACCAAATACTTTAAAATATTAACATATTTATAATAATCCTGAAAACCCATTGGTATAGGTATTATTAGCATTCACATTTCATGAATGAAGAAACAGGTACAGAGAGTCTAATTAAGTTTCTGAGGCCATGGTACTAGAGGTAAGAGAGTTAGAATTTGAACCAAGACTACCTAATTCCAGGGGCAATGCTCTCTTTCTGGAGTTTCATATTTAAGCAGAATGTCACCCCAATATACCCTCATATAACCTTAAAGTATATAACCAGGTCCACTAAAAATGTTGCAGATGTTCATTATAGTACAGTACTGTACAAAATTGAGAAAACATAAAATGTGCTGTTTTGAGTAGCAATGTTGTCAAACAAAACAGACTTACTGCAAGTCAGGGATTGAGCAAAGAAGCAATTTAAATACCTGCGGACCTCAAATAAGTCCGCACTAAATTTCACTCACTTATTCAGAGAGCGAGCCATCTTTCAGTTTCTCTATGATCTTTACAAATCCATTTGACAAATGCATGGGAGGTCTTAAAGGTGCTCTCATCTATCCTCAGTATCCTCAGTATTCTTGTGGAGTTGGCTTTCCCTTATAATTTCTAAGAATAATCTGATCTTGGTTTCATAGACTTTGCTGCAATGCATATTTATCTTTGCTACCTTTGCAAAATGTTTTAAGGCTCACTACTGCCTCTGGTGATATTACAGACTAAGACCAGGTGGGGGAGCTCTCCATAGAAAGTTTGACCCAGACCAATCCAGGAGGCAGTTTCCACGAAAAAGCAAAATCAAACTCTCAAGTGGAGGAAAAACAATTAGACTTGAGAATTGTTCAAGCACCAAATGAGAAAGACAAAGAGAAAATATAATATGCTAAACTAATGCTGAGGTTACTGGTTACATGAAATCTCTTGATTTTTTGTTGATTTGGCATTCTACGCATTAAAGAGCAAAACAAATTGCAAAATTGAAAGAAAAATTAATTGTGAAAAAAATATTTTACTTGTTCCAAGTCCAGACTAAGTCAGCTGATGTCAAATTTAACGTCAACAAAGCACCTGCCTACTAATGGTTGTATCTTCCCATGGTGCCTGGCACATGGGAAGCACTTAAGAAGTCTAGATAAAAGAAGGGCCACACCTTGACTGGCCAATCAGAGAAGTAGGTTGCACTTCTTTAGTAGCAGTAAGAGTTATTACTGGGTAGGGGAGGGCAATAAAATCAGGGGTTCACAAGTTGAGGAGTTGCCTTTAAGAGGAAATTAAACAAAATACAGGGTGAATTTTCATACACTCTTAGAAGTCTGTGAGATAGCATTTATTCTGTTTTTATAAATGACAAAACAGTCAGATAAATGTAAAAAACGAGCCCAAGTTAACATAGACTATTACTAGAGCAACTGGGACTTCTAAACCGGTTCTTCTAAAGAACCTTGTAATAGATCAGCACTTTTGCCTACTTACCTGATTCTCCTGGGACATACCTAATGTCAGTTGCTAGACGCTCATTGGAGCAAATGACTTGGCTTTAAGATGGCCATGCAGCTTCCTTTGTCTTCAATCTCCGACTGGTATAATTTCAATTAATTCATGGGCTGGAATAGAATCACAATAACATATAACAAAACACATGTTGCTGATAGCATTTTTATTATCATGGCCATTGTCACATCTTCAGGTAAGGTTTTGAAATCCCAGAAACTTAATTTCTTAAACCAGAAGCCATGGATGCCAGTATGAGATCAGCTTCATTTCTAAACTTTTTGATATCTGCTGTCTTCCTGGTGTATCCCAAACTGTTGAGTATCTTTGTCCTGAGCCCTGGGAAAGTAAAAACATATATTTACATATATATATTATAAAATATTTTAATATATGTGTGATGATTAAATTCCCTGAAAGTTATAACCATCTTTCACATCATGAAAACAAATGATCTATCATTTGCTTTGTGTATTATATTGGTTATTAATTTGGTTGTAGAAATGGACACACTGTCTAACACCAGGGGCTCTGATAGCTTTCTATAACTACATGTCTACAATAGGCTATGTGTATAATATTACTGAAAGGTGACTATTTCATAAAACAAGCACACAGCAAAATTTTAGTGCCCAGTATGCAAAGGCCTAATTTAAATAACTTGAGCAACAAAGTAATGAAATAAGTACAATATAGCTATTATTTTCTGAGCTTATACCTGTGGCAGTGCTTTATATGAATTATTGCATTTAAACCTCACAATATATGAATTAGATCTTTTTTATGGGGTTTTTAAATTTAAATTTTATTTTAATTGTTAGTACTAGACTTTGCACCAGGGGAGATATACCACTGAACTATATCCCAGTTCTATTTATGTATTTATTTACATTTGAGACAAGTTTTCTCTAAGTAGCTGAAGATCTCGCTGATTTGCTAAGGATAGCCTTGAACATGCCATCCTCCTACCTCAACCTCCCAAATTGCTAGGATTATAGGCTTATGGGGCTTTTCAAACAGATGAGGAAATTGAGGCATAAGAACATTACTGATTCATTTAAGATTACTCAACCATGGTAAAGGTAGAACTTGAACTTAAGTTATCTACTATCCTGAATAAGTTATCTAATATTAGAGGAAGATTGGGTATTTAATGTCCTTTTCACATATGATTTCATCTTATTAAACTAAACAGGGGAAAGATGAAACCTGCTCATTTTCTCTTCTATTAACAGGTGGACCAATTAATTTTGCTTTCTCGTCACCTGGGTGTAGTGAGATTAAAGAGATAAATCAGCCAGATACTACCTACCCAGGAAGCTGGCACGCTCTCCATGTCCATATTCATATTCCTGCCTACAAATATGAAGATGGTCAGAAGGCACATTATGAATATTACCAGCCAAGGCATGAATAATACTTGCCTTGCTTTTCCGGGCCAGAAACACTAGAGACTAGCAGGAACCAGACAGAGGCTGGATGTTGGCCCACTGGCAGATGATGACCATGACCTCCACACATGTTCTGAGGCTCATTTTCTATGGGATTGAAGGCTGGGGGGAAGTGGGATATGAAGAATACAAAGCTGACTATATTAGTGATTGGGAAAAGGTGAACTACGTACGTATTTTTGTTTTCTACAAGAAGAGTATTAGATTTTTAAATCTAGTGAGAATATATTTAAAAATATGATTTTTATCTGAAGTTCATAATTGAAATTATAAATAGATTGGAACAAAGAGCACACAAGGCAGTACTTATGATGTTGAAGAAACTCTAATCTTAAGATCCTAAATGGGGTCATTCATAGACTCCTATCTTAGTAGCCAATTCGCCACATTCTGGGGTAAATGATATATTTTATCACTTGGTAGAAATGATAATTATTAATTTCTAAAAGTATTTAAAAATATTTATCAAATTTCTCTGCTGCAAGTTCTTGAAGGAACATTGTGGCGTTGTTCCTCTGCAAATGTGGTCCCATGCTTTGATCTTCAACATGTGGCCTGCTGAAAGGTTCTCCTTTGTATGATCTTTTAAATATGTTGCTAGTTAAAATGAAATGGTGAGAACAAATTCTTAGTCACAAAAGACCTAAGTGGAGTCCATTAGCTTCAGTCCAATGAAATACACAAGCATTTAGCCAAAAGCTATTTATAAGCCACACATGGCACAATTGTGAGCTGTGAATCACAGGGTGTGGTAGGAACAGGAGGACCGTGGTAAACCAGACAACATCAAAGTTTCAGCTCTAATGTTTGAAACATAACCAGAGAAGAATCACAGTCAGAAAAACCTGGGTTGGAATCCTCGTACATCCACTTCAAGATGTATAATCTCTTGCAAATCGCTTGTTTTCTTTATTGTCTATTTTCTCACCTTTAGAAGGGCTAACAATATCTACCTGATAATTTCTTTATAAGGACCCCAGAAAATATAAATATATTGGATGTTTTCTGTACAAGTGAGAAAATTCCTGAATTCAAATTGGTTTGACAACAATAAAAAAGGGATTTATTACTTTATATTACTATCAAATTCATAAAGGTGTCAGATCCAGCTGTTTTAGATTCAACTAGATACAAGTGCTCAAATGAAGGTACCATGATTGTGCCTTTCCACATCTTGACTGCACTTTCCTTTGTATTGGCTTAATTCCTCAGCAAGCTATTTCTTTACTATCAATGAGAGCTTCTAGCATTTTTTAGCTTAGGACTTGCCTTTTCTGCTTCCCTACAGACTAAAAGGACCTTTTCTAATACTCCATCAGAAATATCTTTCATTGGCCTTATTTGGTCAAGCATCCTTCCCTGGGGCCAGGAGATGAACAACATGGACTGAAGTTTAAAGAAATGCTGGGCTGGGAAAGATGGTGCATACCTATAATCTCAGCTACTCCAGGCTAAGGCGGATTGCAAGTTAAGGTCAGCTTTAGCAATTTAGCAAGAACCTATCTCAAAATATAAAAGGACTTGGGATGTAGATCAGTGGTAGCATGCCCCTAGATTCAATCTCCAGTACCAACCAAAACAAAAAGAAGAAGAAGGAGGAGAAGGAGAAGAAGGAGGAGAAGGAGAAGGAGAGAAATACTGGGTTTTCAAAAAACTGAAAACCTAACAACTCCCTTGTAATAGGCAAAATGTCTAGAACGGTGTGTGACACATAGTAGGTTTTTAATAAGTGTATATTAAATAGTAAAAAAATTAAAATAGAATCCAGCTTTTAAACCCTTAAAGATGAAGAGCTACCAGCTTTCAGTCAAGTTTTCCTGGACTACACATAGAGGACTAGAGCCTGTGTAACCTCGGGCAACATCTAGTTAGGGCAGATCACAATGTGTGATATTTTATAGAATTCCATTTTTAGGATAGAGATGGTTTTGTCATTTGGAGAAAGGCAATGAGTTTCCCCGGAGAACCTGAATGCAATGTAAAGTTGTTAATGACAACGTTGTGAATAAATATTTTTTAAGGAATATCATAATGCTAGCAGAAATTATTGTTGTGTTTCATTATACAAAAATTATGGCCATTGGCCAAACACAAGCATTCATCCTCAAGAGGTATAGCCAAAGTAGAATAGCTCTAACCCATACTCTTCCCACAAGCAACATGAATAATAATTATTAAGATATTTACAATCTTTATGAGTGTATCCTGCATGTGTGTCCAATGTATCCCAATTAATTAAGGAAAAGTGAGCCCATTGTATCCCAATAATTAAGTATAACTAATAGGAACCTAAGGCTTTGGTGCCTATACTTCTGCTGTGAATTTGTTTATGACAGAAGCATGACATCATAATATCTAAATCTCTACAAGGAATTATGATAATGTGCTTTGGTTTACCTTTAAGAAGTGAAGTATTTCCATGAGTTTACAGTTTTTGGGTAAGTTAAGATGAACAGAATATACCAAATGCAGATAAGACTAAATTCCAGTTATTAATTTCCTTTAAGAAATTCAACTTGAAGTGTAATCACTTGTGCTTTTATTTCAAATTTCCACACATTCTAAACATCTAAGGCTCCAGTGTATTCTAAACATCTAAGGGTCTCATTTGCTTTTGTTTCCTCTCAGAGATTTCACAAAACAGCCAAAAGAGGTTTTTTTCCCAATGGTGATTTAAGACCCATAGTGACCTATTCTGTTGCCAGTCACATCTTGGGTGATTTTTCCCTTTCGTGTTATCAGCTATCATTGACCTTCAGATTTATGGGTAAATGATTTTTCTCAGTTTGCATTCACTGTGAATAAGTCATCCTCAGCAACTCTGTTCTGGGCCTGGGAAGATCCCAGCCATGGTACTGAACATTATCAATCTTGTTTGAAATGTGTGCCTATGTTTTATGGAAGGAGTGAATATCAAGGTTTAAAAATTAAATCAGAAACTTTGCATTTTTACTAGAGAATAAGTGATCACATTTCTTTTTTGAAAAAGTGGTCATCTCAGTGGGGTCACATATTTCGCTTATGCTATGATTTATCAATCATGACTAGTTAATTAACTAGTGATTGGCAATTGTTATTATTTTCCATTAACCTTTTCAATCTAATAACTTGGATCAATAATGTAGTTAAGTCAAAGAAGCCCCACAATCTCAGGGGATAAAATGATTTTTTTAAATGAGAATTTAAAGGATATTCTGTTCACATGTGAAAGACAGTATCCTATTCAACTTGTGAGGGACATGAAACTGAAGTCCCTCAAATAGATTTTTTAAAAATAGCCAATTTTTGTAATAATACCCTGGGATGCTAAAGGAAAAGAGTGACAAGAGAGACCTGAAAGGAGAAAGGTTGACCTTATGGTGACTTCTCTGACACCTATATATGGTGGTGAAAAACAGAGACAGTGCATAGAAAGGGCAGACCAGGAGGAAGCCAAGGAGGCTTTTTTTTTTTTCCCTTTGGAAATTGCTTTAAAGTCCTACCCTCTCAACACTGTGTCCCAATTCCCACTCCATTGTCTATCAGAATACTGAGTTAAATGTCATCCTTGAACTCCCTGAACTCCTAGTCAGACCTAATATTCTTTTCTTTAGTCTTATCCTCTGAGCTCTTGTTTTATCGTTTGACCCTACTTCAAATGCTATATGTTTAATGTACTGGCCTTTGATTGCCTTTTTGATTTCCTCTCTCTTATTTTAATGGGGGCCACACACTAACTCTTAGCTTTGAATGGTCCAAAAATATTAGCCACATCATGAAACATTCCCATTTGTTGAATGCAAACCAGTTTCAGTCTTTCTTAATCCTCATAGCATGTATGTAGCTACCTCACTAACTTAGGTGCTTCATTAAATTCAAACTTATGTTGATCTGTGTGTGCATGCACGCACTTATATGAGAATCTGTGTGACTGTCTCAGTGTCTATAGGTGTGAATTGTACTTGCTCAGTCAGATTGTAAGTGCTTAAACATAGAAAATGTTGAATGCAACTTGAGCATCTGATTTAGACATATGACCATGTTCAAAAAGTGTTGTGGCCCATAATATATTTGTAAGTCAGTAAATTTCTATAAGATCAACTTTTCTATCTTTAAAACATAAATAACAGCAAGACTCCCCAAGATACAATAAAACAGAAATATGTGTATATATATATACATAATCACACATATTCATATATGCATGTATGTATATATATGTGTATATATTATACAATGACCCTCAATAAATGATTTCTTCCTGTATTTTAAATTCCCCCCAATGTTATTAATTCTAGTAGTACAATGTTGTGCTCAATTTCTACATTTTGGTTTGATTGAATAAAACTAAACTATTAGGAAAGCTGGAGCAGGGCATGGTGGCACACGTCTATAATCCCAGCACTTTGGGAGGCTGAGACAAGAGAATTCCAAGTTCAAAGCCAGCCTCAGTAATGGTGAAGTGCTAAGCAACTCAGTGAGACTCTGTCTCTATATAAAACACAAAAAATAGGGCTGGGGATGTGGCTCAGTTGTTGAGTGCCCCTGAGTTCAATTGCTGGTACCAAAAAAAAGAAAGAAAGAAAAAAGAAAGCTGGGATGTACAGTGCTGATCAACAAAATCCCTCTACCATATCCTCTCAAAGTAGTCAATTATAAGAGCATTTATAATTACTTACATTACTAATAATTATTTTATTTATTTTTTTGGGTGGGTACCAGGGTTTAAACTCATGGTCACTTTACCTTTGAGCCACATTCCCAGCCTTATTTTACATTTTATTTAGAGACAGAGTCTCACTGATTTGCTCAGTGCCTTGCTGTTGCTGAGGCTGCCTTTGAACTCACAATCCTCCTGCTTCAGCCTACCAAGCCACTGGGATAATGGGCATGTGCCACCAGGCCCTACACTAATGATTTTATTTTTAAAGAAAATACTAATGTCAGGCCGGGTGGTGGCACACGACTGTAATCTCAGTGGCTCAGGAGGCTGAGGCAGGAGGATCTTGAGTTCAAAGCCAGCCTTAAAAACTTAGTGAGGCCCTAAGCAATTTAGTGAGGTCCTCTCTCAAAAGAAAATATCAACATCGCTGGGGATGTGGCTCAGTCTGTGGTTAAGCACCCCTGGGTTCAATCCCTGGTTTAAAAATAAAATAAGGAACAGAGAGAAAAAAGAAAATGCTTATGTCAGGAAAATAGATGCACAATAATTTTTTTGTGACTTTTAAAGTGTTAACAAAGTTACTCAATATATTATTTGGAAGGTTCTTTAATACAAAAACATAGCTTCTGATTTGTATTTGATGAGTTCACTTACTATGAATTATTTGAGTTGGACTTAAATTTAATTAGTTAACAGACTCACAGATGTTAAAATTTGCCAAAGGAGAGTACCATCACAGAACAATTGAAGTGGGAATTAAGGAATTCATGAAAATAAAACCTGACAGCTTGATATGAAATCCTGAAGATTGTGCAGTAATATTTTTTCTGCTAGCAAAACTGTAAAAATTTCTATTGAATGCACCAATGACAGCAGCTTTAGTGAAATAGAAGTGTTTCTTAGCCCAAAAGAATCCAGGCTCCTGATTAGCTGATGTGGAAATAATTATTTATAATAGCACTTACTGGTAAAGAGAAAGGAGTGAAACCTTAGCCAGGCACTTAGATGTGTGACTAAGGCAGGTTTATTTCTGATTCTAAAGAGCTGGAGTGGAAGTCACGCGGTGACTCAGAGCATTGTGATGACCCAGCTGTCCACAGGCATGCCTCTCCAGTGTGTGTGTGGTCAGGCATCACCATGCCAGAGAGAGCACTCACTGCAGCATAGTCATCTGTATTCATCTACCCGACACAGTGTCAACATGGATGAGAGAGAGGAACATGCAGTTTATTTATCTCCAATACTTTGAAGATAGTTTTCACTGATTTCCAAAGCACATATGAAATGTCACACTGGATCCAATTAAGGACTGTTACTATTCTGCATTTGAAACAACACCAAGGGCCATTTTCATAAAGAGGTTGATGATTTTCTTCTACTATGTTAGTCTGATTTATTTTACTGGGAGCCACTCATTCATTGAGGAAAGAAGCAGCCTGTGTCATTCGGAAAATTCAGTTAACAGCTATTTGTCCTTTGTCATAGGAATATTTCATGTAAATCAGCCTAATCAGAGAAGTCACACAGGATAACAAATATACACCAAGGCAGATATGCACATAGCGTATTCCAGTTTGACCCCTCACAGATGCACTCCTTTTTCCAAGAAGAGCCACTGCTGTTTTCTTATGTCTTTGTTATTTGTTACTTTGAAACGTCTCAGAATTGGGAACACAACAAGTAACAGGCTCCAAACCTGCTCATTTAAATAAATAAGTAAAATCCTTGTATAGCATATTTTGTACTTTGATGTTGTTTTTACTTAAATGCCATAATACTGCCACTCTACATTATTTTTCGTAATAACTTTACTTTTTTTTCTTTTAAACTCGAGTTCATTCAAGGATGCCTCCACATACAATTACATTTAATTCATGAATAAATCAATTGAAGTTATGAAAGTTTAGAGGCCTAAAAGGTATATTGTTTTGTTGGTTTTAGCCATTCTTGATGACACACTTGTTTATATATAATAATTCCTCTGTGTGTTCCACTTTCCCCAGGAAGCCTTTTCTGACCTTTCTTTTTTTTTTTTTTTTTTTTAAATCAGAGTTAGGTTCTTGCTCTTTTTGCTCACAAAATACCCTGTCCTTACCTATATTGTATATTTCTTATTTCTTGTTTGTTTCTTCCTACAGACAATGAGATCTTTGAGGCAGAGACAATTACATTCATCTTTGTCTCCCCAAAACATCTATAAAAATGCCTGGTATGTCAAAGATACTTTAAACGCATTCACTGGGTAAATGTGCAGTGTAAATTTCTTAACCTATGATCCTGTTTAACTACTTGTAAGAAAAATATGTTTTCCTACTAACAATGGAAACAATACAATTGACTAATTTGATGAGGAATCATTAAGATCCAAGTTATGGTCTATTTACTGACTTAGCTCAGAGTCCACAAATAGTGTCATTTTAACGCCTTGAATTGAAGGACTTAACTTTTCAATATTATGATATTATTTACATGAACCATGGGGACCCCAAACACAACATCTTTACATTGTTCTTGATGACTAGATAGCAAAAAAAGGAAACAATAGGTATGATTATATTTCAATATTTGGATTTTGAAATTCAGAGCAGAGAGGTGGCGTATCATTTTATATTGAGAACGGAAAGTCAGGAGATTTGTGAAACGTGATGCAATTGCTTCCATGGAATATTGTCAGACCAATAGGAGATTGCTGAGAACTTTTATGGACAGTATAAATATTTTGAGCTGTAGGCATCATTACCACCTGATATTTTCTTCTCTCAGGACCAGCTGTTCAGGAGCATCCCGGACCAGAGCCAGGCACAGTTGAGACTTGGATCTAACTAAAGCCTGCCGCAGATTCTTCTGCAGCAATGTCGGTGTTAGAAGAAAGTCGACCGTTTGCTCAACAGTTATCCAATGTCTACTTTACAATACTTTCACTTTTCTGTTTTAAACTTTTTGTGAAAATCAGCCTTGCCATCCTCAGTCATTTCTACATTGTGAAAGGGAATCGCAAGGAAGCAGCAAGGATAGCAGCTGAGTTTTATGGAGTAACCCAAGGGCAAGGTACGTTTCCGATATGCTCTCCCATTTCAAGTTGAATTTAACTATCATTTGATCTGTAATCCAAGAAAACATTGCATGTTTTCTTTATGGACAGCTTCAAAGTAAATATTTTGTAAACTTCTGTTAAGGAAAATACTTGTAACACATTTCGTAGCATCATGAAAAAAAATTACTTTTCTGTGTGAATGTTTGGGTTAAAATCACGGCATCATTGCAAAATCAGTTGATGAAAATAGACTATTATTCACATATATCTCTTTCTGTTAATAAACGTTTAAGTAATAGTTTTAGAGGTAACTGATTGCATTTCAAGTGTGCTTTGACCTGTACCTGCATTATAATATTTTAAATCAAATATTTAGTACTATATAAAATAATTTTTATTCAAAAGAGATTTCAAGATTTTATTTCACACAATTTTATAATTCAATTCTAAAGTAGAACACAAAAAAGGGAAGATTTATGGCATGTGTTTTTCTAAAAGGATTGTTATTGCTTTGCTCAGTTTGCGAAAAATTGATTATAAAAGGATAGGAACATGAATTAGCAAATTTTCTATGGGTGCAGCCAAGCGTATCCATGTTTCTTAGAAGAAATTAAAATGTGTGGTGAAATGAAAACAGCAATATTAATCATGCCCTTTAAAGGCTGTAAAACCATTTGCATTCTATTGGACCAATATTCTATACAGTAAAAATGATTCAGATGGTGGGCTTAAAAATGACATTTTAATTTCTTACAGTCTTTCAGCTCATTTCTGATTTGAAATGAATCAAGGCATGCATGAACATTTTACAGCTCAAATACCTCCAAAGCAATTTAAATGTTCATAATCAAAATTTAGTGTCACATAATTAGAAAATACAGAATTCAAAAAAGTAGTACTTAGAGTAGAAAGTTTGACATCTTAAACTCTGTCAATTTTTTCCATTAATGCATCTTAAAATCTAGCTTACTCTATCAAGGCATGGAAACTTGGGTGGAAAATCTTTTGTGATGTGTGAAGTAGATAGAGTATATTTTTTTTGAATGCAAAATGAGGAATTTATATACTCAAAATGACGAAAATCTTAATGCCAATATATAACTCTAATAAAGAGCATGAATTCCAGAGAAAATAGGCAAAATTCAATCCTTTACCTTACAAGTCTGCTTCAAAACAGGCATAAATATTTAAATGTGACATTTTTACTTTGTCATCCGACCGAAAATAACAAGTTCAGTTGGCAAATGGGATACTTTTGTGTGCAAAACAGCAAACAGAAAATTCTATTTTAAAAGACAAGATTTTAAGGTGATAAATTTTACTCTTGTGGGCAGCCTATAGGTCATTACTTCATAGTCAAATCTTACATATGCGCTATGAGTATTACCTTACATAAAACACTGAAATACTAGCTAAAAAGAAGAAGTGTATTGGCAAGGGTTTTAAAGGAAGCTTTGGAAAGTCCTTTTTGTTCATATTTACAAATAAAAAGAGTTCTGATTGGAGTTGTAGAGTATGTGCCTAGCACAAGCAAAACCCTCGAGTTCAATTTCCAGCAACATCAGAGAGAGAGAGAGAGAGAGACAGACAGACAGACACAAAGAAAGAGAAAGTCATTTCTCTTTAGAATGATCTTAGACTTATGCAGGAAATAGCTCCCATGTTCCCATGAACTCTTCTGATTCCATCTTAGGATATATTAGACCTTTAGGATTTTTGTCCCAAGACAAAGTCAAGAAGGAAATCAATACTCACTAGTAGAAAACACTTTTCCTGGAAATCTATAAAAAGCCTTGTGTTGTTTTTAATATTAGATCTATTTAACAAAACTCTATTTTCCAATATCATAATTAATCTATATATTTTACAATAGAAAATGTAATTTTTATTCAGTGCAAGCATAATTAGTATACAATTTTATTTTAATATTAGAAAAAGAAAGCAAGTACCTTACAAACACTCTTAGTTTCTTACTGCAAAGAAAAGATTTCTTCCTTGCCCAGGAAATTATTTCCTCCATTTAGCGTAAATTCCCTCCCCCTCTTTTTTACTATAATTAAACTATTTTTATTTTGTTTGTATCTTCAGGTTGACTATACAGGTTCAGTTATCTTTGTTTAATCCAGCAATTTCCTCCTTCCTTGGAAAGATTATCACCTTCATTCCACTTTGAATTAGGTTTCTCATTCCTACTCTCAAGGATTAGCCAGATTGCTCCCCAAAATATCTGTGTGTAGTTGTCAAATTCCATGGAGTAAAATGTGATGTACATTTTTTCATGTCTTTCATAATCAAAGACTCTGTTGACATTCTAGATGTCCTCCCCCTGAGCAGAAGTACTTTGGTTTGAAATAAAAGAGGTTGTTGGTATTTCTCAGTTCATGGCAGCAGACAAATAAATGTAGGGTAGTTTTTTAAAGAACTTTCCAACCAGCCGAGACCTAGGTATGATTACATACAAGAATGCTGAAAAGCTATGTGGTAGTTAAAATAACTTAAAATGTTTCCTTCTTGATCCCTTTGTGATTCCAATAGACTTTACAAACCTATTTTTTTTAACATCTGAAGATTTATCAACCCTACCATTATATTAAAGAGACCTTTATTATGCTTTTCTATTTAACCATCTCTTGTATCGTTCTTGCTGTTGAATGTCTCTGTATATCAGAGGTCAAGTCTATTTTTAAAGTGAGCACTATACTTTGAGAACAACAGTGAGATTTTAAAAAATTGAAAAGTGTTTTCAATGTAATATTAAACAGTGAGGAGGACAAATATAGAGGTTCAGTAGGACATTCATTTGGTGAAATCACTCTCAAGGCATAGAACTACTACAAAGCCATGAACTACAAATATCCCAAGGATATTAAGAGGCAGTTCTTTTGTTAAGGGCAATACTTTGCAGATTCTATATTAGGCTCTGAAAGGGTTCAGCAGTTTTACCTTCAGGTAGACAGGCCCAGTTCTTAGCATCTGTTCTTTGAGCACCCTTGATATCAAGATTATGAAGATGCAGTATACAAAAAAGGAAAAAGTATTGTTACCATCCTTAAGTAGTTTATATCCTAATTGAGGATATGGGACACCCATGTATGATACTCACTTTCAGACCTACTAAATGGCAAACAAATTAAAGAATGGAAGGGTCAATTTCAGAAGTGGACTTTCAGGGATATCTTCACAGAGGAGACAGATGTGAGTTGACCCCAGAAATGAGTGAAAGCATGGATTTGGGGGTGCTTGTGTGTATTGGGAAACAGAATTTGGCTAGAGCTGAGAGTTCATTTAGTAGAAAATAATAATAATTTGGACCCAAATATGAAATAATTTGAATGGCAAGCTATGCAATTTGGACTTGACTTTGAAGACAGCTGACGTTACTGAGAGTTTGTGTTAGAAATGAAGTTGGGAAGATAAGAATAGACAAGGAGGAAACCACAATGTAAGGTAGAGTAATATAGTAGTCATCTTTTGGATTAGACAATGGGACAGATTTGCAGTAAGTGGGCCAGTTAGGATCTTGCCATAAGATTAGGATATAAACTGATTTGGTGGTACTGGAGTAAATAGAAAATCAAGAATAACCACAACAAATAAAAAGAGAAAAAAGGAAAGAAAAAAGAATGAATCTGATGATGCTTTTAAATAGCATTGCAGTGAGAGCAACCATTACTATAGATAACTGAGCGTCTCCAGAAGTAAATATTAACACCTCAGTCAGAAGAGGGATTGATCAGCCACCCAGGCCAATGCACAGCTCCCAGCCAAGACCACCTGGGGAAGATGGACATTCAGCTGCTTGGTGTGTGCAGTAGGTCACCTACCTATCTCTACCGAGACAAAACAAGGTAATCAGGATGTAGTGGTACTAGAATCTGAATTCTAGTCTTGCATTTGATTTATTTAGTGTATTTCCTTTGCTCCAATTTTCTGTTTCCAGGCAGCCTTCTGATTATGATTTGGATCCCCACTAAAAATGCATGTGCTGGCTTACCCCACAGAGAGTTCTAGTCCTTTTGAGACTTTTAGTGCTTATTGTAAATTAGTATGTTAGCATCTTGATATCAGTCTTTAGTACCCTGTGTTCTTTGAGATATAAATCTATCTATCTCTGAGATATGAATTTTCTCCAGCTTTGCTTATAGATCAGGTTTCAGAGTCTGCAAGGTCCTGGGCCAAATTTTGGATTGTGGAAAATTCCTCAAGGTAATGTGTATCTATGGGGCTATTTGAGAAGCATTCTGGTGACACTCAACCTCACTAGACACTCCTTTTATGGTTGAGACTATTCTATGTGGAATACAGAATATATGTATAACATTACAATAGAATGTCTTTGCTTGTGATTTTTGTAAGTTGAGTTTTAAGGTTGACATTAAGCACGTAATTATTTTTTGTTCCAACTTTGATACCTGGAAATAGGGTACTGTGTAAACATGCCACCTCAAGTCAAATGGTAAGAAAACTTTTCATTTTGGAGAGTAGTGTGACCTGGACAGGAAAAGCATCTATAATTTTATATGACAAAATATATTTTTTTCCTCCATCACTAAGTCCATCCTAGGATTAAAATCAACAGGAATTTGATTTTACAGCCACTTCCAGTAATGGCAGGAGTTTCTGAGGAGGACTTTTCTTTATGTGATTTTTGATGCTACCATATTGATTGTACACAAGATTAATTATAGTAGGAACATTTCTTAAAATCTCAGCAATGAAAAATTTCAGGAGTCAGATCTGCAAGATGACTTCTTTAATGGTATTCATTATAAGAATGTACAAAAATAGCCTTGACATATTTTGGACACATTTTCTGTACTTAGGTGAAACAACTCTATATAAGAATAACTGAAACCAATAGAACTGCTTTTGTCTGACCAAAGGCATCACATTATGTTCAAAAGTGCTTCTAATTTTTTTAAAGTTTTTAATTTTGTCCAAACTTTATTATTTTTTGGAAATGCCAGAGCAATTTTTTATATATAAGAGACTAATGTAATCCAGCAAATTAAAAATGAAATATGGGAACAAAGTTCTGAGTTTAGGAATGACTTTCTCTAATTTTAATGTAGTCATATCTTTCTTTTTCCTCTATATTTGGAAAAATGCATGAATTTTTGAATTAAAAAACCTGATATAGTTGGTGGTAGCTTAGGAAGAAGCTGTTTTTCTAGAAGTAGTATACATTTTTGTTCCTCTCTTCTTTAGTTGTTCAATTACTTATTTATTACTTGCAGTATACACAACATTTACTTGTATATGTCCTAAAGGCACTGTGCTCTGTATTAAGGATAAAATTCACCAAAACCCACATCCCTGTCCTTAAAATGTATATAGCCTAGAGGGAGAGAAATTATAACCAAGTAGTTATAAAAACATGGTAAACATTTCTTTACAAGGTTAAATAAGGTGCTGTAAGAGTACAGAAGAAATAAGAATTGTTCTGCCTGGGATATGTCAGTTAAATAAAAGCTGTGCTAACAATGTACATATTCTCCCCTTCAATTGTGCATGTGTTCTTGTTTATAATGCTCAAAACTTTTCCAGTTCCTCACTTTCAATCTTATTAACTTACTTTTCACTTGTTATTTCTAAGCTAATATCTCTTGCCTAAAGCTTTACCTAAGGCTCAGAGTCTTGTTTTAAAAAATTAGTTTTAGGAAAGTGACAAGTATGTTCATTGCTTATCAATAAATATTTTTTGAAAAATTACAAATACTTTGGTGAAAAATTTCAGAATTTAATAGGTGACTTGGACATAGCCAAGTCTTTAAAAACATTATATAATAAGAACAGTGAATGAATGAAAACTAGGTCTTAACTTCTGGTTTCCCACATTACTATCTCTTTTAGAAAATGGTAAATTATTTTTAAAAAGCTATTTCTCTTGTTCATTGACATAAACAATAGAGTTCTGAATTTAATTCAGTACACTAAATACTTTTGTATCTGCTTTATTTCTGACAGGTACATGCTATATGTACACATACTAAGATATGTGAATATAATATATGTATATAATATATAATTTATAGGTACTTAAGTTACTCATACCTATATTTACTGCATATAGTATATGACTTGCTTTTTGAGTCAAAGGATAACTTAGATGATTTCAGTCAAACCTTGCACATGTAAAACAACCAAATAGCAAAGAAGAAAATCATAGGTGCTAAATTGAAAGCTGCCAAGATTTGCAACAGTTGTTATCTTAGAAGATTGGAGGGGAAGAAACTGAGTTCAGCTGAGATATAAGGCACTTCTTAGAGAAGGCAGAACTTAAGGCAAAAATTCAAAGGAAGAAATTCATATGTGGTTATGGAAGAAGTAGAGATGAAACAAAATTAACCACAAAGAATAAAAAAAATAAAAAGTTTAGAATGGGGAATTAAAGAAGTCTGGTTCATCTGGAGCATCTTGCTAAAGATAAAGATACAGTTGAGTGGTCAGTACTAATGGACACATCTTTCACATCTTTTCAAATCATACATCCAAAAGTTCATAGTTAAAGAACTTTCTAATGCTTTTACTGAATTCAGCACATGAGTCATGAGTTAATGGTGGAAATAATTACTGCCATAAGTATTTTATAAAATCCTTGATGTAATGATTAAATATGTCATTATGTGCATTTCATGAACTACATGTCAGAGAAGATGGAATACCTCACTGACACTGGCTCAGTGGTGCACATCCTGGGTGGCTCCATGGCAGTTCCATGGATCTCTGCAAGAATTTTGGCACACTTTTTAAATTGGAGAAAGATTATTGCCAGTAACAGACAAATCATGTCATTAAAAGCAGGTGGAGTATTTAAAATGCTTCTTCCTCAAAGCTACCCTCAAATAGTTAAAAAAAAAGGAAGGAAGGAAGGAAGGAAGGAAGGAAGGAAGGAAGGAAGGAAGGAAGGAAGGAAGGAAGGAAGGAAGGAAGGGAGGGACGGAGGGAGGGAGGGATGGATGGATGGATCAGAGGAAAGATGTATGGAAGGGAGTGAAGGAACAAGGAAGGAGGAAGGAACAGAGGGGTTTGGATGCTGGTCATATATGTAGAACTTTTGGCATTTCCTCCTTACCAGCTGCATGGGGAACAGCAATTCATTTCTTCCAGCCTTCCCTCTATAATACTATAAAGCAGACCACTGGCTTTTTAGAATGGAAATACTCAAATAATATCAGGGAAGGAGATGCTAAAGGGTCTCATAACTGTCAAATTGTTAGCTCCCAAAGAAACTTCAATGTGGTCTGTGAGTAAACAAGCCCACTCTGTGGAATTAGGGCAGACATTTTAGGATAATTAGTAACCTTTTCAGTCCTACAAACCCCCATTGGTTTCTGTGCGACAGGATTTTATCTGTCTCCTACATAGATTTCAGAGTTTCTAGAAGAGCCTTGGGGACTGACAGGCTTGAGTCGTATGACGGGACAAATTCTCATGGTCCTGTTTCTCCTCTTTATATAGATCAGCTCTACTTTCATGAATCTCTGTAAGTTGGGCATTAGGAGAAATCTTCTTCAAAGGAAGAGATAAAATAATGTTTAAAACTAAACTGTCCCTGTTTATTTAAAGTATTATTTAAGTTATGTGCATGGCGTTACAGACCTTCACTCTATGAGTCATAACTGAACATCTTTTCAACATTCTTTCCTAGGGATTAGAAGAACAGTTAACATTTTGGGCCCGTCAGGAATGTGCCTAACTATGTGAAATGGCACAAGAGCATCCTTTCTCCATTAGGGCAGCTAAAATTTCCATGTCACCATTACCTACTGAGTAAAATAGAAACCTTCAGAAATAAGTATGCTCTTTCCAGAAGGCTTATAGTCTTAAACTATGGGCACAGTACAAACAAACTGAAATTTAATACTGAAATGCCACTTGTGTTCTTAAATAGAAGCATTGGATCGCCTCAGCTGTCAAGTGTGCAGCTTGATTTAAATGAAAACTGACAATGATAAAATTAAAGTGAAGGCTCATCCATTGAAAATCTACTCTTCACTACAATAATGCTGCAAAGTCCCTTGCTATTAGAGTGAATCAGGTGAGACTACCAAAGTGTGAGAGGAAGTCATTCTTCTCCAAAAAGGTTTCAACACACTCCAGTAGCAGTTAAATGATGACCACCGAAGCAGTAAGGACTCTGACTCAGCTCCTCAGTGACAACCAAACCCATCTTTGATGACCACTCAGAAAACTCACGTACACTCATATTTTCTGAACTCTACCTCACTCACTAAGAAATGATCATTTCTATCATCCATTAAGTAAAAGCAAAAAGTGATTTTTAGAATGAAATGTTGCACCAAATTTATTTCTGAATCTAGAAGCTAAATGTCTTCGTTCTTGCTTGAACTATGATCCAGAAGGGCAAATGTGGAAAAGGAAAAAATGCTGGGCCTTTTGAGTTCAGATACACGGAATCACAGATCCATTGCTGGGAAAGAATGAGTATTTCTTCATAGTGACTTTCCAAGAACTAAAAGAAAAGGAGCTAAATCAGGTGTGGTGCCAGCAACTCGGGGTGCTGAGGCAAGAGGATCATAAGTATGAGGCTACACTTAACAAATAGCAAGGCCCTAAGCAACTTAGCAAGACTCTGTCTCAAAACAAAAAAAAAATTAAAACGAGACAGGGTGCTGGGGATGTTAAGTGCCCCTGGGTCCAATTCCCAGTAAAAAATAAAAGAAAAAGAAAGAAGACAAATGAAACTCTGTACATCTCTCTTTCTCTCTCCTACCTCCTGTAGTTATGATGAAATTGCTCATCTAGTAAAAATAGGGTAGGAGCAAAGTTTTATTCCAAAAAGCCAACAAAGCAGGGATGATTTGTATGGAAAGAAAATCTGCAGAGTGAATGTTAAGTCCTAAATCATATTTGCATTATGTAATTGAGATGATATTTTAAGAATGTGTAAGAAAGGGAAATCTGTTTAAGTAAGCACAATATTTAGGATTCACTGGCAATGATGATATTATCTAAATTTAAAAAAAATTTTGCTTATGAAGATTAATTGGATTTAATGATAGAGATGTTTATAATCACTTAAAACTTCATTTTAAGAAGTACACATATATGATCACAGATCTGGTTCTACAGCACTATAATAAATATTTTCATTATTTGATTAATTTTAAAGGCAAAGTAGTTAAGTAAAGGGGAGGTGTAGCTTGCAATTAACCTAAAGCTCACAGGGCAAATGCAATTCTTACTAAATACTTGAATGGAGACTGAACTGTAACAGCATGGCAGATCTTTCAAAGCTGCTGTCATTCTGGAGCAGGAAATTACAGTTTACTAGACATAAAGTCACTTGGTCCTTAAAATAACTGTCTGTGACATACAGAAAAAACAATGCTTTGGTTATTGAAGAATGTCAGCAAATATTTGTAGAATGAAAAAACAAATTTAACTAGGAGAAAATGTAGGTTACGATCACATTGCACATAACCTAATGACTTACCAGGACACACATTGTTCAACCACGTTCTGGCATGTTTTAGATGTGTGATCTTAGGAAAGTTGCATGACATCTGTAGACCTCAATTTCATCAGCAGCAAAATGGAGAAACTGATACTTCAGAGGGTTAATGTCAATCTGACATGAGATACAATTTATTATTTATCTGACATTAGATACAATTTACCACTTCCCACAGTATCTGGCATATAGTTCACACTCCCTAAATGTTAGCTTTTAATATTATAAATTTTTTAAAAACAAAATAGAACTGGCCACAATTTAGTAACACAGAAAATCATCAATAAGAAAAGATAAAGAAATTGTAATAATTAACTGTGTTTGCCAAGGAGTTGCTATAAATGTAATAATACCAGGATGAATCAGCTAAGCACATGCTGAGTTCTAGCATCATGGATATCCATTAGGTAGATGGCCACAGAACTTAAGTGGTTGGTTTGATTTATACACCAATTTAACAATAATCAATTGGAGCCCTGGAAGGTTTAGGAAGTTATTGCCTTTTTCAATAAGTAATTGGAAGGAGCAGAATTTCTAACCAGACCCTTTGGGCCTGAGCTTTTTGTTCTTGGTCAGTGATCTCTCTCACTCCATAGTCTTTCACATTGAGGAAACCAAAGTTGAGTGGCTAAATCAAGTTCACAGATCTGTCCCATCCATGTACTTTGTCTACTGGCTTTTTCCATAGCAGAGAATTTTAACTATTTGAAATGTTTATAAAAGACCATCAAAATAACCCATGCATTTTATGCCTTTAAGACTAAGTTATCAGTGTTATTCAGATACTCTCTTTGATATACTTTATGAAACAAAGTAAGGCATTCTGAATCATTATCGAATTGAAGCAAAGACATGCTCCTTGGCTCCTGTGGCCAAAGACCTACGTAGAATGTTATGATGGGAAACCTAGTTCAGAAGTTGGGAGTTATAAAATTACTTGGAGATATTTTTTCTTACCATATTATATATCAAAGAAACTTTTCTTTGTAGAAATTCTTTGATAAATTTTTAGCAGCCTGTCACAGTGACATGTAATGGCAAATTTCTGGCTGCTTTCTTATAGTCAGCGTCATAGAGTTGGAGCCTTTTAACCTCCCACATACCAAAACACCGGATATTAACATCCTCTGCCAAGCTATGCTTCTTAAAAGCCTCTTGGTCTTTTATTTTCTTTTCTCTTAATCCCCAGCAGCTGAAAAGGGAAGACAAAAAATAATGACAACATTAACAGTGAAGAGCTGAGTCAGCCAGTTCAGTGATTTGGTTTTTCCTTTATTTTCTCTGCTCTTTTCTGCCAGCTTGCTTCTCCAGGAAGGGACCAAAATATAATTTATCCACTAAGTCTATCTTGCAAGAGTTCATTTTTCTTTTGAGAAAGGAGAAAAATATTTTTTAAATGAACATTATATATGGATACAGAATCCTTTCATATAATCATTGATATACATCATACTTTGGTCCATATTTTAAATTACCTAGGGCTTTATGCAGAGGTTTGGAACGTGTCCTTTCAAGAGCTATATGATGCTCTGGCCATTGCTGTTTTATCATGACACTGCAAGATCTTTGGGGAAGTGGGTAAGCCTCTTTCCAGAAAATTATTTTAAAAGTAATTTTTGTCTTTAATCTTCAGTTTGATACCATTGAACTATAAATATTACAATCAGGAAAAAGTGATGTTCAAACAAATAGGAAAATGAAGGTTAAGAGTTGCAAATTTTGAGAAGCTAGCATTTTCCTACAATATAGATGAGTAAGTGTGAATCTCAGCCTAGAGTCAAAACTGAGGTTTTACTTCTGAAATCTTGGTGGGAATATGATGAAGGACAAGGAATTTTCTCAAAGTGGAATGTATCGTGGTAACTTCCCAAATTTAAGTGTAGGATTTCTGAGTAATGGCGTCTGTGGCAATCTCTAAAATTTTCAGGATGTAGCTCAGTTTATCTTGTTCTTTACTAGACTCTTGGTTTGGGGGTTTTGTTTGTTTGTTTTGGTAGTGCTGGGGATTGAACCTGGAACTTCACGTGTAACAGGGAAGCATTCCACCACTGAGCCACATCCCTAGCCCTTTGGTAGACTCTTAAGGATGACACTGATATTGGTACTGACCATTTGTTTATTGAGCTGATAGAAATCCAGTTCCATGTTATATTAGAACAGTAGTATTTTAACAAAATTGTTGTTTTTCAGAATAGTTAAATTCTAGATGCTTTAAAATCTGTGTTTAAAACTTGGTAAAACACCAATCAGATATATATGCCAGAATATGTGTACAGTTGTCCTTTATATGTTGTATATAAAATAGCTTAAATTACTGAATTTTTGTTACATTATGTAAACTTTTTATTTAAAGGAGTCCCATCTAAAATAAATAATGTATTCATTTAATAAAAAAACTTTTCATGTACTATAGTTTCTAAAATTGAGGTAATTTCATTTGTGTTGCCTTTCTAGTAAATACTATGTGGTTAATATTTTAGACAGAGGAGGAAATGAGTCTTGGAAAGAAATAAACATCCTCTTCAGCACAGAGTAAATCTCTTGTTTAAATTCCCTATAATTGGACTTAATAGAGTGATTATCCAGGCTCTTGATATTACCTAAACCTAGGCTTTGACTTGGCATGTCCTATCTCACATTTCCTATTGATAAAATATTATATTTATTTTGTAATTCATGAAGTTTTTTCACATATACTATCCATTTTAATCCTTATAACTGTCCTCTAAATGAATCAATGGTATTGAACTTCTTTTGCAGAGAAGGAAACAGAAGCTTAAAAATGTAAAGGAGCTTGCTCAAGGTTATTGATCTACTTAGAGGAAAGTGAAAATGTGAACTTGGGTCTTCTGAGGTTGCTTCTGACATCACTCCTGACTTACCATTGTGGGGTTTTACTTTTTTGTTTTGTATTGTGATAGCCTGAACAAATTCAACACACTATACCGTCCAGTCAGTGTACTCAAGAACTTGTAAGTCTCACCAAGAGGACTCATTACTCTTAGAAAAGCGCCTCGCAAATAGAAGGTACTTAATAAATATTCAAGGTTGGAAGTAATACAGGAAGAAGGAAACAAGGAAAGGAGAAAGTGAGGGGTTTCAACTTAAGTAAATGGATTTTATTACCACACTCAATTTCAATACAGGACAATGCTTACTCTAATCATGTCTGGTTCGATGTTATGGAGCCATATACATTCAAATAATTGTTAGTAGATTATGATTCTGGGAATCTTCAAGAACAAATAAAGACAGAGCCAATACTGTCCAGAAATCGAATCTATAGATAACGCCTTTCATCCTTCGTGATCAGTCTCATCGTCACATTTCCAACAACTTTTATCCTCATGAAATCATCATTAGTCCCCTTCCCAAATCAAAGGAATCCTTTATATATTTCTTTTTAACTGAGATGTTAATGTATTTAAATATTGTCTTCATGTCCTTTTAACACAAAGATTTCTTTCCTTTGGTGAAGAATACTGCTTGTTCACCCTTTGATAGCTCATCTTAAGTGAATATACTTGAATTCTTAAAATTTGATACTTTCTGAGCCATTCTTCAAATATTATTATTATTATTTTATTTTAGTTTTAAAATTTTTTTTGTAGTTGTAGATGGACAGAATGCCTTTATTTGTTTATTTTTATGTGGTGCTAAGGATCGAACCCAGTGCGTCACACATGCTAGGCAAGTGCTCTGCCACTGAGCTACAGCCCCAGCCCATTATTATTATTATTATTATTATTATTATTATTAGCACTGGGGATTGAACTCAGGAGCACCAACCACTAAGCTACATCCCCAACCCTATTTTGTATTTTTATTTAGAGACAGGATCTCACTGAGTTGCTAAGTGCCTTGCCATTGCTGAGGCTGGCTTGAACTCACAATCCTCCTGCCTCAGTCTCCCAAGTCACTGGGATTACAGGCATGCACCACCATGCCCAACTCAAGTATAATTAAATGTTGTTTGTTCATTTAAACTTAAACACTCAATATGATTCTTCAAAGTGTGTATAGCAAACAGAAAATACCACAAATGTCAGATGCCAGAATAACTGAAAGGAGGGTGCTCTCTTTTTTTTTTTAATTTTTTTTAGTTGTAGATGAACACAATACCTTTATTTATTTTATATGGTGCTGAGAATCGAACCCAGTGCCTCACAGATGCAATGCAAGCGCTCTACCACTGAGCCACAATCATAGCCCTGAGAGTGCTCTCTTTTTTTTCCCTAAAGCAGATCATAGCATTGCCAAGTATTAGGAAGGGTTACAGGAAGGGATATGGTTGATAGAAAACTGAGAATCAGTACCAGCTAAAAACAAGACTTGTGAACTTTTAAATCTCGACCTTTCATTTTACTCTGTATATTATACCTGAGCCCCAAATTCTGTAGTATATGTTTTATTTAGCAAAGTCATAGAAATGATTAAGCAAGCAAAATTGAGAAATCTTGCCTTTCCCATGCATGTGACTGGCTAATTTCATCCACAGGCTTCTAGAGGACCACACTGGGAGGAATGCTCTGTGTCCAGTGTCATGAACGATTTCCTTATAGTTGATATAACAACAAGCAATGAGAAAGTAGCATCCCCCTCCTCTCTCAGTGGGTTAAGTCAAGGCAGAGTCCTGCAGGACACCTATGCTGTTCTGCCAGTGCGAATGTACCCCAGTTGCCATGTAACACTGGAGTTGAGGTAGCACCTCTGGGACCCCTGACTTTCTTTGCTACTTTTACAAATACACTTAATTTTCATGAAAAATATCAGCATAACACACTTTAACTGCTGTCAGTGTGTGAACCTTCCATAAACACTTGGTTAGTGATGATAAAGCTATTTGTGGCTAAAACTAGAGAGGAGAAAGATTATGTGTAAAACTGTTCTTACATTAGACCCTTATCTGTGGTGCATATCAGATTTTCTCCCCAGCAGCTGTTGTCCTAAGACTAGAGAACAAGAGTTGCTTGACTTCATTTCTTGTATGAATCTTTTAAGATTTCAAGCAGGCAGTTAGTAGAGATAGAACAGTGTGTGGAAAAGTGAGAGAAATTCATAAGGGGCAAAAAAGTGTCATATTATGAGGATAGGAAACACCTTGTTCTTACACACATGCCAGGGGCTGTTCTAAAATGTGCCATTGCAAACTCATTTGATCCTGTCAAAAACCTCATGGTGTAGGTGCTCTTGGTCATTAGTTTTGTTTTTGCCTTCCTTATTTTATATCCACCGGTTTAGATTTGTTTGCAGGTGGTGTTGGGTAGCAAAACAGTACATTGGAAAGAGCACACGGTAAAAGCAGGCAATCTCTGTCCCAGTGTTGCTTTGCCCTTCACCCCATAAGTGACTTTGAGGGTACAGTCTACCCTCTCTCAACCTCAGTTTCTGTCTCTGCAAAAGAAAAAGTTAGGATCTGGTTTTTGAAGCTCTCTCTTAAAAGCCACTGACCCTTTCTTTTGCAATGATTTGAAAGCTCAATTTGTAAGCTGATGGAGTAGAAACTTCACTGTTTGAAGAGAGCCCACACTTTGCTAGCACACTCTGCAGTGGCTCTATTGAACTAATAAGGCTTTCTGAAGCCATTTGAAAATCACTAAAGTAGATGACATCTATGTCCACTTTTAGTCCTGAAACACTGATTCTTTCATGCTATTTCAATTTCTGGTGAATCATTTTTTTTTTTTTTTTGTACAAGAGAAGCTTTTAGCACAGAGAACCCAAGTTACCTTTTGTGACTTTATTGCACCCATGACCTCAGCCACCTCATTCCAGAACTTGAAGAATGTACTAAACAACTGCCCAGAACAACTGCCTCGTCGCAAAATAACATGCAACGGCAATTATTTTAAAGCACTCACTCACTGTGTTCTTGCAAATGGTATTTCATTTATTTATTTCCTTTCCAGAGCCACCCAAGGTCATTTGGAGTACACTGTGGGCAATTTTGCTCCACACTTAGTCTGGAGCACTCTTCCATTTGCAAAGGTTCTTATCCCCTCCACTGTGCACATTCCCAGTGCGAGGAGAAAGTTCTAAGGTCATGTTGAGTGCTTTATTTGTTCCATGAAAATGAACAGTTACTTTTTCAGCTCAAATGGCAGAAATAAAGTCTCGTACTGCTCTCGGTGGTAGAATAGATAGAGATTCTGCAGATTTGGGCAATTAGGGAGAGCAGGGGGTCCCAATAGCACTACAGCATGGAATAAAGAACAGAAAAGCAAGAAGAGCCACATGATTCTCTTCTCTTGTTAGGGTGTGATGTTTTCTTTTAACCTCTTCCTCTATTTTAAAATCTTTCTGGTTGGGCACGTTTTGTGGATTAGTCACCTGTGATGGCTCTGTGCTGGTCAATTTAGTTATGCCAGAACTGCTTCCTTTTCCTGTGTTGTTATGGGTGGAACTGACCAGAAAAGTTAGTATAAGGTTTGGATGTCAGTGTGAAGGAGCTTCTGGTTATACATGTTAAAGCTTGGTGCAGGGCACCAGGTGCTGTGGTTGGTGGCACAGGTCATTTTGCAATACCCAGCTCCACAGGTAGTTCTGCTTCCACCAGATCTCCTCTTCTGTCTTGTCTGAGACCCAGGCCAGGAACAAGTGCAGTTCTGTGATGGACAATAGCTCCTCTTCCGATGATTGACATAATTGAGAATGGAGACATTGATAGACATCATACCAGCTTCACTCTGCTCCACTTGACATCAGCTGTCCTTGCCAGCTGCCAGTCAGGCAGCCTGCAGTGACTACAAAGCCAATATCAGAGACAGAACTTAATGAGCTCCTGCAATGGTATAAGATGTAGTTGGTAGCCGGGCGCGGTGGTGCACACCTGTAATCCCTGCACTTTGGGAGGCTGAGACAGGAGAATTGTGAGTTCAAAGCCAGCCTCAGCAATGGCAAGGCACTAAGCAACTCAGTGAGACCCTGTCTCTACATAAAACACAAAATAGGGCTGGGGATGTGGCTCAGTGGTCGAGTGCCCCTGAGTTCAATCCCTAGTGCAAAAAAAAAAAAAAAAAAAAAAGATGTAGTTGGTATAATACATCCCTTATTCTGACCATTCAGAGTGATCAAACCTTAACTTATGGGGCTGGGGTTATAACTCAGTGGTAGAGTGCTTGCCTAGCATGTGTGAGACATTGAGTTCGATCCTCAGCACCATATAAAAATAAATAAATTTTAAAAAAGTATTGTGTCCATGTACACTAAAAAACAAACAAAAAAGAACACACCAATAAAGCAAAAAAACTTAACTGATACATTAGTAACACCTGACTGAACTGGTCACCATAAGAAAATTATAGACCAATCTCACTAATATAGCTACAAAAAAAGAACTGTCAGCAAACCAAATCTAGCATGAGGAATCAGTTTTCTAAGAAATATATCATGATAAGATTTCCTGTTTTACACAGCATCCTGACCCATAAATTAAGCAGAGAGTAAGTACTCCATTAGGAGATACAATCTTGTTTTACCAGAATACAATCAAACCTGCAAAAGTTACCTGCAGATTATTTGGAAAAAAATCCCAGAATTTTCATTTAATCAATAAAAGGAAAGTGGATCAGATGATGGCCAGAATGATGTAGGGAGAACCATCAGCAACTATGACAGTGTTTCTAATAGCTTAGTCCAGGCCTTTGACTCAAGCGTGATACTACAACTGAAAGAATATTGACATAATCAAGGGAAATTTGATGGTGGACAATTGACATGATGAAGCAATGGATTGGATTATGCATACTTCCATATCAACAGGTGAAAGTCTTGGGGTAATGACAATTAAATTTAGTAATAAACTTTAATTGGAACACATGATAGTGCATTATTATACATTTAAGAACTGTCCTAGGGAACTTAGACAAAAGTATTCATTTCAGCTCAGTAAACCTGCAGGTAGAGATGGTTCAGATCAGATGGTTTCATCACCATTGACAAGACCCTACAGAACTTGGGGACTGTCAATAAGGATATTTTGGAGATACCTGTGCTTCAAGAGTATTACTGCTTCACAGGGGTACACACCTGAACCCCAGTGAATTGGGAGTCTGAAGCAGGAGTCACAAGTTCAAGGACAGCCTGTGCAAATTAGCAAGATTTTGTCTAAAAACAAACAAACAACAAGAAAAGAGTTCAATGGTAGAGAGAGTCTCTGGGTTTAAATTCCCAGGGCAAAAAAGAAAAGAAAATTATTGCTCTGAATTACTTCAAGCTCTGTGGCTCTTCCTGATCCTTTAGTTTTTATTGGTTCTTTATAATTATACATGACAGTAGAATCTATTTTGATATAATTATAAAAGCATGGAATATATTAGTTCCAAGTACCTCTCCTTCCCCTTCCCTCCCCTATCCCCTGCTTCCTTCCCTCCATTGTGGATCCTTTAGATTTAATTTCCTTATTCTAGTATTTTGAATACTTTTTCTAATTTTTTTTTACTTTTACATGATAATGACTGGGCTATCATATACTGATCATACACTGTATCTACCAGCATTTATTTCTTTACAAATAATAAACTCACCAATGACATAATTTTTGATACATTGAGTCCATGGCTCTGTTAGTCTTTGCTTTTTTGTTACATACTTTGCATGGACTGTTTCTTTTTGCTTCTGTTTGGAAGTTTTCTTTGGTTTGATTTCACTTACAAAGAGGAAATCTTATGTATAGTGCCAAGAACTGTCACAAAGTTACCAAGCAAGTAATGAACCATAAATATCTGAGGTTACCCATAACTGGAGTGCTTGTGTTGCAGTTTTTAAATTTGCCTTTTAACTTTATCCCTTGGTAAGAAGGCAAGATTTAGTGAAGAAAGTATGAATGGTGCATTAATATCAACACTGTATACTAGTACGAATAATGCCATGACAAGCTAACATTAATTGGAGCTAGCTGTATACTGGGCTGTGCTCCAATTTATGTATTGTTTGTGAAATTATTTAGTAATTCAGACATCCTGTGAAGTAGTTGCTAGTGTCATCTCATGTTTTTAGATAAAGAAACTGAGAGACAAAGTAATTAATTACCTTTCCCAAGATAGCAAATTAGTATTTGAATGAGCTGGACTACAGACCTCACTTTGGTGGTTTGATTGGAGAGCTGAGACTCCTAACTATTGTGTTCCCTGAGCATCTCTACTGAGGTCCTGAATTCAAATGTAGGTAACCTCCTGACCAAGTAGCATTTATAAAAAATGGTCATATCTATGTATTGAGGTTAAAAAATAAAATTAGTGTATATATATATGTGTATATATATATATATAAGCATACATAAGCAGTATGTGTATTCTTCTCAATATCTATTTAGCAAAATCTAAAAAACATCAGGTTCTATTTTGGAAAAATAAAATCAATACTTTTGGTTAGATTTTTCTTGTTTATTTTTTTCTTTTACAATGGTATCTTTCTGTTTGATATCTTTCCACTGTTAATTTCATAGTTTACATGCTAGCCAAATACTGCCAAGGATATGCTAAGAATAACAGAAAGGACTGGGGCCATAGCTCAGTGGTTTGCCTCGTCTGCACAGCATCCTGAGTTCCATACCCAGAAATAAAAAAAAAAACCAGTAGCAAATGTAGTTTTGGCCTTACTCTTCCACAAATTATTTTGTTGTTTATAAAAATTTTGGTAATGGAAATATACTATTGATAATGCCATGCCCTATATATTAAGAATCACTGATTCAGAGTTCTACTTGAAAATTTACTTAACTTCAGCAAAAATTGTAGGGAAATTAGATATTTTACAGTGTATTTTAACAATTAAGGGGCCAGTACTGCAATCTAGCTATAAGCATTTCTGAGTTTTTATGATTCTTAGATTTTTGGATTCCCCAACAAAGGTTGCTTACTATGACTGAGATTGTGCAATTCTGCAGTGCCTCTGGAATCCCTCACTAGAGTTTGTGGTTCAAGTGGGCAGCAATTGTCTTTTTATCTTTGTATCTGGAGGACATGACACCAGGTAGGCACACAATAAACACTGAATGAGTGGATGAATGAATAAATATTTACCACCTTGCTCATTCATTACACAACTGAAAATTAATATACTTTAGTAGATAGAGTTTATGGTAGTCTTTCATGTTTTAAGCATTTGAGCACTCACATTAAAATTATGTTATTTCTTTCTGTGTGTAGACATTATTTGTGTCACGTTTTGAGAAGTTTTTAGCTCTCAGTATTAACAATCTTTGAATATGGTAGAAATTGTCTTTAACTAACAGTTAAAGAGAAATTACTCTACATTGTACCAAAGTTGGTAAAGTTGAAAAGACCTTTTTACATCTTTTCTCAAAATCCCTGCACACAGTGTTCAGGCCCTGATGTCTTCTTGTCTGTAGCTTTCTGGTTATCTCAACCGTATTTCCTCTCATTGTGATTTTTTCAGATTCTTAGGGCCTTTTCTAAACACTCAGTGCCAAGTAAGAGAGGAAATACCATGGACCACAAGACTGACATCTGTAGGTTTCCCAGCAACCTTTATATGAGAAGTGAATGATCCTTGAAACAAAGGTTAACTGTTGGATAACAATCCCTCTATTTTCCCTAAGATACTGGTGTCAGGCTTGCCCTCAGAACTCATCTACCTTCCTCCACTGTCACTAAGCCAACAACACATGTAAGCATTCTTGTTTAAATAAAATAGAATAAAAAATAAATTGGAGCAAGAATGGGGCTCAGCAATGACTTCTTACATTTGTTTGAATGTAACTGGTAAAGAAGCCCAAAGCAACACAGCCTCTGAGAATTGAATAATGGCCTATTCCAGATGCATCTCTGCAAGGGTGGAAATTTGACACTTAGAGGTAAAAGAGAATCTTAGATATTTTCATGATGACTTAAAGTGGAGACTTTGTCTTGTACTTAGGTGAACCTTTAATAATTTGGAGAAAATAAATATTCTTTTTTTTTTAAAGAATTAGAATGTCACATTTTTAAAAAAGATATTCAGAAAATGGAGAAATCAGACTTTTACCCTACAGTAAAAGATTTAAAGAGTAGGATTCAGATTTCATTTATAGAAGGAAGTTTATGAATAGAGCTGCACTTTAGAAAATAAAAATTACCAACTTGTATTTGTTGGTATTTTGAAATTACTGTTTTTGTGTGATGATATTGCTGTTATGATTACAGTGAATCTTTAGCCTTTAGAGAGACATACTGAAGTATTTGTGGATAAAATGATACGCTGAAATTTGCTTCAAAATCATAATAAAATTGTGGGAGCATGGATAGGTTATAGATGAAACAAGACTAGCAATGATTTAATAATTGTTGAAAATGCATGATGGACATAAGGATATGTTTGAAATATTCTGTAGAAAAATTTGCAGGGGAAAGTGTGGACCCAGATCTAAGCAGAATATAATTATGTTGATCTTCTTTTTCTGTCAATGAGGAACAGTTGTTCATGATCTAAGTCCTATAATTTAGAACTATATGCTCAAAACTCCTTATCTGTGAATCACTCATTCATTAATTTATCTAAATACTACATCTTGGAAGCAACGTGCCTCCTAAGCTTGTGACTTTATCAACTAAAAAAAAGCATTTATTCTGGTGCCTCAAATTTAGCTTTTAAAATTGTCAGAAGGAGATCCTGCTTTCTAGTTTTTCAGAATTTCTTGTAAAAAGTTTTTTACTCCCATCCATGCCTTATATGATTATAGAGATTTTTGTCATAATGCCTCAACTTTTCATTTTGAAATATTTGAAATTAAAGATTTCTCAGCCGGGCACATTGCACCGTAATTGCAGCAACTCAAGAGGTTGAGACAAGAGGATTGCAAGTTGAGGCCAGCCTCCACGACTAAGTGAGACCCTAAGTAATTTAGTGAGACCCTTTCTCAAAATAAAAAGTGCTAGGGATGTAGCTCAGTGGTAAAACGTCCTTGGGCTTAATCCTCTACTAAGGGGATTGGTTAAAATAGGAACAGAAGAGCTTCTGGGAGTAGGGTCACCTCATTTTATATATCATATCCTTCCTACAAGGCTTAGCATTTTATTCCAGCCTTCATACATCTTTGATACTTTTCTGCAACATAATAATATCTCCTATGACATTTAATTTTTATTCCTTAATGTTGTATGTGATATTGGTTCTCTCTAAAACTTCTGTACCACTCACAGGAGGACTTAATGATACCTTGTAATTTATCCAATTTACTTTGTTTTTACACTAGGGAAGATATCACATTCTTCTATGTCTAAAGATTCCACAAGGCACCTTTATATAATCACAGATACCCAGCATCTAAAGGGGTCTGCCCCAAACATGTTTACTTCACTGTGTATTTTTTTTATGAAGTCGTACAGTTGAGCATACTCAATTTATCCAACATTTTGTCCCTTTTTTTCCCCTAGTGAATTAACCATAACACTTTCCTTCAATTTCATGGGATCACTTTTTAAAAGTTACTTTTGCTTTTGATCTCTTTAAAACTTTTAAGAGAATATAAAACTTACTGCTGCTTCTTAGTCCACCATAGACTAGCACACATCTCAGTTAACTCTGTAGTCTTGGTCAAAGCCAGTGGTCTCTCTTCTTTTTTCTTTCCCACTGCACTGGAAATTCATTTATCATCACGAAAAATCATGAAAATCCTCCTGGAAGCATTCTCAAGTTCTATATTTGAATTAATCTTTAAACTGGCACTTTTTCGAATGTCTACCAAGAGTTAGACTGTAAAACAATGAAGAAACAGATTCAGTCCCTGTAATCAGACTGCATAATCTAGTGGGAGAGACAGACACAGAAATATATATTCATAGTACATGGCATCTAAAATTGTTTTAAAAACAAAAATCATTCCCAACACTTAGAGAAAAGCTTCCTATATTTATTTTACCATAACAAAAGCATAAAGCTGAAAAGTCATATAAACTTAAAATTGAATTTTCTTTTAATTGATTTAATTCATTTTAAACAAAAAATAATGATTTACTTTTATTGTATAGCTCGTGTAGATTATCATATTCCTTCAGTGAGTATAAACCAAGGAAAATGAGCCAATGGTTAATGACAATTGGTTCAAGTAAATGTACTGGACCTAAATAGATCCGTCTGTCTTTTTTTCTTCTTGTACTTAGGGATTGAATCCAGGAGTGCTTTACCACTGAGCTACATTTTCAGCCTTTTTTTTTTTTGACACAAGGTCTCATTAAGTTGCTGAGGCAGTCCTGGAACTTGTGATCCTCCTACCCACCCCTTCTCAATCTTTTCTAATTACTTGGGAATATGTCACTTAAGCAAATTACCAGGCTGAGCTGGCTCTAAATTTTGGGGGACTAGAATATGCTTAAAACTCATATACTAAATTGACTTTTGTGCGTTAGTGATAAAATATGAACTAAAGGATGTTAGAGCCAGTAATGATTATATTTAAGCTCTTTGTTTTATGGAAGAGGAAGCTGAGGTATTGTTAAGGTACTTGCCCTGGGTCACACAAACAGTAGAACTTAATTCAAGATGAGGAAAATATATTCTTGGTGTTCATTAGTGATATCTTGAGGTCAACAGCAGCAACATAATATAGCAGCGTACATTAATAGGGTCGCGCATAGGAAATCATTTTGCTGTTGGATTGCTCTTTTCTACTACTCAACATGCTCCTCCCTAGTTTTGTTCCCTGTACATACCAGCAGAAGCTAGAGCCTTAAAAATGGTGATTAAAAAGTAAAGATAGGTAAGAGAATCTGTCGCCATATTTCATCCAGACAAATTTCAATATGTTAATACCAGTAACCTGATCACCAGCGCAGTTAATCCTTTGGAGCCCAGCACAGTTTGGTTGCTGCTCCTGACTCCATCACGGACCGTGTGCCTCATTCAGCTTTACATGCCAGCAAAAAAATAACAAGCACATGTTTGGTTTTTCCTCTCATCTCTCCAGCTACTCTTTCCTCTGCCTTTTAGGGTGAAAAATCTCAGCTGCACTTAAACTGCTTGCTGACGTCTTTGGTTTAAAAATGACCTCCAAAAAAATCACAATTGTGAGCTGTGCCTACATAAATAAGGGCTGTGATTTTGTACTGAAGCCAGATCTAAACTTAGATCCTTACAAAATTAAAACACAAGCTAGCTACTGGCTGACCCTAATGCACACATAGTATTTATTCCTGAGGATGAAGGAAAAAGACCACCTCATCACTGATCACTACAGGGCTTTCTGACTGCCACATTCTGCTTGCAGCAATTATCAATGGGCAATTTCACATTTGAATGATGTGTAGATCCTTTAAGTAGCTGCTCATGTTTTAAAGATAGAGCTCGTCTCTATTCAGTTCCACCCAGGAAAAGCATTTTTAACCATGTTTTGCTCTCTATATCACACAAATAGTTAAAGAGTCCAGGCAGCAGGAAGCCACCACTTTAAAAATAGAAAATGCTACAGCATTTCTGACCCATCCCCCACACTACATCTATCAGCCCTGCTCCAAGGGTTTCTGAATAGAGTTCAATGTGAAGCCATTCTCCAGTCAGCACACAGGCACCTTTGAGAAAGTCTGAATGGAAAAAGTAGGTAGAAATCTAGATGCTAATGTTCATTCTGGCTAGAACACTTGCACTTATGATACCTGCTTGTCAAAGGCAGACGTCAACCAAACTATGTCTGCAGATATTGCTGTTGAAGGGAACTGCATTAAGCAGATCCTCACGAAAAGAAGGCTAGCCAGTATAGAGGAATGTTCTTCTAAACGAAAAGCTAGCTGGGGTATTCTGACCAGTCAAGGTTAGTACAGCAGCTTTTGCAAATTTGTTGGTGACCGGAAATAAAATATATTGACCTGTTTTTGCAAATACTAACTTTAAACTGTGAGTGCTTTCCAGAATGTGGATTCTGAAATGTAGATATATGGCATGTCACATGATGGCACTGTTTTCACCTTTCAGTGTATGGAAAAGGCAGCTGCTGTGTCAGTTTTATGACTGGATATTAAAGATGATGGTAAACTTTTAGATTCTTGCGTTCACTTTTCTGTTTCAGCAGGTGTTTTTAAATTGGTATGGAAATGGAAACAGGATGTTAAGCAAGGGAAAAGACTGCTTACAGGCAGCATGGAAATTTTAAATCATGTAAATTAAACCAGCAGCTAAAAGGATGATTTAGGCAAGAAAATGAATAGACAACTTCCTTAAAATGCTCTGACACAAAGTTATTAACTTTAATAATAGAAAATTATAAGAGGAGAAAAATGAGTACAGTACCAAAGAGGAGCTATGTATGGGAATTATTTTTCAATGCAAAAGTATGGTAAATTATAGTAGAGCATCAGTATGGGCCATGGAAGACATAAATGTTGGAAATCCAGATTCAGAGATAATGAATGATCTCCCCCTCCAAAATCAGAATGGTTATATTTGCTATGAGATAGTTGCAGTTTGAAGAACATTGTTTATAAATTACTATACATTTTAAAAATAAGGCATAGTTTTAAAATGATCAAATATATCAGCATTTCTTTACAAGATGGAAAAAGCAACTGGATTCTTTCTTCTGACCCCCAAAGTAATTCCTTTTTATTGCTTTTAACAATAATTGAGAGCACACTAGCATGAGTGAAAAGAAGTTAACTACAAAGAAAACAAATTAACAATTCAACAAATACTTATTGCGGTTTGCTATAAGCTAGGCACTGTGCTAGATGCTGGGAAGCTGTAATAAATAGGCTCGTCACGTCATGGCCCTTAAAGTCCTGGTGGAATACAGGCAATTGTTGTAGAAATAGAGAGAATCTTCTCATTTTTCAAATGAACAGTAAATTGCCTAATTATGCAGTAGACCACAGATATTAGGAAGGATAGATTTGTGAGACTTGGAAAAAAAATTAAGAAAACAAAAGTAAATGAATTTCCCTGGGTGACTCTCATACCTCTTGAACATAGCTAGAGACAGTAGACATTGGAAATAAGCTATAAAATAATGTTCAAACTCCAATTTTGCATAAAGACAATGCATTTTTATATAGTCTTTTTTGACATAGCTTAATTATTGAAAATGTAATAAACGAGAGATGATTTATGCTTTGATTAAAAAAATAAAATATACAAGACTTAGCAAATTGTTATTCAGTTTACCTTCAAATTTTCCCAGCAGTGTTAATGTGAACGTATATAGGCCAGTCCTGCTAGAGGTAATTTGATAATATGCATAAAAGCTTTAGGAATTTATTCTAAGTAGATGATTAGACATATTCACAAAAATAAGTAATTATGTTTATTTCTTAAAACCAAAAGTCATTTCAATGTTTGACAGGTGATCAACTAACTAATGGTACAACTATACAATGAAATACATAACAAAGAAATCACTTAAAATGTTGTAGAATTACATTTGGTGACATGGAACAATGACTATGAGATATTATTAAATAAAAACAAATATATTAAAGTCAACATGAATAATATGGCTGCATCTTGATTAAAAAATATATGTGTTTATAAGAAAGTTGGGTAGAAGATACAACAAAATATTAAAAATGGCTATATTGAGAATATGTATTATGATTTCTTGTGTATTCACCATTTTTTATCTGATGAACCACTTTTATAATCACCATGACAATAAGATATTGTTTCTGCATTGTGGTATTTTATTACTCTTTCAGATATGCGTTCTGTTATATGAAATTGTAGGCAACAAAATTTTGCAGGTCTTTTCATTTTTAACAGGTAATCTGCTTCACATGTTTAGTTCATCAGTTAGTTGTATTCATTATGAACACTTTGTGGGTTAAGAGTTCACTAAGTGCGTTATGAGTTCTGGGGTTAAAGAGAATATTGTATCATGAAACTTCATTGGGCATTCAAAAGAACTGTGTTTGCTTCCTGGTTTTGTCATTTATTGTTTGAAACTTGAAGCAAGTCATTTATTCTCTTGGAAGGTTAGTACTATGGAAACATTAATGTCTTTATTAAGGATATACTCTGTGTTATGCACTTCAAACATGGGCCCATATAACCCCTACAACAAGTAGAAAATAAAAGTGGTATATTAATTTCATTTATAGATGTAAAAACCAGATATTTAGCAATTTAAGAAAACATACTGAATTTCAACCAGATATTTAGCAATTTAAGAAAACATACTGAATTTCAACAGTCAATATGTGGTAGGGTCCAACCCAAATATACCCAAACATGCCTTCCTCCACAGCCCCCATTTTTTGGTGTCATCGGGTATTAGAAAGCAGAAAAGGCCCACTGTGAAACAGGTGATTATGGATCTGATTTTAAACAATATAAGAGTTTGCAGACTCTATACTTGCCTCATAGGAAGGACCCATTCTCTAAGTACTCACGCATAAAGGCCCTGAGGATCATGGCAGGAGCACTTTTATTGAACTATCAGAAGGTTGCTTGGAGGAAAAAGCTTTTCAGATGGGCTTTGCCACATGGGCATGTTGGAGACCCAAGAGAAACCATTGCAGTTTGGTGGAAAAGAATTTTGCTCAAATTTTGATATGGTTAAAATATGACAGATTTGTTTAGTCATCTAATTTTTTTTTAAGTGCTGGGGAGTGGGTATCACACCTCGGGCCTTTTTGCATGCTAGGCAAGTGCTCTACCACTGAGCCAACAGACCCAGTCCCTGTATCCAATTTAAATATGACCTCAGCTTCCATTCCATCAGGCTGACTGGGAACTTCCTCTTTTCAATAATGTCTTCTCCCATTTCCGTTAGAGCTTGTACAATGGTTAGAGTGAATGCTGATGTATTTAGGTAGCACAACTGGCCTTCATTCTACAGGCTTCCTGCTGATAAACAAATTGGATACGTCTGTTTTATCCTTTGGGAAAAAATTCCAACAAATTTGTCACCTCCGTTCCAATCTTAAGGCATATGACTTTATCTTAAATATGTGGACAGAAGAGCCTAAGCCTTGTCCTGAGGTCTTATTAACTGTCAGGGGCATGACCTAGCATAGTCCTAGATTCTTTCTATTCCTCAGGACCAATGTAAAAAGTCTATTTGTATTGCACTCTCTCTCTTTCTGCCCTTTATTCTTCCTCTCTCACACTTTCCATCCTGCCTCTTTATTCTTCTTCCCCTTTTCTCTCTCCTTATTTCCCCACTAATGTAGCTTCTCCCTAACTGAAGCCTCTTGACCTAGAAGAAACTATCTTGAAACTACTTCAGCTGTTTAGACTTCATAATCACCTGTAAACCAAGCAGGTAAAAAAGAAAACACAGATACACCTCATAAGCAAAATAATTGAGTGAAGGAAAGATAATAAGAAGCTAGAAAGAAAAAAAAGTTCTTTGAGGGAACATGCAAAACAGTACAATTTAACTTAAACAGGTGATTTGTGAAAATACTATTAGAAAAGGAAAAAAAAAGATCTAACCCATATAATAATTTTCAATTACAGGGTAAGAATGTTAGACCAGAGTCAGGAGCCATTAACACTTTTGAGCCTAAAAATGAAAAAATCCTAGTGGTGATTTCGGGGCAGCCATATGCTATTGTGCAGGCTGGGATGTGCACCCAGTGTGGGGCCTGCGAAAGGAAATGGGTACTTTTCCCTGGTTTTCCTTATAATATCATATGGACTATCTGGAACTCTAGATGCTTGTTGAAGTTTAATTCAGAAGTAGTATACAGACAAGAAAGGTGGGTAGACACCATTGTCAGGAAATCATTTAGGAGGTTATGATCTAACCTAAGCTGAGAAAGAAGTAGACCATTTATAATATTTTTGGGTGGTACTTTGGATGAGAATACAAGCCGCTGGAGTTTATCTGATAAATAAGAGTCTCTGATGACTGTGTTTGATACTGACTGTTGGAAGGGCACAGGTGGAAACACACTGACCAGTTAGGAGGCTTTTATAAAAAGTCAGGTGAGAATAATGGTGGTGTGGACTAGGGTAGCAGCAGTGAAAGTTAAGATACAGTTAGAGTTTGGATTACACTTGAATAGTAGAGGAAGATGGGTTTACTGGTGTTGGCCTGTGGAGTGAGAGAAAATAAGAATTATGTGAAGGAGTTTTAACCTTGAAGCACCTGGATGAGTAGAGTTTCCACTGAGTAGACAAAGTGATTTGGGGAGTATGAAATCCAAAGGTCAACTTTTACACAGTTGGTGGGAATGTAAACCAGTACAACCACTATGAAAATCAATAAGGAGTTTCCTCAAAAGACTAGGCATGGCACCACCATATGACCCAGCTATATCACTCCTCAATATTTATTCTAAAGAATTAAAGTCATCATAGTATAGCAATACATGCATACCCAAGTTTAGAGCAGCACAATTCACAATAGCCAAACTATGAAACCAGTCTAGATGTCTGTCAGTGAATGAGTGGATAAAAAACAAAGTGGTATATATACACAATGGAGTTTTACTCAAATGTAAAGAAGAAAATACATCATTTTCAGGAAAATGGAGCTTGAGAGTATGTTATAAGTGAAAAAAACCAAAGTCAAGTGTTCTATGCTTTTGCTCATACATGGAAGCTAGAGAGGAAAAAGGAAAAGAAAGGTGGGGGGCGTATCTCATGAAAATGGAAATGAGACTATTAAAATAGAGGAAAGGGACCATGGGAAGAAAAGAGGGGAGGGAAAGGGGAAGCAGTAGGAAACAATAGTGACCAAATTGTATTGTAATATCATTATGCATATATGAACATGGAGCAACGAACTCTACTATTATGTATAGTTGTAATACACCAATAAAATATGGAAAAAATTACAAATGAGAATTCTGCCTACTAAAAACAAAAGAAAAAATAAAAGTTCAGTTTGGGACATGTTAGGTCTACTTATCAAGTGGAAAAGTTGACAAGTAGAACTGGAACTGAACGTCTTCAGTTCAGACATGACTGGTCTGCAGAAATAAAATTAGAGTAATCATCACGTAGATAATATTTTTATCAATATGAGTAGAAGAGATTTTCTTAAGAGTGAGTTTAGGCAGATGTGGGGACTGAGCTTGGGACAAGGAGGATCCAAGGGGGAAAAGAAGATGAGCAAGGAATAGCTGGGCGAATAGTAACTGCCTCCTTTCATACACTAATCAATGTATATGAAGTTTCCTTGAAAATTATTATGCTTAAGTGTAAAATCATATTATCACTGCCAGGTGATAGAGGGAATGACAACACTGTTAGAACTAATACAGAAGCCCCAAAGAAGAACTGATGAGTTTGTTTTTAGAGATGTGTGGCAAAGTCAGCAAAATATGTACACAAATGCTCAGAAGTAAATTTAAAATGGGAGAACTGAACTTTGAGGGAAAGATCTGGATTTTTTGTTTGTTCATTTGATCTGAGGATCAAACCCAAGGCCTCATGCATGACAGGGAAGCACTGTACCACTGACGTACATCCCTACCCCAGGAAGATTTCAGGGTAAGAGCTCTAGATTGTATGGTTGTCCATATGGATGTGATAATTGTCCCTAAATTTTGACCATTTCCTACCTATTTCTATCGCCTACAGACTATAGGCAAGAAGAAAAGTTAAGAAAAATTTCACCATCCTAAATAAGTTACTCGTTCTACCATTTATAAGATGTACTTAAAAGCTCATGAAGATATGTGAAAATAATTGTTTAAAATGGAATTTGGGTTGTACGTGTAATATTTCAAATGTTTGATACTGTGCTAAGTACTTTATTTACATTGACCACAACTTGATGAAGTAAAATTTTCTTTACCTTTACAGTTAAGAAAATTGAGTTCCAAAATGTTAACTGTCAAGGGTCACCTAACTGGTAATCATTTACCCTAAGATGGCAACTCAGATCTATATTTCAACCAAGTTCAGTGCATTTTGCTCACAGTGCCAATGATCAATAATAGGTAATTCTGATGACAGAATGATCTCCCTCCAATAGTAGCCCTACTTTCTGAAAAGGATCTTAAAACTCTATTTTATTGAGTTTTGGATATTTGTGGGAGAAACTACTATCTTTGGTTGTTGAAAATTTAGTTCTTTTTCTTGAGAAAAACTACAGCAGTGTATTTTCTTTCTTTCTTTCTTTCTTTCTTTCTTTCTTTCTTTCTTTCTTTCTTTCTTTCTTTCTTTCTTTCTTTCTTTCTCTTTCTTTCTTTCTTTCTTTTTTCCTGACTGAAGGGCTCACAATGAATGATAAGAAATCAATTAGAGTAAATTGCATGTTAGTATTCTGTGGATCTTCCTGTAGCAATTGAGGACAGTTCAATCTGGTGATTTCTCATATGGACTACCATTTTTTCTGAGGAACATTCAGAGAGCTGGTGAGAATGGAAAGACCAGGACAGTCACTAGCTTTGAAAACACCTTACTTACCCCTTACTAATCATGTTCCTTAAGGATTGCTGTAGCTCTGCTAATCTGGTTATCTGAAAGCTCAGGTCAAAAAATGCCCAGTGACTTATTTGTAAACTTGGGAATAAGGATGGGCCAAATATTGGGCTGGAAGCTTATATGCTATACATTTGAGGGAATCCTGTAAGAAAATGAAGACATGAAATTACATACTGTCTTAAGAAAGGGTCCATGGAAATTAGGGGTCTTGAACTTAAGTTGCATTTGCTTCATAGTAAATTTAGTTCCACTATGAAGATATGATTTAATATTTTAGAGCTAAGAGAGCTATAAATTGTACTAACATTTTTCACTGAAAAGAAAATGTTAAAAGATGTCACTGTTTCCCACCTCCTTTAATTCCTTGTTTGAGATAGGTGTCCTGTGTTTCTTATTTTGAGAATACTAAGGAAAAGTGGATGTGACGAAACTCTGAAATACCTCTGCATCAGTGCTATTAGTTGATGAATGTGTTCACATCTTACTTCCATTGATGGTGCTAAGCTTCAGAATAAGTAAAATCTTTCTTAATAATAAAATGATTTCACCATAGACACAGACACAGGTTGAATTGAAAAGCTTTTATTTCCTTGCACAGGTCATATTATAGGGAGGAAAAATAAATTAGACCAGAAATTCATCAAATACAGAACAATCAGTTAGAAAAAGGTGGCTTCAAATTGGAAAATAAGTCAGATTTTCAAAAGCTGTTTTTCTTTTTGGAGGTGAACGGTCATATTACAAGGAGCTAGGGCTCCTTAAGATGGCCGTTAGCAGACTAGCAAATGACAAGTGATTTTATTTTTCGTGCTGATAAAAAAAGACATGAGTCGGATCTACTTCAACAGTGGCTGGCTTGAAGTGCCATGGGGAGATGGTGATTTAGGTATGGTATAGACCTTTACAGAACTACACATATTTTAAATTATGAATGTTTTTGCTAGAGCAATGTGATATTTACAAAACAGGGCAGGCTCTCACCCTGTAAATTATATACCAGATGTCTGGGAAGTAGTGTTGTTTCTAAATATAGGCAGAGTTACCTCCTGTGTAGCTACAGAGCTGTAACAGTAGGCATTTGATTAACGTGATGAAAGTTGCAGATATTTTGTAAAACAATTTCACGCTGAATAATTGAATATTTTTTAAGTAGGGGTTTTGTTTCTTTTATCCTGGATACTTTATTAACGTCTAACACAATTATAAATCTACTAAACAGTTACACATGGAGAGATTTATATTTTGTTTGATCTTGAGAAAGCTTATAAATCTGATATAAAGCCATATCCTCATTGAAAGGTAAGATACTATTGCACATATTTGAATAGAAACCTGTAGTTGCTAGTTTCAAATTTGGAAGGGGAGAAACAGGTTAGGATGAAGACTTACTTCAAAACAGAACTTGGAAAATGATCTAGTATCTTTTGATTCTCATGTTACCAGATGAGAGAATTTTTTTGAGGACATTACAAGGAAGCAAAATGAGGTAGGGTTGCTTGGGAGTTCAGCAAGCAGAATTCAGAGCAAAAGGTTTTCTTCATTGGGTGGCAGGCAGACTCTATAAATTATTCCCTTCTAGATTGATACGGCTTATTACTTCAGAAAGAAAAAGATGTATTTTGGCCTTTGTGTGACCGTTTTCAAAATGATCATTTTCCTTTCTCTCTCTGTCCCTCTGAAACACCAGCAAGTAATGCAAAAATTGTTCAGAAGACTAATACGATCATTTTGAAGAACAAACACATTAGAATGCAAAGGCAGAGAGCTGCCTGGGAGGAATATCAAGTAGCCCACGGCTGCGAATATTGTTAGCTCTGTTGCCCCTTAAAAGTCTTTGTAATATACTGAAGAAATGAGTCCAAAATGAATCAAAAAGTCCATTTCTCTAGGCTTCTTCCAATCCCTACTTGTGGCTAATTGTCATGATAGCTGGTGACAGTAGAATAACAACAGTGATAATGACTCAGCATCATATAATTCAGCATATATTTTTTAGAGATAAAGGTAATAAAGTTTATTAAGTCATTATGTAGGAAGGGAAAACCTGATCATTACAGATATTGCAAGTGATTACTTAATTTAAAATATATATTTAAACACTGATAATTTAAAATTTTATTAATTTGCTACTGCTGTACTGATTAAACTGAACCTTATGGTTTCTCATATTCAATCTGTTTGGAAAGTTTGTTATGACTTTCATATTTCCTTGCTTAAATATTCACAATGAAAATGGATATACATTCTAAAGATTACAGATTTTCACTCTGTAATCAAGATTTTTAATGATAAAACAAACAAATGCATATGATTTATAAACATCAGATTTCATCTTAGAAGCTGGAACTCAAAACGTTGTCATTCCCCCATTCCCCCAAAGAACATTGTTTATGATGATGAATTTTGCATTTTACTTAGTGAGAACATAATGTTCCAATTTCTTATAAATTATTAACTTGCCACCATATTTTGTCCTGTCAACAAATATTTATTTAATGGTTCATTATTACATTCTGCTTTGAATATAAGATAGCACTGTTGTACACTGCAAATAAATAATAGATAAAAACTAATGCCGGTAATTTTTTTTGCCGCTGAAAACTGAATACAGCGTCTTGCTTACTAATTTTTCTAGATAAGCAAGTAATAATGCTAGGTGGACACTTTAGAATATGTATATAATTATAAATAGAAAAAAATATAATTTAATATTCCTTTGAGACTTATATTGTGTTAAATTTTATATTTCAATTGTCATTGTTCTGGGACTCAACATAAACGTGTTGAAACTCAGTGGGAATTGTACCATTTCTAGGGCGTACTTAGGCATTTGCTTTTTATTTTCTTTTTATAAAGGTTTGATATAACTTAATTTTCTTTTTTTTTTTCATCCTGAAATTAGAGTGTGGAAAAATATAGTGAAAAGGAGTATGGTGAGACAGACTGTCTTTAAAAGTTTTAAGAGATGATTAATAAAGACTGAGAAAATAACTGAAACTTCCTGAATATCATATCAAATATGAAAAAATACCTTTAATTTTAATCCATGAAACTAATGAGATTCTTTTTTTTTTTTTTTTTTTGCAAAAATATAGAAACTTTCCTATACTGCTGTTACCGTGTCTTATCTCAACAAACCTCATCTTGTCACAGTAGTGGCCTACTTTTACTAAGAATAAAATAAAATTACTGTTTAGATCAGAGGGGTATTAGAAGGAAAAATAGACCAATGAAATAGACCAATACATTTCCAAAGAGATTTGTAGTATTATCATTTCCTAAAATACTTAGCATACTGTGTATATGTATATATGTGTGTTGAGAGGCAGGATTACACAGAATTTAAAATATTATCTCCGGAGCTAAGAGCTAAGAGTTCAGATTTTATACCCATAATCAGAAGCTGTGTGACCTTGGGTGAGTTACTTAAGTCCTCCATGTCTTAGTTTCCTCATTTTTAAAATAGGGATAATAGTTGTGCCTACCTCTAAGGATCTATGGGAGTATTAAACACAAAAACTTAGGACTATCAATTAGGGCAGGTCCTGACACATGGCGAGGGCTTAGTTACGTGTGTTAGTTAACGTTTCCCTGCTGTGACTAAAAGACCTGACAAGAACAATTTTAGAGGAAGAATAGTTTATTTGGGGGCTGACAGTTTCAGGGTTCTCAATCCATAGACAGAAGGCTCCATTTCTCAGGGCTTGAGGTGAGGCAGAACATCACATCATGGCAGAGAGTGTGGTAGAGTGTGGTAGAATAGTTTATTTGGGGGCTAACAGTTTCAGGGTTCTCAATCCATAGACAGAAGGCTCTATTTCTCAGGGCTTAAGGTGAGGCAGAACATCATATCATGGCAGAGAGTGTGGTAGAGGAAAGTGGTTCACATGATGATTAGGCAGGAGAGAGAGAGAGAGAGAGAAAATCTCCACTTGCCAGATACAAAATGTGTACCCCAAAGTCACTCCCCCAAAGATCCACCTCCTCCAGCCACACCCTACCTGCCTTCAGTTACCACTTAGTTAGTCCCATCAGGTGTTTAATCCACTGATTTGAGTTAAGGCTCTCATAATCCATTTCTCCTCTAAATCTTCTTGCATTGTCTCACACATGAGCTCTTGGGGGACACCTCACATCCAAACCATAACAGTATTCTTTTGTTTTTATTTAGTCAGGTTATCAATGAAGAAACTAGTTTTTCTCAGCTCTGAGACTATTACTGCAAAGGTTGCCAGTAGCACTCAGAACTTCAAGGCATTTCCAGAACATTTTTACTCATTGCATAAAGACCCCTTTCTAAACAAGATTAAAGTCTCCAGCTGATAATAGCTATAGTTTCAGTATCTTGTGAAGGAGAAAATGCATCACAACCAGAAACGTGTCACAGGTATTAGAGTTATTAATCGCATATACTTGAAAACTATAATCCAGCAGGGTGCAGTGATGTGCTCCTGTAGTCCCAGCTCCTTTGGAGGCTGAATAGGGGAATTGATAGCACCCAGGAATTGAAGGCCAGCCTGGACAACACAGCCAGATACTGTTTCAAAAAAAAAAAAAAAGGAAGAAAAGAAAGAAAGAAAAAGAAGAAGAAGAGGAAGCCAAATACATTCAGGACAACTTCAAGTCTGTCAGGGAAGATAGGTCATATTATGCTTATGCCTTATTCTTAGGTTGGGTCTCTCTGACCCACACGTAACCATGAGATAAAGACAAGCCTAATGACTCAAGACAATTTTCTTATATGAACTTCAGAATTTTCAGAATGATAAGAAAACTAAAGTTATTTTAAAAATAAGCTCTGAAGTATTTGAGTTTAAAGGAAGAATTCAAATATTGTGAGATAATCACTCTGGAGAGCTAGAAGAACTCAGAGAGGAGATATTCTCTAACTCAGATCCTTAGATGTGTGTGATAAGACTGAAAAGTATTCAGCTAAGTTTCTGCTCAGTGAATCAACAGACTTTTGAAGATCCTTTTCATTCCTACAGAGTACATTTTACACATTGTAAACTATACTTAATAAATACAATTCATACTAATTTTCTGGCATTTGCAAGACCCTGAGAATTAACAGTCCTACTCCTAGACCCAAATTCCCAGGAATTCACTATCATCAAGTTATTGGCTGAGCATGCTGCTGCTGGTTTCCATAAAATTGGTATGATCATTGTTTCAGGAAGACCTTGGAAGCAGCTAATTACTTTCCCTATAGTAAATCACTCTGCATAAGCCTGCAGACAAAATAATAGCCCAGCTCAGTAGGCAGGGTTGTGGCTAGGATTATCAGTTGAGTGCTTAGAATCTGTGGACTTCTACATTACTTCATTTTTCTATATTTTATTTCCTCGACTTTAAAATTGTACATACTTCAAATCATTGTGAGAACTAAATGGGATTCTATACATAGTGATGTTACTATGTATAGCATAGTTACTATGTGCATAGGGCTAGTCAATGCACATAGTAAATGCTATTCAACATTAGCTATTATGATCATTACTGGTAAATCAACAGTAAGAAGATGTACTCTACCTCCTCTCCCCTAGGATTTGTATTTCCAGTAAAATTCTATGGTATCATTAGACATAAAAAGATTGGTGATTGGCAATTAACTTCTGCTCTCTGTATCAAGCATGCTTGGTTGCTTCATTTATCTTGCAATATGTGCCCTGCATTTTATTTAATGAAATTAATTTGTATATCATCTGCAATGTGGTGGCAAAGCTCTGTGGTAAGACTATAATTCAGAATCATAGGAGAAATTGTGTAGATTCTTTCAAAGGCTAGAAAGATGGGGATAGGTGATGGTTTCTAAAGTAAAGTATTCTACTGAAGCTGTTTTTTCAATAATTTGCTTAGCCTATTTAAACAAACTTTAGAAATGCTTTTTATAAAACTTATATTTCTGAATACCAGGTAAGTGAATTTATTTATTTTGCTAGAATCAATCAACAATTAAAATATATTTTAATTTCTTGCATCCTATGGACTTAAAAAAGGGGGAAAGAGGTAGTAAACAGAAAGACAGATAATCATTGATAACCATTGATAACCATTATCATCTTATGTTGGGAAGACTTTCTCTTTAGCTAGTGTTGCTGTATTAGCCAATAGTATCCTTTATATGAATTTTTTTCTGGTGTGCATAATCTGCTCATTTAATCACATTAAAACCTCTAATATTATCTCATGTCTAGTAAATTGAACCAACAGTGCTGGTCCGTGTGCCCCTCCAAGCCTGTGAACTCCCTTTTTAGGGCCCGCCTAGACTGTTCCATATTTCAGACTTGAGGCTCAGTCATTTGCCCTTCTTGGCAACATAATGTATAGCTCAGGGCCAGGGCAGGCTGGGAGTGTAGAGAGGTGAATATTCTGGCTGCTGTTGCTGCTAAAAAAATAATGAATAAAAAATTCTGATTTTGTCTGAAAAATTATGATGTAGAGGTTATTTTTTGGTGATCAATCTGGTGACCTAATCATTGTCCTCTTTGGAAGACAACTCAATAGGTACAGTTGGGTCTGAGATAGGTCAATTGCAGAACACATATTATGGCCCCATAGATTTGCAAACTACTTATTTGGGTCCTTCTACTACAAATCAGATTTCCTACCAGGTAGGATAAGCATCTGGGTCACCTTGTGGAATGCTGAGTGGGAATAATTCATATGATATAGGAATTGATTGAGTCTATTAGGGTTTGCTTTGACTCACTAATTTTGGTTTTCTTTCTCTTTTGACAGGTTCCTGGGCAGATCGATCACCACTACATGAAGCTGCAAGTCAAGGTCGTCTTCTTGCTCTGAGAACATTATTATCACAGGTAAAATATTGCTATACAGCTTAGACATGCCCCCTTCCCATCAGCATAGGACATTGTCAAAACAAATCAATTAAAAAATACTAAAATTGCTCAAATTTTTACTACTGCCTTTTTAACTTGTGTCAGGCAGGTCAATAGTTTCTCATTTATCTTTGAAATTACTTTATAAATATTTTGGTAAAATCCTTTGTCTTAGTATTTTAAATTTCTCATACAATATATTGGTTCATTGATAGAAATTTAAGCAATCAGTAATTGGATGTATTCTTTTTGGGGGGTAAGGTACTGGGGATTGAACTCAGGGGCACTCAACTACTGAGGCATATCCCCAGCCCTATTTTGTATTTTATTTAGAGATAGGGTTTCACTGAGTTGCTTAGCGCCGCACTTTTGCTGAGGCTAGCTTTGAACTTGCGATCCTCCTACTTCAGCCTCTCGAGATGCTGGGATTACAGGCTTGTGTCACTGTGCCGGGCTATTTACTAATTATTATAAATGTGCTTAACTCTGTCCAATGTGTATACCTATTTGGAGACTTAGTTACATAATAACCACAAAGGGTGATTAGACTAGATTCTGAAACAATCTTTTTGTTGCATGGTAAACTATAATGTGGGGAACTGTCTACGGAGGCAATAGAATGCTCATTTCTACATGTGCCTGCTCATCAGACTCATCAGAAGAAAAGTGAAAAACAGATTCCTTCTTGAAATAGAGTACCTGGCATGGACCTGTGCATTTTATTTTTTAAGATTCCATTCTAATTTAACTATACACTCAGTTCTAGGAGTCACTGTACTAGTGTTTCCCAGTATCAAAGGACAAGGAATGGCTAAGAAAGGAAGAGTCCTGTGGCCCAGTTTAAATGTCACTGCCTGGCGCTCAGCAGACCTGAATTTTTCGCTGGCACTAGGGCTGACCCACTGTCTATCTGAGCTCCATTTTCTCATTTGCAAAATGAAGAAATGCATGAGACGCTCCCTTGGGGCCAACTAGTACCGTGACAACCATGTGTCTGTTTTGTTTTGCTCATCACTTGATGAGGGGAAAAAAATACCCTATAAAAAGGTCAGTAATTTCAAATGATAATCCCTCAGAGTGTTCTGCCGCCGTTCTCTGAGAGGAGGGCGGTCCTAAGGTATTTCTCAATGTGTATCTCCTAACCACAGGCAGGCCAGCCAGGAAGAGTGAGAGGCTGTCCCAGAGCGCCATGTGGAAGGGAACCTCGACCTTCTCACATGCTTGTGTCATCTGGCCACTCTGCAGCAATCTGGGGCAGCTCTCCAAATCCGCTGGCTAGCAACTTGAAATCTTTGCAGGATAATTAAAGGATCTTACAAACTTCCACTTGCTAATGACAAAGACTTGGTGTTATTCTCTATTTGTGCCTTCATTTTAGGATTCTTCACGTTCATTATGGTATTACAGATTAGTAATCTGTAGTTACAGATTATTGGCAATCTGTAATACATTAAAAGGATTTGGCTTGAAATTCTTCCTTTAATAATAGTGCTTAGTATGATTGTTGATAGACAATGAATTACTAGTGACATCAAGAAGGCAAAGAATCTCATGCCCTAAATTTAACTATTTGTTTTATAATGTCAGTTTAATTGAAATACAGTTAAAAAGTATTTTAGTATTGACTAAAAAATAAAATAAAATCGAATATTTCCTATACACTGCCTGCTATAATAATAATTGCTTCACAGGCATCACCTCATTTGTGGGATTGAACTCAGGGGCACTCGACCACTGAGCCACATCCCCAGTCCTATTTTGTGTTTTATGTAGAGACAGGGTCTCATTGAGTTGCTTAGCACCTTCCCATTTCTGAGTATGGCTTTGAACTCACAATTCTCCTGCCTCAGCCTCCCTAGCTGCTGGGATTACAGGCATTCACCACTGCACACAGAGCCATTACCTCATTTAATCCTCATGATAACCCTAAACTCTAAAAGATAAATTATTTGTCCAAATTACAAAGTTTACTGTGAAATGGAGCTAGGTCTTAAAACATCTGACTTTATAGTCAGAGTTTTTAATCCTAGTCTATAATTTAGCCATATCTTTCTAGTGATAGAAGTTCACAAAGCAGTTTATTAAATTCTAGAGTATTTTTTCCCCTGGTCTGGGCTGACTTGTAATTTTATAGCCCTAATCAAAAGTGATACAGCTCATAAATAGTCTTTCATTTCATACACAAAAAATCCAAAAAAAAAAAAAAAATAGAGCCCCTCCTCCCAGTTAAGAAAGTGAAATTTTAAAAAAATATCAGAACAAAATGCTTAAGATATTATATTATGGTACTACAACATAATGGTACTACAACATTGGGGCTAAGATTTTTTTTCATCTTAACTGTACATATTTATGGGCTACAGTGTGATAATTCAATACGTGTATATAGTATGTAATAAGCAAATCAAGGTAATGTTTTCATTTCCTTAAATATTTTAAACAATTTCTGAATAACAACAATCATGCATGTTTATGGAGTACAGTGTGATATTTCAATTCATGCATATACTGTATACTGATCAAATCAGGAGTAATTAATATTTCCATCTCTTTATCATTACTCTATGTTTGGAAAGTTCCTGCTCCCAAGGAAATGAAATCAGCATACCAAAGAGATAACTGCACTCTCATGTTTATTGCAACACTGCTCACAAAAGCAAAGATGCAAAATCAACCTAGATGCCCATTAATGGGAGAATGGAGAAAGAAAATGTAGTACATTGGAATATTGGAATATTATTGCATTGTGTAAAAGAAAGATAATATTGTCAGTTGTAACACAAGGGCGGAACTGGAGGATATTTTATTAAGACAAATAAGTCAGATGCAGAAAGATAAATACTACGTGTAAAAAAGCTAAAACCATCAATCTGAATGTAGAATAGTGATTACTAGAGGCAGAAAACGATGGAGAAAGGGAAGACAGAGGGAAGTTGTATAATGGGCACCAGAACATAGGTAAATTCTAGTGGTCTAGATCGAAGTGAGGTGACTTTTGTTCCTAATAATTGCAATACATATTATGAAACACTAGAGGAAAGGAGCTAAGGAGTTTTGGCAACTGATTGACTCTATGGCATTCAAACTGGCCATTCCTACTAAACCGGAAACTGATTTGCCTGAGATTGATATTTAAAACATATCATTCTCTAATGATATTTAGGGAGATGATTTTCTACAACTCTTTGCTCACCTTTCAAAATTGTTTGCCATGCCTAGGGTTATAATGTGAATGCAGTCACCATAGACCATGTCACCCCATTGCATGAAGCCTGCCTGGGAGATCACGTGGCCTGTGCCAGAGCTCTTCTGGAAGCTGGAGCTAATGTAAGCATTTTGCTTTTCTGTCCTTCTTTCTCAGTAGTTTTCAAAAATAACAAAATAAAAATAAAGCCCTTGAATTGAGTTTGCCTTCTGATTACACTCTAAAAAGGACTTCCAATGAATGGGTGGCAGGTGGCATAATAATATAGAACATTCTTTAGGTTATATTCTGCTTTCATGACTCTAGAAGAATATCTTCAGGACAATAACATTGGCTCATTTTTTTGAATAATTTTCCTCAGACAAATTCTCAGAAATAGAATAATCAATTTTACCAATTTAAACAACCACCAGTAAAAGGGCTTCAGCATAACTTTCATCGACACTACATTTTTTTCTTCATTTGTTTCTCTCCTTGAAATTTACCTAATCATTGAATTAGTTTTTGTTCAATCATTGAGATTTTTTTCATGCTTTTCACTAGTTGTATGTCTATTCTTGTGAACTATCTGCCATATTGTATTTCTATTCATTTACCTCTTGAAGTTTTAAAGCTTTCTCATTGGTCTGTAAGAAAGAACTAAATATACTTTGTCATATTTATAGCACACAGTTTCCCAATTATTTTGATTAGCAACCACATAACTTTAAAATGTATAACTAAGTCAGTCATGTGTGATTCATAAATCTTATTCTTAGGTTTTGGGTTTGATTTAGGTAAATGCAATCACAATAGATGGCGTGACTCCGTTATTCAATGCATGCTCACAAGGCAGTGCCAGCTGCACAGAACTTCTTTTGGAATATGGTGCCAAGGCCCAGATGGAGTCCTGTCTTCCATCTCCCACACATGAGGCTGCCAGTAAAGGTAATTTAGGGGATTAAGTGAAAAGGGAAGAGAGCTCTTTGACATTGAGTGTTTCATTTACCATTTAGTAAATTACATTTTACGGGGCCGCATGGGTTGAGGTGCGCATGTGTTGGAGGGAAGTGAAAGCAAAAGTAAACTAATCTCTGCTTTGTGTTGACAGGTCACCATGAATGTCTCGACATACTGATATCCTGGGGCATAGATGTTGACCAAGACGTTCCTCATTTGGGAACTCCTCTCTATGTAGCTTGCATGTCACAGCAATTCCATTGCATCTGGAAACTTCTTTATGCCGGTACTTTTCTTTAAAACATTTTTCCTTCTGTTCCTTACGTAAGCAGTTATTTATTTCTCTAACTAAGCATCTTTAAAAATTATATCTGATTGCTAATAACATTTTCCTTGCAAACATTCTCCCTTATAAGCCTCTTATAAGTATATAACCAATAAAAAAGAATCTCACTCTTGATGAGAATACTTTGAAACTCACAGATTAATATGCAATATATATTTCACACACACAGCATTAGCAGACATTTGGGTAGATACTGGAGCTTGAAAGCCCTCCTTATAAAACATCATAAAAATTAAGATCCTCAGATTGAATATAATGTTGCTAAGTATGTACATATTTGGGAATAAATCTGTGAAAAGAAATTTTAGGGGTAGTAACTACTTGGATGGTCTTATATAACAATATCCATAAAAACTCACACTTTTCCCTTAACTATGTTTTGTCCTGTTTACGCAAAAAGAATTAATACTCTTTTCCACTCACATAAAATGACTCAAGATCCCCCTGAGAAACACTGCTGTTTTATGGAGACCCTAATGATCTCTACTACCAAAGCACTAGGAGCTCCATTAGGATGTGGATTATGCCCCCTCCCCCATCATCTCTCTAACACAGTCCTTCCTCTCATGTGGTAGATGCTTAGAATATACAAAAAAAGAGTAAATGGATTTATTTCTATGCTACTTATTGTTTATGATAGTCATTTGATCCCCTAACACATTCAGACATATTTTAATAATAACCCTTTTTATGTATTACTCACATTATTTTAGCTTAGTTAGAAATTTCTTACAAGCAGAGTTGGCTTCTATTATTTTATTCTCATTATACCTAGAGTCTTAAACATGAGCTCTGTTAATGATGGTTGGCAGAGTATTATTTTTTAGCCATGTTCTCTCATAAATATTGTATAACCATTGGACTTGTGCTTTAACATCCCTGTTTCTTCTCTAGAAACATTTTATAATGGGCTAAAAAATATTGAGAAAGTGCTGTTAGTAATTGTTGATTATTATTTTCATGCCCTATTTTCTCATAAAATTGATACAACCAACACAGTCTATGTTTTCTGTATGGAAATTTTGCTATGGAATGTAATTTTCCCACTAAACATTTTATATTTGTTTTAAAAATATTGAAAACTATTACACTTATGGAAATTTGAAAATAGCGGAATGGCCATAAAGAAACTCTTAGAATTTACTGTTTCTCATATACATCATTAATTTTTCAAACAGCTTCAGAAAATAGAGTTGAAAAGAACTTACATATTTTTACTGGTAGACATTTCTTGGTATTGTAACCATTTATGTACCAGAAAATGAGATTATAATCTTACAATTTTAAACATCATTTATTGATTGTACATGCAGTAAATGATGACCGTGTGCTAGGCTCTGCAGGATACAATAATTATGCAATAGGTGATTTCACATTGTAGGGTGTGTTTTTCGTGTGAGTACTTAAAAAAATTACTTTCCATGTAGATATCATTGATGTGCTTTTCCTCTTGAGAGGTTCTGTGTCATATATATATATATATATATATATATATATATATATATACACACACATATATATATGTATATATATACATATATGTATATATATAGACTGAATCTATATATATATACATATATATGTATATATATGTATATATATATATAGACTGAATCTACATGAGTGAAAAGTGACTGGAAAATACGTTTTACCTAAATGGATTATATGTTTAGATTCATGAGTTTTCTAAAATCAAAGACCTCTATTGTCTTAAAATAAGTGAAAAGAATAAAAGTAATGGGGCTGGGGTTGTGGCTCAGTGGTAGATCGCTTGCCTAGCATGTATGAGGCACTGGGTTCAATTCTCAGCACCACATATAAATAAAATAAAGGTCCACTGACAACTAAAAAATATTTTAAAAAGAAGAATAAAAGTAATAAGCTCTTGAATATCCTAAGAGCTGTTATCTGTCATGAAAATAGATGTGTGAACTTAATCATGCAGTTTATATTAGTTAATACAATTACTTTTGGAGTCATTTAAAATCTCTTTATCATGAGATCTTTCAAGAATACAAAAAATCATTTGAGAAGAATATACCATGCGTGTGTGTATCCCCATCCAAAGGTACTAATTTCAAGATTTTATGTATGTATGTAATATGTATATATGAGAAATATATATGATATATATTAATATATATGTACATGTATGTATAAAGATATATGTATATATAAAGATATAAGAAGATAAAATATATATATATGTATGTATATATAAAGAAATAAGTCATTACAAAGTAGAGATCTCTTTTGTCACTTTCTTCAAGGACCTTCCCTTTCTTCCACACATAGGAACTGATTCATCTAATAATTTTTGTTTGTATTTGTCATTACTCCTTATTCACACACAGGTGCTGATGTACAGAAAGGCAAATATTGGGATACTCCATTACATGCTGCTGCTCAACAATCTAATATAGAAATTGTAAACTTACTATTAGAATTTGGAGCAGATATTAGTGCCAAAAATACAGAGCTTCTGCGACCTATAGATGTATCTACATCTAACAGTATGGTAGAAAGAATACTGCTTCAACATGAAGGTAAGAAGGACAGATGTGAACATGTATAATACAAAAGTATATTTGCCCCAAACAGATTAAATTGAAAGACTTTTTGTTAGCATGTAAAATAAGAATGACATATATTTGGAACATTTTTTGTGGAAGTAGAAATATTTCCAACTTATCTACAAAGATAGCATGATGATTTTAATATTTTTTCATCATATTCAAACGTTTGTATTCCTCTGGTTATATATATTCAGCTTGTTTTGACAATGCATAATATGTAGTTCTGATATAATATCTGTTAATTTATATTTGGAAACATGCCCCATTTTATAAGGGCATAAGCCTTCTGTAACATATTGAAGAAACATGATAATGAATGATTTTAACACTTAAGACTCTTGTTCTAAAACAGAATTTGTTAAGCCTGGTTCAGAGACTATAATAAACTTTCCTTTAGCTAAAATGTTAAACCTCACTTGAGGGGAAACATTTAATTTTTAAATTTCCCCTTGTAGTATATAATGCTTCTTGGGGCTTTTGATTTATATATCCTTCAAAAAACATGATTTCTTTCTGAGGCTTTTAATGCAATGATTGTTTCATAATATTGAAGATAGATGATAATGTTTCAATGAACATATATAGCATATATCTCAATTACAAGATCACACATAAGTTAGTTAACACAACAGAAATGCTTACATAAAGTTTCCTAGTATGCTGGTCATACTATCTTCATTTCCTAATAAGCACTGGAGGGTTTTATGGTTTTGTTTCATCTATCTTACCACATATAAAAACTTTTTTGGATTTTAATTAACAGAAACATTCATGTCTTTTTGTAGCTACCCCAAGCTCTCTTTGTCAACTCTGCCGACTCTGTATCCGAAATTGTATAGGAAGACCAAGATTGCATCTTATCCCACAGCTCCAGTTGCCAACATTATTGCAGAATTTCTTGCAGTATCGATAAAGCAGTAAAATATCTCTAAATTCTTTGAAAATCAAAAATTTCTATTTAATTTGCATAATGAATATTTCATATTAAAAGTTGCTAAAGCCATGGTAAAAATGAGTATGAGATCATCCAGGAATGCCAGTAAAATATCAATTTTCATTTTTAGTGTTCTACTTAGTACTATTGTTTTAGGAATTTTTACTGAGGTTTGAATTATGATACATTTAAAATATCCATATATTTTTTTTTGCTATCCAAATATATCCATTGTTGATTTAGGGAAAAAAATGAGAAATTCTCCATTTATCCTTTTCTTTTCCAGAGTGGAAAAGAACAAATGCAAACTTTTACTAAAATTGTCATTATAAATTTCATATACTGTATCATATTCAAAAGATCTGAGTTTTCCAAATAATGAGTTAACTTTAATTTTGGCTATAGTAATTGGTTATCTGTGTGTTTTTGATATTGACACAAAATGTGAATATAATTTGCAAAAAAGTAAATGTGCTTTTTGAAATAAAGATGATTCTTATTCAAGAAATCCACTGTGTTGAATGTATACATGTCATTAGAGTGATTAATTCATAAGGTAAATTGCATTCCTCCCTGCAAAGAACTCACAAGTCATTTCTCCAGAGTAAATGGACCTGTATAAAAACTAGTAGGACTAAAAGTTAACACTGCTCTCTCATCCTGAGATCTTTAGATCACACTCCTGCTAATGCTACTTGAAGACCTTTTCCAGAGTGGCTTCTTAAGGTCTCTTTTCAATGCTTTTATACTACGCCAGCCCTCTTCCATGTCAGAAGTTGTCAATACCCATGATACCTGAACTGGAATAAATGCACTTCATAGCCAATTGATAAAGAGGACCTGGATTATAGTCTAGGGATCATCATAACAGATCAAGGATAAAAACCTCAAGTTGTGGAGTTTTTAAAGAAAATTAAAAGAGAGTATCACTTAGCATACTCTTAGAGACTGTAAAAAAAATTTACCCTATATCCCCTTCTTGTACTTTTTGTAACTCTAGTTTCTAGTCTAGACCTTAATAGAAGCATCTCAGATTCATTTTATAGAACCTAAGGGTTCAGTATACTGTACATGCAAATGAAAACAAAAGAGTGTTGTATAAAAGACATTAATTACTAAACTAGTCTCCTGCAAGGGGAATACTATTTTTATTCTCTTCTGTTTATACTTGAGTGCAAAAGGAAACATGATAAAATGTTGTGCAATCTTTGTAACTCACACTAGATTTGGACTTATAATGGATTTAGAAATAAGATAATAAAAATACTTATATAACTGTGTAAAGGAAAAGATTTTGTTAAGTTTCATAGATTTATCAAATTTTGATAAAGTATTTTGTCCACTATTTTATTAACCCTGGGCTTATTTTACTCTCCCTTTAGTTCCAATTTAAAGATTATGGGGAAATAAACTCATATTGTAGAACATCAGAATCACCAAGTTTGCATTTTGAAAAAATATCAGCTGTGATTAAAAACATTTGTTAAGCTTTTTGAAAATATAACTGCAGCTTGTTTTTTGAACCTCTCCTTGGTGGCTACGGATCTTTAAATATCAGTTTTACAGAAAACTCAGTCTGATATATTTGTACTGTCCTCATGAATAATGAGCCTTATATGTGCCTTAAATGGATTTTTATTAAAGAATAACTACTTTTAATATAATTAGATATTGAAGCTGTTTTTTTGATAAAAACAGGTTTTTACTAGATTTTCCCCAAGATAGAGGTAAAGTCTTAGATTATAAAAGTAATATAATACATCCCTCTTCATTAGTCTTGGGTCAATAAGAGAAATAAATATCAGAAATTAAAATGACACTTAAAATTTTTCATTATATTTGTGTCTTGTATCTTAGCTTCAGTATGATTGTTTTATAAAGAAATGCTGTAATTTAAATGTATCATACATCAATATGAGTATTAGCTCTTGAAATAAAACACTTTTCTGTTCTAAATAGTATTTTATTTTACAACAGAAGAATGGAGGATATGATTCCATTGCAATAATGTTTTTCAAATCATTATATCATGGGCACTGAGGTAGGGTAGTGCAGAGAAAAAAAATCAATATCTCAGGGGTCTTCTAATTCAAACATATTTCCCTGTGTCTCTCTTTCTCTCTCTTTCTGTCTCTCCGTTTCTCTGTCTCTATGTCTCTCTCTGACACATGTACACACACATACACGCACATATCCAGGGGTAAAACTTCACAAAGGCAAAGAACAAAAAATTTTACTATTTAGCATAAGATCAAAGAAATACAGTGAAATAGTTGCTATAGATGGGCACAGGGAAAACATATACTTTTAAGGAGAAAGGGTTTAACTTCTATTATTTTTATAACCACAGCATATATTTGATTTTTCAGAAAGTAAAGAGAAACAGGCCTGATCAGAAATGAAGTTTCAAATGTATCTGTTGATGTTTTAATTTTCCACAATGGCACTGAACCAAACTGTGGTTTTCTGTGAACAAAATAACTAAAAACTTATCCCCTTCCTTGCATATTACACTTTTTATAACTCTAGTTTTATTTTTCTTATTTTTATGGTAACTTATAATTTAGCTTCTCTTAAGGCTTACCTTCTCTCTTTAAAACAGAAGTAAACATTTCAAGCTTTCAGGATTGATGGAAGAAAGTTTACTCAAAAGATTATTAACCCCCCATCTGCTATCTGACCTTAAAAATCACATCAGTGTCTGGGTCAGTGACTGGGTCTCAGTTTTTTCAGTTTTTTAAATGATGTGTTTCTTTCCATTTTAATTCTACATTTCAATTCAATGAGTCTTTTAACAAGTAACTTTTGGGGTTCAAACATGTTTAAACTACTATTTAGTCTATGCGAAGCATGTATCGTGAGTACAAATCTTATGAACCATACATTCACGTTTGCAAAAAGTATCTGAAACAGAACTTAGTTTATATCTCCAGCTTGCCTCTCACCAAGGGAAGTCTGGCCATTTCTGGGTTAATTCCTTCAATCCTGTGCTTCTCAGCCTCTTCAGGTAAACATTCCAGATGAACTCAGCCTCCCTCCTCGTTTATTCCTGGGACAGTATCTAAGTTTCAGAAGAGTTCTGCAAAATCCATTTTCAGGAGGAGTACACATCTGCTAGCATCTGTCCCCTAAGAGACTGAAGTGTGTCAGGAGAGCGAGTATTTGGCAGATGATAGGGAAGCAGGGATTTGGTCAGATCCCAAAGGGTCTTTACATTGATTTAAGAGAGCTCATAATATGAAAATCACATAACAGAACCTTAGAACTCATAAGCCTCCTCATCTTTGCAAACGTTGTTCTCTCTGCCTGCAACCCGCCCTACCTAGACTTTATAACTACTGCGTTTCTACCAACAGCTAAAAAAATCAACTCTTTCAAGAAGTAATTCAAACAACTCAGTCTGGTGGTGTGTCCATCTGCTCTCTTCAGGACCCTGTGTAGACCTCTATTCACACTTTTAAAAATAATGAACTTTTGTTTGCTTGTCTGTCTTTTCCGTGGCCTGTGAGTTCACTGCAGCCTAGGCTGTGTCATATTTGCACCCTCCTCTTCCTCAAAGACTCCTCTTCATCTCCTTCCCCTTAAGGATTACTGTACCGCCTGCTTTCTCAATTAGCTTGAAACACAAAAGCTACTTCCTCCCTGACCACTTGGGATGCATGGAAAGAAACAGCATCCTTTCTCCTAGAGTGGAAACCAGAGAAAGGCGATGCTAAACTAATTCAACTGCTTCCTTAATCATGCTCTTTATTTCAAAGATTGAAGGAACGCACTTCATTAACAAAGACTGCAACTCAGTCATTTGGAAAGGAACATCAGAACAGTTAGTAATCCCTGACACCAGGCCCTTCAGAACAGTTATGTGGAGCTCTCTTTGACTCCCTGCCCACTGCATTTGATGTTAGATGGCCATCCCTCTCATACTGCATGAACTCTGGGACTTAGAATGTGACCTAAATTTTGGGGAGTGACACAGAATCACACCAGGATGACCTTCCTAGGGATGCTCTTAAACAATAAATCCATCTTAGAGCTATTTGTCTTCATTGAACAACATAATCTCTACCTTGAAAATTTGTCACTCCTATAGCCACTATCAAGTTCAGCACACACAATGTGAACCATGCGCAACCTCCTCCTACAGATGACTGGACATTTTCCCCAAGAGCACACAGGCACACAGTAGGCAGGAGGGTGACTTGCAGTGCAGATTGAATGATGAGCTGAGCCAGTGAGATTCTCTGATCTAAGATGCCAAAAAAAAAACAACCAAAAATACCCAAAAGCAATTGATATGAGATAGAGATATTATGGGAATAAGATTGTAAGGGGCAGAGAGAGGGGAAAGGAGTTCAGATAGCTACCAATTTATACTAATACTGGGCTTCTTATGGGAAAAAACAAAAACAAAATAAGAAAAAAACATTGGCCCTGGGAAAGACTTTTCATGGACTTACCTACCTGTTCCACAGAATAGAAGTAACACAACCTAAGGTCAATAGCCACACAGTAATAAATAGAATCTCAGAACTTTCAGAGCACATAGGATGACAATATCTGAGCACAAATTCTTCAGCATTTTATATAACACTGTATTCTGTTCAATTACTAGAAGTAATGTTAGTGATTCTTCCTCTCTTGAAACAAAAATAGATAAAGCATGTAATCAAAATAAATGGATAAGATACAAACTTCCACATCTCCTCACAAAATAAGAAAATCCTGCATGGATACGCTTGCTTAACTGATTTTGAGTCAGTAAAAGGTTATCAATAGAGATAACATTGAAAGCCTCTTGGTCTCTATACATTGATCACTAGTTCCCCTCAGATCCTAAAAAAGAATGCTAAAGAATAGTCAGTTGTAAATGGTCATTGTTAGTATGTCCAAAATATCCATACTAAAGATAGGAGAGAGTAGGGAAAAATATATGAAGCAATCCATGGTGGAAATCTTTGTATTAGGGATGCTATTAATTTTTTTCTTCTGTGATAATTCCTTCTGATCCTTCTTATGAAAACAAATTCATAAGTATCTAAAAGAATGGCCCAGAGGGAAGCCATTATGCCATTGTTCCAATGCTATAGTTTGAGATTCATTAGCCTACTTAATTAGTTCTGGCATTGAGGTCCTTGTCATGGGTTATACAGAGCAATTAACATTAAGCAATTAAAATATTTAAATCTTTAAAGCAATTTCCTAAGACTTAGGAGTCAGAATGTGCCTTGTTGTGAATTTCACTCTCTTGTAAGAGAGCTAAGCAGTAATGTTTCTGCAGTTGGTATTGATAATGGTAACCCAGCAAATCATCCTGCCAACAGTCATTATCTTTAATAGTTCCAGAGATAAGGCAATTAAAATGTTGAATTTGTTCAGGATAGACCTCTAAAATACCTGTCTTTTGCAGGTCAATAATAATATTTTTTGAGGCTGACATATCAAGATCTTACCTTTGACATCCTCCCAAAATAATAACCCAAGAGAGGACTTTTCACAGTCAAAGGGGCACTCCAGGAAATACAAATATAAATGATTTAAATATATAAATCATTTATATATTTAAATAAATATATATATACATTTGCTAGAATTGCAATTTGAATTGGCTTCTTTCACTCTGCATCACACAAATAAAACCGATGGTTCCTAGAAATATGAAATGTTAGTATTTTTGTGCCAACACACTAACAGAGCATGCTAGGGATGTTTACTACATGATTATGATTTCCCGAAACTCAAGGTAGAAGAGGACTGGAATCAATGGGTGTATGACTTCATATCAACCAGGAAAGAATTTAAAAAGGGCTCACTTATTCATTCAGGGCAGAAGTCATCAGTAAGGATAGTCAATATTAGGTCATGTCCCATCATGGATTTCTTGCATGGATGCTGCAAAACATCCCATGTGAGGACTATAGGGAGAGAAAATAAAAATGTGAGGAATGAGGAACAGCATTTCCTCCCTGCAGGAGTATCTGAGTCTGCATTGCATGGTAGGACAGCCCTTTAAACTTTCTTTATCATGATGTGATCATGTCTGAATTAGACTAAAGGAATAAAGAACACAGAGGACATTTTGTTCCTCATCTTCCCTTGCCATATAAAGATGGAATTAACACTCTATTTTTAGTTTTTTTTTAAAAAATCGTGTGTGTGTGTGTGTGTGTGTGTGTGTGTGCGTGTGTGTGTATGCGCGGTGTGCTGGGGATAAAACTCAGGGCCTCAATCATGCTAGGCGAGTGCTCTACCATGGAGCCACATCTCTTGCCTTTATCCTTGGTTTTTAAAAAGAAATGTTTGGGTTTTATGGAGGTGTGGGAGATAGCATGGATGAAGAAGAAAGAAGTGACTCCATCTCTTCATATCTCGTTCTTTTGCTCAGACAAGATTCTTTTTTTTTTTAATATTTTTTTTGTTTTGTTGTAGATGAACACAATATCTTTATTTATTTTATGTGGTGCTGAAGATCGAACCCAGTGCCTCACGTATGCGAGGCAAGCGCTCAACCGCTGAGCCACAGCCTCAGCCCCCAGACAAGATTCTTATAGTGCATTCCTCCTCAGAGTGAATGAAGCTAGGATTTTGGACATGAGTTGTCATGTTTTGGGCCCCTAACTTTAGCTACTTATTCAAGAAGGGTATGGGAAGTGAGGGCGGAACATTTTAGCAGGTCCACCTATGGCAAGAAGTTTACCTTATAATTGTTATGGGCAGACCACTCAGAAAACACGCCAAGTCCCGTTGATGTCCAAATTGGAGAGTCTTTTTTAGTCAGCTAGTCCCAGTGATGTCTTTATCAGCTGGCTGGCAACTGTTCCCTACAAGACCCTGCAGGGAACAGAACCACACCTGAGTGTTTTAGGGTATTTCGAGACAAAAACCACATCCTAGTTGGTGTAGTTGCAAGCAAGCAGGGGTCCAGAAGCTGAACTGAGCCCTTAGCAAAACAAGGCATATGTGGCAATGCATGCATTCTGCACACATTTGGTACTTTCCATAATCATTTGTACCTGATAAACTCGGTATTTTCCGTCACCATTTATAATTGACAGAGCTCTGGGTTCAGCACAGGGTTATAAGGAACTAAAATGGCTGTCTTAGCTAAGATGGAGTCACTCATGCTAACCTAGTCCACAACAATAATTACCTCTCCTTTGAGCCCATTCTCCTCCATTCTCACTAAAAATAAAAGCTTGATGATCATCTGTCTCTTGGGACTGCACACTGATTGTGTTAGCAGGATATCTTTCTCCCAGTCCTGCTGTGCTGCCTCCATAGCACTGTCAAGTGCTGTCCTTCCTCACCCAACCCCCATACCCACCCCTTGCCACCCTCATGCCTACCTCACAAAAGAAGCGGCACCTGATTGGCACTGGTGTTTCAGTCAGCTTTTTCTCTGCTGTGACCAAAAGACCTGATGAGAATAATTTTCAAGTGGAAAAATTTATTTGGGGGCTCACAGTTTCAGGTTTCAGAGGTCTCAAACCATAGGTAGCTGGCTCCATTCCTCAAGGCTGAGGTGAGGCAGATCATCATGGCGGAGGAGTGTGACAGAAGAAAGCAGCTTACATGATGGTCAGGAAGCAAACAGATATCATTCACCAGATGCAAAATGTATACCCCAAAGGCATGCCACCAGGGACCCACCTCTTCCAGACACACCCTTCCTGCCTCCAGTGACCAGTTAATCCCTATCAGGGACTAATGTGCTGATTAGGTTAAGATTCTCATAACCCAAACATTTCCCCTCTAAATTTTCTTGCATTGTCTCACATATGAGCTTTTGGGGATACCTAATATCTAAACTATAACAATCGGTAAAGTTGGAAGGACAACTGAGCATGCACAGACCTTTTCTTTTCCTATCTGAACTGCACCACCCACAGGGCACAAACACAGCTCTGCTTCTCTGTACCACACAATGTGTAGCAGTTGCTCTAGTCCCTGTCCAAGTCCAGCACACCTGAGACTGGGAGACCCTTCATTCTAACCTGGAGTGCAATGTTAGAAAGACCCCTGCCCACAGATATAAGCCATATTCTCATATGAAAATTTCATCATTATACCCTGGAGTTGAACTTTTTTCCCCCAATTATCTCAATCTTTTTTCTTCTGTAATAATTTTTTCAGAACTCAAGAGGAAAAAGAGTGAACCCAAGAGGGAAAAGAGTTTTTATTTTGAGATGGGTCTCACTAAGTTGCTTAGGGTCTTGCTAAGTTGCTGAGACTGGCCTTAAACTTGCCATCTTCCTGCCTCAGCGTCCCACATTGCTGGGATTACAGGCATGCACCACTATGCTTAACTGGAGCTTTTACTTAACTACTTTATCTTGATGCAACAGAGTTTAGTTAAATATGCATAAGACCTACAAAGACAGGTGCACAGTTACAATCTTTGCTTCTTATCATGGTTCTCAGCCTGTATGTGTGCACTGGTGTGCGTATGCTCCTTTCTCCATATCCCAAGGTAGACAAGTTTGTTGAGCATAGTTCTAACATTATTAGCCTCAAACCCAACCTCTGTCCTCAGGTCTGTGAAGGCAGCCCCTTTCTTTCATATGTTTCTCAGAGAAATCACACTATCCACTGTACTTTCCTCAGAATCTATGTCTGACTCTTGAAGGATCAAGTCAACTAGACCAGACTTGCTCAGCCTCAATACTATAAGCATTGAGACCACATAATTTCTGTTGTGAGAACCTATCTGTTTTGTGCATTATATGATATGCAGAACTGCCCCTAGGCCCTGCCCACTAGACACCAGAACCCTAACCCCCCACACAATGTTGTGACAATAAAAAATGGCAAATGTCAATAACAATTGTCAAATGTCCCCTGGGGGAAAAATTGCCTAAGAATCACTGCTGAAGAATAATCCCTCAGAGACTTCATTAGAACTGATGTAATTCCTCTGAAATATAAACACCTGAAGACATATTTGAAGTATGGGGACAGGTGTGAAGAAAGTTTGAATTTATAGTACCACTGCAGAATAGGTATGGATGTGTAATTGATCCCAAACATGAAGTCCCTTGAGGTACTGGAGCCTCATGACACTGCACAATTTGCACACCTATGAAGCCTGTCCCATTAGGTTCTCAAAAGCTGGTTTGGCTTTGTGATTTTTCTGCCAGTCTTTTAAGTTACCTCTATTGCCCAGAAGGTGACTGTTAAACACTCTTCCCCCACTTCTATACTATAGAAAAACAAATATTATTTCTCAGGACAGCGCAATTCAAATATATAAGAAGGAAAAAAGATTTTCCTAACTACCTTATCATTTTTGTGGTATCTGTCTCAAAGCGAAGTCGGCACTTCACATTGTTATGTTTCAAATTATTAATGCAGAATCATACCCACCGGGTACATAATGACACATTGCCTTAGATAAGACATTCCTCCTCATAAGGAAGAACTCAATTTAATTCTCAGCCAAATAGTCTCAGTCTGAGGGAATAGAAGGCAGTAATTTTATCTTTTCAGTTATATTCTCTTTGAAAAAAAATTGAAAGCATTGGAGTCTCATAAATTTTTTCAGAAACTATGAACTTGAGTTGTGTATGAACATGTAGAAAAACTTACATGGTCCGCATACACACATACTCCTCTTTGAAAATAATGAGGTACACTCTGCTGCAATGTCCCACACTTTCCCTTCTGCTTGCTTTAATGATCTGCTATTATCACTTTCAGGTTATTAATTTTTGAACAATGAGCCACAAATGATGTAACGGGTCCTGTTGTGCAGCTGTTCACGCACCACTGAACAGCATCCATATGGAGGAACATCTTCCTCTTTGGTTAACTTAGATGAAAGCTTTTCAGATAATTCCTTTCCTAGGCTTGGACTTAACAAATAAGGGAGAGAAGGTGACACAAGGGAAACCACAGAATTGACTTTTCTAATTGGGAGTTTAACTTCTCCAGTTCTCTTGAATCCTTTGTGGGAAAGTTACCTGTGCCAAAACAAATTGTATTTGATTATGAGGGGCAAAGGTGAACTGCAGTGGATAAATGTCCACAAGAATTCCCCCTTTCTGTGTGCACACACCTTTCCCTCTCCACCCATCAAGAAGAGGTGGACTCCATTATCTTATCTTGGATTTGGACTGGGCTTGTTTCTTTCTGTGATTAAGAAGCACGGTATAAGTGATGTTGGGTTAATTTTGAGCCTAGGCCTTCAGAGACCTTGCAGCTTCTGCTTTCAATGCAAGCCTGAACCCACTATGAGAAAAAGCCTGGGGTGGTCTCCTTAAAGATGAAAAAATACATGGAGAGAAGAGTCAGGCAACAGCCAGCATCAACTGCCAAGAATGTGAGTGAGGCCATCTTGGATCAGGGAGCCTGGGTCTAGCAATCAGAAGACTGAAGCCGTATTACTGACACAGCAGAAGAACTACATGAGCTGGCCCAATGCTATTCCATGACACTGTGAAGGAGGAACCAAATATTTTTAAATAATTTGAGCCATTAAGTTTTAGATGGTTCGATTATGCAACAACAGATATCAATAAGAAATATATATTTTGTATCAGGAGTTTATAAGTATTTTCTATCTCATTTCTTCTGAGTTCTTGCTTTTTCTTATTTTATAAGGAATTGAGAAGGACTCCTACAATGCTGTGTGGGATACATAAAGTCTGCTATTGGTAATGTTAGCTGAAAATAGAAGTGTTGTCATCTCACCAGCAAGAAATGTTTCTAATTTAACATCTTTATTCTTCTAGTTACATAAGGTCAAAATTCTGGATTAATGAACCAGGAGACAAAGAGAAAGATATCAAGAAATAGTTACTGACAGATAAAATCTTTGAGACCATTTCCTACCCTAATTTGAATCAGTTCCCTAAGTTGAATCTATCACTGAATTTTCTTGGACAAAGTTTAGGAAATCTTTCTTTTCTTATTTCATAAACTCTGCACATCAAATGTCAAATATTCCATGTGCTCTCTGCTTTCCTAGGATCTCACACAAGTAGAAAGAGACCATATGATAGACATGTGTGGAAGTGACAGGTGTTACTTGCATACTTAATCAGTGTGCAACTTCCAACTTTCTCTCAGCTACAGCAACATCAGAGGCCATAAATCTAGGTGTTTCATCTGCACCAGCCTAGATCCCTGCATGTAAAAACTGCCACCTATTCTACTGGCCTGAAGTATACAGAAAATATGAGCAAAGAAGTAAATCTTTGATGTGTTAAGCCATCAAGATTTTTAAGTTTGTGTGCTGTGGTTAGGATTACTTGCCTGGATTAATATATTAATTCTCTTATATTTTAACTTTTGGTGATCAGAGTACAAGGCCTAAAGGCTTTACTTTTTTCCTGTCATGTTGTAACTCTGACTCTTCCCTGTATGTTTCAGTCAGCTTTTTTTGCTGCTGTGACTAAAGGGACCCTACCAGAACAACCGCAGAGAGAGGAAAAGTTCATTTGAAGGCTCATGGTTTCAGAGGTGTCAATCCATAGAAAGCAGGCTCCATACCTCTGGGCTCGAGGTGAGATACCACAGAACATCATGGCAGAAGAGTGTGGCAGAAGAAAGCAGGTCAAGTGTTGATCAGCAAGCAGAGAGAGGTCTCCACTTGCTAGATAACAAATAATATCCCCAAACCACGCCCCAATTCCCACCTCCTCCAGCCACACCCTCCCACGTCAGTTACCACTCAATTAATTCTTACCAGGGGATTAATTCACTGATTGGGTTAAGACTCTCACAACCCAATCATTTCTCCTCTTGCATTGTCTCACATGTGAGCTTTTGGGGGACACCTCACATCTAAATTTGTAAACTGTACAAATTTACAATGTAATCTGAAAGATTTAATTTTCTCTTTGTATCTGTGGAGTAGAAAAAGTATCTGTTCTTATTGGAGTTTTCATTTGTAAAGTACAAGTTATAACTCATCATAGTTATTATCAATTGTAACTGACTTGCCTATTAGCTATAATTACAATTACATTAGTGAATATTATCTACAGTTTCATCTGTACATGAAATTGCCAAATATATTTTTAATATGCTACTGAGGAAAATGCCTTTAATATGCATCTAGGCTAAACATGATAGAGTAACTCACTCTAGGAGGAGATGAACAATAAAGACTCTCTACTACTTAGCTTTAAAATTAATCACAGCTAAGTTTAGCACCTGAGATATCAAAATGCTTAAGTAAATGATTAAACCTTTAATCACTCTTAAGAAGTTGATTCCAGTATTGGAATATAAAACATATAAATAGTAGTACATGCATTCCTACTTAATTTATAATTCTATTTGTTTAAATATAAACACTTCCGATTTGTGCATTTAGTTTACTACATTCTCATGGCTATGCCTTTCGATCTTAAAAAGATTATTGAGGTAGTAGAAGAGTTAAAATTAATCTACATTGTTTTATTTATCCAGTGAAGTTCTTCCATCCCACCTAATAAAATCATTGTGACCATTACGACAATGACACATATGCTTTCAGATTTTGAAATAGCAACAATAGGTTAAAGGAAAATTCCACCAACTAACCATTACTACTTTCAAATGTCTTTGAATACCTGTGGTTCTACATGACGAGGCTAGAATACTTCCAAAGTCCTCTGCTCGTCTGTAATAGTTGATTACCTACTAAACTCCATGTACAAAGTAATATTGTACCATATATTTTCCATAATTATTCATCAAAACTAGCTTTCTCAGGAGTGAAAATATATCTTCTGTAAGGTGATGAAACTATCAGATCTTAATGAATTTTAAGTTGTGATTATGATATAGTGTAAAATATATATTTTATAAACAATAACATAGAAGTCTCAATTTCTAAGAAGTTTCAATTCATACACTCTTGGTTTAGTACAAATAGAGACAAAATATTTGTGTTGAAATTCAATGAGTGAATATTTATATTAATTTATAAAAAATGCTCTATTCTGGTATTTGGACTATGTATTGAAAGAAGTCATCAGTATTCATGACTCCTGTCAGGCTTACATATTACAAATTAAAAGAAATATGCATAGTTTATTGTGCATTATATTCTGTTTTCAATATTCTTTTCTGTCTTTGAAAACATTGGGATCTTGGAGGAACCCAGGAACTGTGCCTCTTCTTTCTGACCAAATTCTGACTAAATTGAAAAATAAAATAAAGATGTATAGATCAAAACCAGAACATCACATCAATATGGATACAGTCCAAATTAGAAGATATAGCTCAGTATGAGGGCCTGTAGGTAAAAGTAGGCTGGGTGAGTCTCTCTGAGAGGCACAGTTGTCTCTGATGGAGGTGAGCACAATGAAAGCCTGCTCTCCACATCCAGCCAACTCCAAAGTAGAATAAAGGTGAGACCAGCAACTGTCACTAACTTTGATGGCTATTTGGCTTATGCAGAAGTTGGATAGAACTTAGGGAATGACTGTCTATTATTGTAAACTTGATCAGGAGGGTCCTCCAATTACAGCTGCTTTTCCATTGAAGTGTCTTCACTGTAGTCAATCATCATGATCTCTAGCAACAGTCATGCTGTTATTGATCTGGAAAGTACTTCTTCACCTTTATAACAATCTGCAAGGACCACCAAAGGCAGTTTTTATTTTATTTACTGGGCTCAGTAGTTACACATTCATGATTTTGTCTCAGGTTAAATCAGTTTTCTTGCTCTCTGCCCCAAGATCAACTGAGATTTTGAGCATCTTAACATCTCACAGAACATCACACTAGTCTCTGTATTGATGATTTTATGCTAGGCACCACCAGCATGACTTGACTTAAACATGAAGAAACTATTTCTTTAGACACCTTAGTAAGATGTAGGTGCACCGGTAGTGGAGGATCTTATAACAGGTATCATTCAGCATCCTGTCAGGGAAAGAGAAATCACTCCAGGTATGAGACATAAACAACTTAATGTAAGGAACTGGTTAAACAGAAGCTGATGGACTGAAAACTAAAATGGGACCATCAAATTAACATAGAAATAAATGCTTCCAGAAGCAATTGTCAACCCTACGGAGGATGTTGAGGCTCTAAGAACCCAGGACTTGGGTCTATAAAGCCCTATACACTCAAACTCCTGAGAAGAGGGAGGCTATACTGAAGCAGGCTAGAGAATCCCACTCAAAAAACCCTTGTCATAATTGATACTGCCGATTATTGGTGACCAGTCCTGCTTCCTCACATGTTGAAGTATAACATTAGAGAAGCACACCGAGGCAAGCATATAAAGCAGGGTTTATTTAAAAAGGAATACAGCCGGGCGCGGTGGTGCATGCCTGTAATTCCAGCACTTTGGGAGGCTGAGACACTCCTAGCCTCAGCAATGGCGAGGTGCTAAGCAACTCAGTGAGACCCTGTCTCTACATAAAACACAAAATAGGGCTGGGGATGTGGCTCAGTGGTCAAGCGCCCCTGAGTTCAATCCCCAGTACCAAATAAATAAATTAATTAAATAAAATAACAAGAAATAATACAGACTTCTCCCGGAAGGGAGAAGGGGGCCATAGCTGGTATCCTGGTATCCCAAGAAGTGAGGTGTTCTGCCTCTTTGATACATCCTAGACTTCCTTTGTAAATCTCCTTCTCTCTTCCCCTTTATCTCTCTCCTTCCTGCATAGGTGACTAGGCCCAGGAGATGCTCCGGTGGGATGGCCAAAAGGTGAGAAACAGATGGGCTGGAGGGCCCAAGGTGGAGTGACCAGGGCAGGCCTCCATTTTCTCGATCCGACCCAATTTACCTATCTACACTGACTGCCTGTCTTTAATTCTGGCTTCATATTTAAGCTTCTCCTCTCATCAGAAAGATTTTTACAGAATATCAGCAGGCAGGATGTCTGCAGAAGGCATTGTGGTTTGAAGCTTCCTCTTTCTGGTAAATGCCAGGTTTGCACACAAAAGGTGTGATAGAATAGAGTCTGCAAGCTTGTTGTACAAAAAGATATTATATCTGTTTTCATGGTTAAAAAAAACCTTGTGAAACCTGTGTCTAGTCTAGGGAATGGAACAGAGAGCACTTCTCATGTGGACCTCCAAGTTCCTCCTTTGGGTATAAAGTTCAAAGAATTTCCAAAATCTCTGTCCAGAGAATGTCTCAGGCATGAGGCACACTCTGGACCCACCGGCTGTAGCCAATAAACTGCTTCCTGCTAATTCCTCAGGTGTCCAGCTTCTTCTGTCCCACATTAACAGGACTGGTGCTGAACTTTAGGAGCTCAGAGGAGCTGGTCCAGAGTAAAACCCAGGTCTCAGATTTTTAAGGAGGGCAGCTGCTCAGTGGTTGCTAAAATCTCGGAGGATATATGATGAAACCTTCTAGGAGTGCTAAAAAAAAAAAAGCTGCCAGTGCCAGGTGAAGTTTTGTTGCTGTGGTGACACAGAGATGAACAGCAAGAGAAAGGGAAATAGCAAAACCCTTTTCCCTTCCTCTGCCCTCCTGCTCTCTCTAGTCCCACTAATTGGCAGAATTTATCAAATGCCTACCAAAGGAAAATCACTTTGCACAGCTTCAGCTTCAGCATCAAAAAGCATTGAGGAGCTGTAACAAAAATATATTTAACAATTACACTGACTGCACAAAAAAGTTCTACTGCATAGCAAGACTGTTCATAACTCCAATCTATAGCCTTACTCTGCCTCTCTAGTAATTAGCAGCCAGGTCTCTGGTTAGTCCTCATGCAAATGCTTAATCACTTTCTCTAACTCTAATGTGTTACACACATAAAAACTCTCACGTCTTTATGCCTTTGCTCACATTGGTCATTGTCCCCTCCCATCTTGTCCAAAAGATTTCCACGATCTTCTTAGAAACAATAATTTACACTCAATGAGCACAAGATGATGCATATTGCTGCAGGCCCTTTATGTATTCAACTTATTTAATCCTCCCCACAACCCTACAAGATTTATCCTATTTATTTCCATATTTTACAAATAAAAATGGTTGTCAAAAGACACATAGCTAATAGAAGTAGAACCAGCCCTCCAAAGCCTGTGTTTTTACCACAAAATACTGCTTTATACAATCTAATTTTCAAACTTTTCTAAAAGACTTCCTAGGCTTTCCCAGGCCAAATTATTTGCTTCATTCTTGTTCCTAACATATTTTTAACATGAAAGAGCTTGACAGTGATCTTTTCATTTGGATTTATATCTGTATCTCTGTATCTCTTACAAATATTCTAGTGTAAAGCTGTCCAATAGAACTTCCTGCAGCAATAAAAAAGGGCTATATCTTTGTGTCCAGTATAAGAGCCACTAGCCACACATCGCTTTTGAGCAGTGTAAATGTAGCCAGTACTACTGAATTTACTGTATTTAAGCCGATAAATTTAAGTTTTGAATAATGCATGGTTCAGGTTATTTCCACAAAAATGTTCATTGTATGAAAAATGAATCATTTATGATAAATTACACCGGACAAAGCAAAACACTTGGAGAGTGTTATTTATTATAATTATTATTATTATTGTTATTATTATTATTTGGTACTGGGGATTGAACTCAGGGGTACTGGACCACTGAGCCACATCCTCAGCCCTATTTTGTGTTTTATGTAGAGACAGGGTCGCACTGAGTTGCTTAGGTCCTCGCCATTGCTGAGGTTGGCTTTGAACTTGCGATTTTCCTGTCTCAGCCTCCCGAAGTGCTAGGATTACAGGCCTGCGCCACCGCGCGTGGCTTCAGTTATTTTTAACCATATACTAACTCCTATTGTTTAATTTATTAATAAACATGTATATGAATGAACAGTCAATAAAATATTGTACAGTACCGCCAAGATCTATCCTGTTTTATGTAATCTGTGTTCACATTCCACATAAAATATATTTCACTGTAAAAATTCTTAAAGAAAATTCAATAACTTTGCTTGTATAAATATTTAATTTATAATTGCTTATGCTCACTCTGCTATTTTTCTTTTCTTTCTTTTTTCTTCCCCTTGCATGGTTCAGTAAAAAATTCCAGTGACTAAAGCAGTTCCCAGCCTTAGTATTCAATACATACTTGTTGAATGAATGAACGAATCAAGCATAATAGGCCATCATGATGAAATGTGAAAATTTAACCTAAACCTTGTTTTCAAATGTTATGTAATTTCAATGAATGCTTGATGTGATAATTAAGAAAACAGGCTGAATTTTGCATTTTTTTCCCCTTGGTACTTTGAAACAAAACTCCTATTGCTTCCCACTTCCAAACAAACTATTCCTGTCCTTTCACATCACTCTTCAAAATGGTTGATTGAAAATAGGCCTCTGGCTGGGCAGAAACCACAATATTTAAAATACAAAATTTAGAACGAGGAAAGAAAAGAAAAAATAAAGCTTTTAAACTGAGTGCGAGTGAAACCAACTAAAACCAAGATTGAACCCTCTGCCCAAGGTTTAAGTTCCCCAGACTCTCCGAGGCCAACGGGGACAGGGATTTCAGACCCCAAACTAGAGCTTTGCGTCCTTAAACTCCAAGCAACAGTAGCCCCAGGGCAGGGGCCGCCACGGTTCCAGCTTGGACGCCGAGGCTCTGCCCCTTCGGACCTAAGACCCCACCCCGCCGCCGTAGTTGCCATAGAAACCCAGAAAGCGCCATGGCTGCCGCCGGCCAGGAAGAAAATTGTCTGCCGGCGGCAGCCCTAGCCAAGTCACTGTCACAGCCAGCAGCTCCCAACCGAGGGAGCCCCAAGAAGTGTTTGGTCTATCCGCATGCCCCGCGGAGCTCCCGCCTTTCTCGTTCAGTTCTGCGTTGGCTCCAAGGCTTGAATCTCAGCTTCTTCCCCAAGAACGTCCACAGGTGCTGGAGCAAGCCAGGCCCATGCCGGCTAAGTGGGCTTATCCTGCCAGAGCGGCCTGGGATCCGCGCCCTCTCTTTTTTGACCTGTTGGATCTCAGCACAGGACACCCTGTGGCCCGGATTGTTTACCCTGGCCTGATTTATGTTTCATTTCAAGACCCTCCTCTCACCACCGCCCCCACTCAGCACCCAGGCAAACACAGGAAAACATTTAGGGAGCTAGTTCCAAGGAAAACGTGATGAAGCATTTCCTTCGTTTGTTTATCCAACCAATCATTAGATTGTCGATTTAAGCTAATGAGGAATTAGCATTGGTACTATGAAAATACTAAGTCAAGACTCTTTTTGAAGGACAGTAAGCATTAATACCAGTGAGGTTAAATTTTCCCTCCTTTAGAGATGACTTTTAGTGTCCAGGTTATCGGGGATTTTAAAATGTTGCTACTTAACTGTCACCACCCTGAATGTAACTGGCAGTTAATATTTGCTTTGGTAATGCAAATGAAATTCCATAAAAATTAAGACCCTGAATCTTTTGCCGGAAGGACTGTGATTTACTTATTTCGGTATTCAGTATTCTTTACAAGATACATCTGAAACTTCGATGTGCATATGAGTCATCTGGGGATCTTGTTAAAATGAAAATTCAATAGAAATTAATAATTTGGGTTCATTAAAAGAACATCAAAGTCTTTGCTGTGTACATAATCTTAGTAAAACGCTATTGCATAGTAGGTCTCCTTAGAGCAGTGATGGAACAAGACAGATTTTACAACATATTTTCTACCTGTAATATCAGATCGGTATTAATTATAATATAATACAAACTATTAATTATACTTCATTTCCTTATTGCTATGGATCAGAGATTTTTCAAATGGCTTCCTGATTGCAGAAATATTATGTATATATTACCCCTGGGACCTTAAATTATCATCCTTTGAAAATGGAACGTCTTTAAAAGTCAAGTTGGATAACTGGGCACAGATAGAGAAGGTAAATTAGCAATTATCTATAGTTAAGAAGTTTGTTTTTAAAGGTGCACTCCCAATGTCATAGATATTTGTGTGTGTGTGTGTGTGTGTATGTGTGAATGACTGTGCTACAATCCAATGTCCAATGTTGCTGAGTTGGCTACTTATTTCATATATCAAAAAGTTGATTAAATTTCAATCATTTATGTCATGAGTCGCCTGTGAAATTGAGCATGTTCATTTTAATGAATGGGGATATAATGGGTGTTTTTCTTGCTGAACAGTAATGTTACCTTTGATAATTAAAATGCTGTACTTCAGAAAATTGGTTGAGAGACAAAAAGAATTAAAATGAATTTGTAATAGTTGATAATTTTTGTAGAATTTTTTATGACTAAAATATTTTCTTTTTACTATTAAAGTTTCTGACAAAAAAAAATTTTAAGTTACCTAAAGAACTAATCCATGGAACAATCCATTGTAAATCTGGAGTACCCGAAATATTGATACAAGAGGTTTACACTTTATTAACACATCGAGAGTAAGTTATTTGAAATTTTCTAGAAGTACAATCAATGTGAATTTTTTGGTGATATACATCTCATTACTAACATGTGACTTGTCAATAATATTTTCTTATTTCAGAATTAAAAGTATACAGGAGGACTTCGTGAATTTCACAGATTATAGTTACCAGATGAATTTACCCCTTGTTCCCAGGTCTACAGTTTCAAAGTCTATTAAGGATAACATTAGGTTATCAGAATTAAAATGCAATCCCAACATTCTCAACAATGAACTGAAAGTAGAGTTCCTCTTCCTTTTACACATGCTGCAAAGAAAATTAAGCAGAAAATTGTATCCAAGTAAGTTTTATTTGGAAATAGCTGAGTTCTTCTGAACTCAATGAGCACAGATGAAAGCAAACCTGCCCTGGCCCCATTTCTGCTCACTTCTGTCACTAGCTAAATGGGAAAAGACTTCTCTTATGTTAGCGGTAGAATGATTTGTTATCATTTGAGTGGCCTACAATGATTCTTTCTGATGCTTTCTGATGAAAGCATGGGTTAACATAGGGTTCTTTTGAGAAAAATATTTGCCAATCTACTCATGTAAGATTTTATGGGAAAAGTTCACCTATCAACTCAAAAAGGATAGGAGTGTTTAACAATTAATCAGGCTATACCTCCTTTGGGGAAAGCCTGGGTTATCATCATTCACTATAGATGCAATCTAGAGTATGGGCTGTGTTATTCTTTTCATAGCAGCCTTGTTGCTGTGTAGATGGTGGGGCAGATCAGGGTGACTCATGGCTACTTTCCTGAAGTATCAATGAAATAATTGTCAAAGCATCCAAAGCACTTGCCATCAGAGGAATTTCAGACAGGTGGCAAACAAAGTAAGTGAACTTTCAATATCACTCTCCTTTTCTGTTTTTCTTTTTGCTTTTCTAGCATTTATTCAAGACACCACTCATTATTGATTCCAAACACTTAAAATACTAATCATTTCCATGGTACCCAAACCATTCAGGAAATGAGGCAGATGTATGTAGGTCATTAGGATTTCTTTCCCCTTTGAACTCCAATTTCTGAAGAAAAGAACCATTTTATCTCTGGTCTCAGGAAGGAAAGGAAAACTTTTAACTCCTCTTCCCCAAAATTGTGAGAATATTTTGCGTTTTGTTCTCCTCCCTTACTCTCTTCAATTTTTCATCTCCTGTATTTCTCATTTCCTTAATTTGTTCTGATCTCTGGCTTTACTTATGAATTTGTGAGTAATGGAATAATTCAGGTTGTTAATTTTTTGTAGAATTTGTGAGTAGTGGAATAATTCAGGTTGTTAATCTTTTGTAGAATTTTATATTCAAAATGTTCTGTTTTTAAACAAAACTGCTGTGAAATATATCACATCCATGTATGTAATGTATATACTTTTAAAAAGACTAAAAACAATGATTAATGTTTGTGTATCTGTTTATGGTTTGGATATGAGGTGTCCCCCCAAAGCTCCTGTGTTAATGAAGAAATATTCAAAGGTGAAATGGCTGCATTGTGAGAGCTGAAACCTAATCAGTTTGGCCTGGCTTGAATGACTGAGTGGTAATTGTAGGCAGGTGGGATGAAGCTAGAGGAGGTGAGTCACTAGGCGTGATCCCTGGAAAGGTTCATCTTCTCTGCTCCCTCTTCTTTTTTCTGGCTTCCATGAGCTGAGTTTCTTTCTCTACCACATCCTTCTGCCATGATGCTTGGCCTCACCTCAGGCCCAGAGCAATGGAGTCAGCCTTCTGTGGACTGGATCTCTGAACTCTGTACCAAAATAAACTATTTCTCTTTGAAGTTGTTCTTGTCAGGTATTTTGGTCACAGTGATGAAAACTGACTAACACAGTAAACTTACACAGCTTAAGAAATAGAACATCACTAATACCTCTACATTCCTCTGCATATCCTTTGAATGCCCTCATTGCATTCCCTTCCAAGGGACTTCCGTTCTGTGGCCTTTGTTCATAATTTCTTTGATTGAAAACTAGCTTTATCTATGTATCAGATGTGTTATGTCTATGCATTATATGTATGCTATTGTTAATTTTATTCATATATATTTTTCTTAGGTAGTTGATTCTTTCTATTGGTTTGTAGTAGGTAGATTGGGTCACCATATTGTCCATGCTGTAATCCTTAAAATTTGTCAATATGTTATGTTATATTACAAAAAAGCCTTCCAGATGTAATTACAGTATGGACCTTAAGACGTGTATGCCCTTCTAATCACGCAAGTCCTTAGAAGCAGAGATCTTTTTCCAACTGGAATTAGAAAGATGCAGCAGAGAGATTTGAAGTATGACAGGGTCTCAAAATGCCATTGCTGCAAGGCTGATGTGGAAGGCATGAGAGGATGTGTGGCCCAGCTTCTAGGAGCAAAGAACTATCTTTGACAGCCAGCCAGCAGAGAAGCAGGGATCTCAGGCCTACAAATGCAAGGAAGTGCATTCTGCCAACAGCCTGAACGAGCTTGCCAGCAGATTCATCCCCAGAGATTTTAGAAAGAAATGTGGTCCTGCCAATACTTTGATTTCAGCCTTGTGAGAATCTAAACAGAGGATTCAGTCTTCTGTACTGAGATAAAAAATGGCTATTGTTATAAATCACAAGATTTATGGTAATTTGTTATGGCAAAAATGGAAAATGAATACACACTTTGCAGTTAGTACTGTTTCTGTCCTGACATTCTATTCTCTTGTATTTAAATTGATAAAGTGGAGCTTTTTATTTTTTAAAAGGTGAGGCAGAGGCAGACCTTTTTGGCCAGAAGAGTATGTCAGAGTAAATCTGTTCAGCTCATGGCAGCCAGAAGCAGGGAGAAAAAAAAAAAGCAAGAATTCAGAGACAAATTGCAGTCCAGGGGTATGCCTCCAGTGACCAACTACCTCCAGTCACACCCTACCTGCCTACAGCTCTTAATTCATTTGCCATTTATATGAAGACCTATTATTTTAGAACCACTTTTTGAATGGTCTATTCTTTCCCTACTGGTTTGTATGCCCTCTCATGTTTCAAGTTTCTGTGTATGAGTCTGTTTCTTAGTCCTCAATTCAACTTTGTATACACTTGTGCCATTTCAACACCCATATTGTCTTATTATTACTTTATAATTAAATGTCCACACTTCATAAAATCCCCAAATTTTTTCTTCTATGTTGTATCCTTTAGAATGAGCCTTTTTCATTGATAGCAACTCTTACTATTCTGAATTCACTAATACAATTGTTAAACTTTGCATTTATATGCAAATATAACATGGCATATTATTTTGAGGTTTTTATTTATTCTCTTTATTTCTTGTTTTTGCCTCATCTATTTCCTCCTTTTTGGACTGAATGTTTTTCCAAAGACATTCCCAGTGCCAATTTTGAAAATTCTCTTTTTAGTGCTACCCTAGAAATTTTAATATGCAGATATGTATATCTTTAAATTAGTAAAATTAACATCTTTACTCTCTTCCTCAAACTATAAGAACTTTAGACACCATGCATTTGTTCACTTCTTGCCACACCTCACTTCTTTTGTTGCCCAGCATTTTAGTTCTGTCAGGTTATTTTTAAACCCCAAATCAGATCTTGTTATGGTTTGGATATGAGATGTCCCCCAAAAGCTCATGTGTGAGACAACGCAGGAATGTTCAGTGATAAAACAGATTATAAGAGTTGTAAATTAATCAGTGGATTAATCCATTTGATGGATTAAAAATTAGAAACTACTACTGTACTGTGTGGTAACTGCAGGTAGGTAGGATGTGACTGGAGGTAGTAGGTCACTGGGTGCATACCTTTGGACTGCAGTTTGTCTCTGGATTCTTGCTTTTTCTTTCTTCCTGCTCCTGGCTGCCACAAGCTGAACAGATTTCCTCTACCATGCTCTTCTGCCATAAAGATCTGTCTCACCTTAGGCCCAAAGCAATGGAGTTGGATGGAGACCTCTGAGTCAAAAATAAACTTTGCTTCCTCATAGTTGTTCTTGTCAGGGGTTTTGGTCAGAGTGATGAACAGGTGACTAACCCAGACCTCATTACTTGTTTTATTCTTATATTTAAAGTCTGTTTTTCAGTAGAGCTAAACTGTATCTCTGTTGTCTTGTTTTGAATTCATCTCCTTATCCACTATCACCTCAACCCTTTGATTCTTGAAGAATGCTGCATCTCCAGTCTTGATTCTTGGGACTGCTGATTGGAAAAGTTTCTCCTCTGTTGCTGAAGTAATTCATGTTAATAATTATAGTTAGGAATGTTAGTGATCAGGGTTTTGTTTAGCCCCCACAGAGCATGACTGATGAGTAGAAATGAAAGATACCTCTTCAAGTCTCAATGAAGGATGAATTGCAGAACAGGAAGTGACCAAGTGACCTTTAGAAGCAAAGGGAAATTTCTGCTATTTATAGGATCAGTTAAAAAGAAATATAGGAAATGCGAAAATGATTTTAAGTCATATTTTTATAGTATAAACATGTCTGCAAAATGAAATAGGTGCTGAATGATTTCATTTATGTAGGATATAAATTAGGAAAAACTGAATTATGATGATAGCAGTTGGATAACATTTTCCTTTCAGGATTCTATCTGGGAGAGACAACAGAGTTTTAGGGCACTGTTAATATATAACAACATAGTACCCCAGTTGTAGTTATTCCAAACCTTCATTGGAGTGAATAAAACTTATGATTTGTTCATTGTTTTGAATATAAGCTACTGAAAAATGTATCAAAAACTAATAGGAGCATAAAGATAATTACCTTTAAAGTAACTTTTTAAAGTAACTATTTTGTGCATCAAAGACTGAACAATGAGGGGAGAAGGGTTATTAACTTGTATATTCACACTACTTTTAGGATTATGATAAACCAGATGTTCAAATAATTTGGTTAACTTTTAAATTATGGTGTCTTAGTTTGACGATGGGCATTGTGACTTTTTAACAAATAACTTCTATGTTTACATTTTATAGCATGGTTTGATGTCAAACCAACAGTGGGAGAAATTACTCTTGATCATCTTCCTTCCCATGCCCCTGGGCACAGATATAATTCAAAGGTTTCAAGGCAAAGAGTTACTCTTGCTTCACGTAAGTTTTTGTTCTAACTTTTTGACTGTTAAAATGGTTAGTTTTGTTTTAATTTGTTTAATAAGATTTTAATATATTTAAAGTGTTGGTCTAGGCCAACATTCAATCTAAAATTATGCATTAAATTGTTATACTGCTTGCTTTTTGATAGGTAGAGGGGGCATCTAGTCCATTACAACACCTCCCGCTACTACTGTTGGATTCGAATTTTCATTTATGCTTAGGGAGATGAGTCTGAAAACAGTGAAGCTTGTTGGCAGAGCTCAAAACTAAATTCTTTCCCAAATGGAGGATAAGTCAGTCCTAAGGCATATATGGATATTTGCTTGATCAGTGGTATTTAAGCAAGAAGTCACTTGCTTAAACTATGTTAATTTAGAAAGCATTTATAACAAACTACAGCCCATGAGCCAAATTCAGTGCATGGCCTGCTTTTATATAGCCCACAAGAATGGTTTTTAAATTTTTAATTATAAAAAATATATATCAAAACAATATTTCATATATATGACAATGATATTGTTATGGTTTGGATGTGAAGTGTCCCCCAAAAGTTTACATGTGAGACAATGCAAGAAGGTTCAGAGGAGAAATGATTGGGTTATAGCCTTACCGTAATTAGTACATTAATTCCTGATGGGATTAACTGAGTGGTAACTGGAGGCAGGTGGGATGTGGCTGGAGGAAGTGATTCATTGGGGGCGTGGCTATGGGGTATATATTTATGTCTGGCAAGCAGAGACCTCTCTTTGCTTCCTGATTACCACGTAAGCTGCTTCTCTCTGCCGCACTTTGAGCCCCAGGGAGTGGAGCTGGCCTTCTATGAACTAAGACCTCTGAAATAGTGAGCCCTCAAATAAACTTTTGCTCCTCTACAATTGTGCTGGTTGGGTCTTTTAGTCACAGCAGCAAAAAAGCTGACTAAAACAAATGAAATTCAAATTTCTGTTTTCACAAGTAGCACAGGACATCACCATGCCTGCTGATTTTGCCTTATCTCTGGCAACATTTATAGCAGAAAGGTTGGGTAGTTGCCAATGTAATTTAATGGTTCACAAAGCAGAGTTGCCAGATTTATCAAATAAAAACACAGAGAAACACAACAAAATAATTTGAAGGACATATTTAGATCACATTTAACTAAAAATTATCATTTATCTGAAATTCAGTTTAACTAAGTGTCCTGTATTCAATATGTCAAACATACTACAAAGTCTAAAATATTCATTATTAGGTACATTATAGAAATTGTGTGCCTCTACCAAAGAACATGTTTCCTTAAGTGTTAAGAGGAATTTCACTGGGTTTAGGGTTAATGCTTCTTGTTTTATATTGTGTCTGGTAGAGCAATGTCAAGAGAGATTTTTTTTTTATACATGATTTCTTAGAGCCTTGTATATTTTAATATGCATTGCAAATATTAAAGAATGAAGTGTTTTCCAAACTGTGTTATCACACATTACTATTAAAAAAGTTTGCTTTGTTTAATGGCTTTGTAGAATGGATGTTCTTCAGAGCCAATTTTTTAATATCCAGACATGAAGCCAGCCCATCAAACCCCTTTTATCTCATCATGTACCTGATGCATACAGGTTCTTATAATAGAATTCAAGAGACGTGAATAGCAATGTTTCTATGAAAAGAACATATTTGTAGTTTCACTTTAAGATTATGGTAAGAAAGCCTCTCTTTCAACTTGCTTCAACCTTCTGTTAGTGATATTAGCCATAAAACCACCAGAAGGGTGGGAGCAGAAGGTGGGGCAGTAGGGGAAGCATGGAGGAAGAGGGGTAATGATGGGAAGAGAGGCACGGGAAGGAGACTGTAGGGAGAGTACTGATTTTGTGTTTTTCACTTTCTTGCTGATTTCCCTTATGGCTAATTGAATCTGACTAGGGATGGAAAGGGATTTGGGACCTACAGGGAAAAGGTGGAAGCTTTGAGTGATAATGAGTCATTCCTTCCTCTGTAAAAAATACATGTCATATACAAAAAAATATGTCTACTGCTATTTGAATTGCTAAAGAACATTTCTCATTTCTGTGATCTTTTTGGAAAGTTTTTCAAAGCTCTCCAGTGCTTAGGAAATCTGTATGCTACCATTACTTCAGGACTTGACATAGAATGGGTTTCTGCTTTTACAATTTTAATAATGTATCAACTGCTATAAACAGCTCCTCTGCCATTTTATTCCCTCAATGTTCTCTTTTATGATTCTCTGGATGCTCTTTTATGATTCTTTCTCACTCTGGTGGTCTTTTTCTCTCCTTTTAAAATGGTTGATGGATTTATGGAAAGAAGTCTTCACTGGACAAGGCAGATCAAGGTGGAACAGTGAACATACTTTTATTTTTACTTCTCTCAATCCTGTTCCATATACATGACTTCTCTTAGTTGACACATCTGGAATTAATGAATGGATTCAACTTTGGCAATCGTATGAGCGAGAATAATTTTGTTAAGTGTTGAATTTTAATTTTTCTAAATTTGTTAAAGGGATTCCATTTCAGTTATTTCTGGCCTGATTCCTTCATCCAGCTACCGTAATTTGCAAGTTGATGGAAGGAAGAGAGGCAAAAAACTAGACTGTAGGAATTCAGTTTTAAATATTTAAGATTGCATATAATGGCACTGAAACTACAGGCTGTTCGTTTGAAAATCTTCTAATAATCAAATATAGTGGCCAAAATTAATTGTAAAGTAGGCTGTTACCTTTAAAAAAAAATTTTTTTTTAACTCTTAAGTTCCTCTAGTTGTTTACCTAAATTTAGTGTCTAGCAAAATTGTGGGCCAACAGAAGGTAAATTTCTTAGTTGACGCTCATATTAGAGGTGAGTGATGAGTGAGTGACCCAGAGTCTGGGTAGCCAGTGTAATCAGAGTTCCAAAAACTGTATTATGAATCATGTATATTTGCCAAATCTAAATACAAAATTGTGCCACTGTTGCTTCAGCTGCTTTCTGAAACAATATCTAAAAATAGTTGAGTCATATTCAGTATCAGATGCACCAAAATAAGCCCTGAATATTTTTAGGCACTGCTGATAACTTTTGGAGGTGGGTGACATTCAGATGTTTTTTATTTATGACTACTATAAAGCATGATTTAAATATTTTGTGTGCCAGACATTTAAATTAACCTGTGCTTAGTCTAATGCCAATCATTCTGCATTTATTTACATTATATGTATACACACAAACATGTATATACACATTAACTGTAAATATTTAATAAATGTGAATTGATTTTAATTTTATTTTAATATCTCAGCAAAGACAGGTAATGGTGGCAATCCACATAAAGACATTCATGTACAGCAACCTGAAAAAGATTATTATTCTGTGATAAAACCTATCAAGAACATGGAAAAGAAACCTTGAAAGGCACTTGTCAAAATGGTGTTGAAGAAGTGATGCCACCATCTCTTTCCATACAATAGGGAAATAATGACCTGGTCTTGGATATATTTCAATAATAAATAATTTGAAGTGGTGTTCTATGTGTAATTGGGGTAAAGAACATTCCTTTTCAATTCAACAACCACTTATTAAATACCTCTGCAAGATACTGTTGAAAATACAAAATTAAATAAATTAGAATAAGAAAAATATTTATTTTTGATATTTCTTATAAATTTTATAGGAATAATGAGTCTACTTTGTAATATTTTATTCATTAGATATGAAGCTTTTACTTTGCCTGATATTATATATTTACTCATCAAATTTATCAATAAAAATTTATTCTGAATGATTTTCATATGTTGGCCCATAGAAATTTTGCTTATGTCCATGAGTAGCCTTACTTTAAACTATTTTTAAATAGGTCCCCCCGACCCTCAGTTAATGAGTTGTGGGGAAGGAAAATCACACTTTTCTTGGAATTTGGCTCTGGTGTTTAGCATTCGATTTAATTAAATTTAAGAAAAGTTCTTAGTAGTTGCTGCCGTGTCTCATATTTTTATTGAAGGGAAATAAAAGCAGATTGATATCCTGAAAGGCTAATTATCTTTCATACATTCTTGGTAATTTTATATTCATATGTGCAAAATTTTCTCCAACTGGAATTATTCATGTTCTAATGCTGTCTCATTAGCAGCCTTATTTGACTTTCAATATGAATATTACTAACACTGAATCCCACAATATGCATGTCTGTTTTTAGCCACACTTACTTGTTTTTCTGCTTTTTTGAAGGTTCAGATGTTTTATTAGGATTTCTACCTCTAGAGACTTTCTTGTTAAATTTTAAAGTTTTTGGAGAGATAATAGGAAGAGAACTTAGAGAGCTCTGATGATAGGTAACTTCTTGAGAATGTTTAGAATCCAGTTTTATCTGAGTAATCTAATTCAAATGGTACCTTAAACAGATGTAGGTAATTCACCTGTTGCCTTGCATTGTAATGGGACAATCTAAAGTATAATCTTACATAAGACTAATATTTTTAAGTGATAAAATATAGTTCCTCAGGAAAGGGTTTCCAAAAGGCTCTGATAGTTTTGGGAAAGATCCATAGAAAAGGACTAAGTTTGGATAAACAGTAATAAGTTTCTTGTCTTAGTTTTCTGTTCAGTCTTCTCAAAGAACTAATGACTCATGATTTGACTATGGTAAGTTCCCAAGACTCCTATAGACTTATGGAGATTGTGGAAAATATTAAATAGTTGGGAATGAATGAACAAATCAATCAACGAATGAAGGCAGTGAGTATGGTCAAAGTGGGTAACCTCAAGCATTTCTTGAAGATTTGTGTCAATGGAAGTCAACAACACAGGCATATCTGAGGAAGACTGTTTACTTCATAAGGAATCTTTGACAGAAGGAAGCAATAAACTTTTCTAGGAGCTACAACAACCCCTATAGCAACAGAACCTTCTCAGTCCATTTGGCAAATGGTTTTCACAGGAATAGAAGTTACTCTGATATGTTGTTTGCATTAAGTACTTTCCCCCTTTTAGAGTAGTTCTGGAATTTGTTATTGTCAGTGCTTCTTACAAGTGAAGAATCAGCCTTTGGAAAGATCCAAATGAAGTGATTTTTCCCAATTTTCTGAGTGGGATAACAAGACAGCTCATCCCTTCATACTTCTGATAAGTCTGACTCAGCATTTATGGAGAAACAAATTCTCTTAATGGGTTTTAGGGACAAAATTTTTATTCATCTTAGAAGTTAATTATGTCACTTCAGGCTTTAATGGCAACATTTATTAAAATTTAAGGAACCTGAAATACATATGTATAAATATAGATGTGACATGCAGTATTATACCTTAGTAATACAGAATTTGAATTCAGCATGAAAACACATTTTAATTATTTAGGTACAAACGTCTCAAAGATTTGCTACAATAAGCATTTATTTAAAGTTGACTGTAAAGATATCCTCTCAACTACTCATCCAATAATATGAAGGACTAAATTTTACAAATAATTTTTGAGTCTTTTCCTACATTCAGAATTCCTTTTGACTTAAAATCAAAAAAGTGTAAATTTTCTTTTTATACCCCCCCAAATCAAAGGCTGAATATTTTCTCTGATAAGTGGATGCTGATCCATAATGGGTGTGGGGGGACAAGGGAGGAATGGAGGAACTCTGGATAGGGCAAAGAAAGGGAGGAGCCGTGAGGGTAGGAAAGAGGGTGGAATGAGATGGACATCATTACCCTAGGTAAATATATGACGACATGAATGATGTGACTCCATGTACAACCAGAGAAATGAAAAAGTGTGTCCCATTTGTGTACCATGAATCAAAATGCATTCTGCTGTTATGTATAATTAGAACAAATGGAATAAAAGAACAAGGGCTGGATTGTAGCTCAGTGGTAGAGTGCTTGTCTAGCATGTGTGAGGCACTGGGTTCAATTCTCAGCACCACATAAAAATAAAGGTCCATCAACTGAAAAAAATTTAAAACTACAACAAAATAACATCATTGCTCCAATGCAATCATATTTCTGAACACATCTGGGCAATTTCATGGAAAATACATGTAATTAATTTTGACTGACATAAAATTATATCTTTTTATGAGGTGTAATTCATCTTGATATTTTAACTTTGTTAATAACCTTGCTTTTATAGCCAAAATACTTTTTATAGTGCTTTAAAAATCATTGTCCAAAGAGACTCTTCCTTCACAAAGGCATATTTAAAGCTGGAAAATAATTTTTCCACATTATTGGTAATATGGACATATTCAAATAGTAATATAACTTCATATTTAGGTTTTTATGCATATGAAATCTAAAAATGCAAAATAATTTTATAAATTCAAATGTTTTTGTTTTCAGTATTAAGGCACAATATATACAGACTGACATCAAATGACATAATTCTGTGAAGAATAACAAGTGTAGAACGCTGTATAAGTCAAATAGAATGGTAGCTGAATCAATCGAATTTAGATTTAAACCAGAAATTGAGTTGTTCTTCTATTGATGTATTAAAGAATTGTATGGTTTTTTTCATTTTATACATAAAATACTATTTTCCTGAATTAACCAAACATATACATTAGTAATTGTTTTCTATGTATAAAGTAAGCACAATAATACCCTTTGAAGTATTTAAAACATAAGAAGATAAACTCTATTTTAGAACAAAATTGAAGGCAATGGCAGTAGGATTTAGACTACCATTTTTACGCGAGGGTTTTTAGTACGTATGTGCCAATTAATAGTTCTCACCTGAGAAAAGTTCGAGTTACAGATATCACCAGAGTTGAAAAGTCTTCTCAGGTATACTTTACCCACTGCCTCATTGAGTTACATATATTTTAGTCTATAATATTTATCAGTTTATTTTACAAAATGGAATTTTAGCCTGTATTTTTTAGTTTTGAGGAGTCAGAAGTATTTAAAGTCATAAACATAATACACAGATACATAATATATGTTGTCTTTAGTTTTAAGAAGCATTTTTAATAAGATTTAAAAACTATTTTAAATGTAAAAGCTTGGAGAAAAAAGCTTGATTATATGAGTACACTCTTTGGTCAGACAAAAACATCTATAATACTGTGAGTAAATCAACGAGTAACAAAGTACTATTCTTAGTATGCATTAATTTAATAAATTTCAAATTCAGAATTCTATACCAGCTGAAATATTTGTAGTCATATAACAGTGTCTTCATAGCATTACAGTTGTAACAAATATTTTAAAATTAAATTTACATAATGTATTCAAATTTTTAACTAGTATTCTATTTATTTACAAAAACTTATTTAAAAGTGATTTTAATCAAATGATGTTTTAAAGAAAATTAACAACTCAGTTTTTTATGTAAATATTTATATTAAATGAATTAATAAAAAACTAATATCCATATATACCAAATAACTTCCAAAATAATCAGTTATCTAAAGCAAATTCTCACATATATGAATACATTTTATCACCCTCATTTTTTATAACATAACTTTATCATTGGACAGTTGAACTTTGGATTAAAAACCCACTATGTTTTCTTTAAAAAAAAAAAAAACTCAGGTTGGGTACAGCTATTCAGGAGACTGAGGCAGGAGGACCACAAGTCTGAGGCTAGCCTGGTTAATTTAGGTGAGACCCTGTCTCAAATAAAAACTAAAAAGGCTGGGGATGTAGCTTAGTGGTATAACAAGTGCTCCTGGGTTTAATCCAAAATTCCATGATAAATAAAACTATTTTGGTATCCATTTATTGACATTTAGTAGGCTTATAAAGAAAATATAAAATAGCTAGAATTGGTGGTTTTCTATACATTTTACAAAGGACAGTGTGAGTGTTTGTTAACTTGAAGATCAGCTGTGCATACCTTACATTTTAATCTTAAGATATTCGGTCATTCAGATACTCAGATATTAAGTACTTACTGTATGCCAAGAACTATTCTAGGTGATGCACTATTTTATGTTTCAAAGATATAATTTTGATACCTTTTATGCTTTGTGAAATCTATATGCTTTTTTAGATTATTCAGTCCTTTATAATTTATTTAAATGTTACCTTCATCCTAAATGTGGCTATTACAATTTATAAGGGAGAGACATCTATTTTTCCTTTAAATTATATAAATATTTTATTTTTTGAAGTTAAAGAATCAAAGCAACTATCATTTCCCACTCCTCCCAACCTCCATTCCTCCTCCCAACCTTTGGTTTTTGGATGATCAAGATTAAGGTAATAATACTAACGTATAAAAGTTCTTCTTTAAATAAATTTAAGCATGAACAAAAATCTTCTATCAAAATGGATTGAGTCGTAGTCCAGTTCCTAAAGGTGAGAATGGATTCACCTTTGCCCACATCAAAGCATCATTCAGTGAAATAGCAGATTTGCCATCTTCAAGGAAAAATACAGGACCCTACACACAGTGAAAGTTAAGAAAAGATTAGATTATGAATTCATAACATTGTTCCAAGCTTCCAGAAACAGAATCACTGCAATAAAAACACTGGTGATATTCAGGCATTGCAAATAGGAAATAGAAAAATATGAGAAAAATCTGGTTTTTTTTGAAACTGCTACCAAATATAAAAACATTTTCAAATATCTCAGTATTATTTCTTGATGCCTATGAAAATAGAATTTCATTTTATAATTTTAATTGTTTATATACAGTAGTTATAGATAATAGTTATTAACTTTTTGGTTGCCACAAAGTTAACTTATTTTCTAAAAGCATATAGCCTAGAGAAAGACTTAAATATAGTTCATTATTTTAACCATGTAGCCTATGTCAAAATAGCTGGGGAAATTATTAAAGCTGGAAATTTCAATCCTGCTTTACAGAATGTGAAGAATAAATATATTACTGTATATGTGCATATATAATTAAATTAAGTCATGCTACTTAAGGGCATATTTATATTTTTCTTGCATCAGTTATTACGTATGCCTAGGGTAGTTACTGAAAAAAAAAACACTTTAAATCTGTATTTCCTAGGAAATCTGTATTTCCTGTCTTGAAACAAAAAGCAACATGTTAAAACCACAAAATACAGTAAACATTTTACTTTAAATTGTTTTGGTTATCATTTTAAATGATACATTTGTTGTTACAAAATCATTTCTAGGTATTACAAGTTGGTAGATTCATATTAGTTTTGGTACTTAAAATTTCAAAATGATAGCTCAAGCACATTAATTGCCTTTTGAAATAGAAATTTCCTGGGAGGGAAATTATATATATTAGTCAGGTGTACCTTAGTGTATTTGAGATAATAAGCAGATCCTTTCCTGAAAGTAGATATAATTACAAAGAGGTTAGATGGTATTTATCAGGTTATTTTCTATCCTGAATGGAGAAAATGAACCTGAAAGTGGTAAATACTATAATGGTACATAAAGAGCAGTAAGTGGTGCTAAAATATACACCAAAAAATTCACAATTTTTTACTCAATTATATTGAATTGACCTTATTACTTTGGTTCTTTATTTCTGAATAGAAGTGGATAATGCAGGTGTAGACAGTGATGTATCCTGTGCTCTTGAACATTTCAGTGTGTTCTGAAGATGGTTTAGAGTGGCAAGCTAAGATTTAGGTAGGGTCTACATTAGTATCCAGCTATTTCATTCATTTTGAGTGGCTGTCTCAAAAAATGACCTTCTCTAGCTGGCATGTAAACATTTGAAATATAAGTTTTAACATTACATTAAAAATATAAGAGTTTACTCATTAAAATGGGCATGTTACTGGGAGGTGGAGTTCTTTTAGTCCAATTTGTAATCTCAATTAGCATTTCAGCTTTGTTTCCTTCAGGAGGAATTCTCCAACTAGTCCTGGCTCCAAGATGGTAAAGGCTTCTCTAGTTCTGCATGATCATGACTCCACTGGGTCACATTGAGAGGCTCTAGCATCACTCATCATTGTTACAGGAGGGGAAATTTTTGGGAATTAATCATCCCTCATGATGGATCCCAATAATTTTCTGAAAAGTTGAGTAAACTGATGTAAGATATAATATCCCAATAATTTAACACAAATATCAATAATACACATCCATAAGTTTTCAATGCTTTGCGTTTATACAACACAAATGAAAACTAGAAGGTTAAATTTAATCTGTTGTGATAAATCATTTGTAACTGTTGACTATTGCTTGGGCTCTCGTTAAACTTCCCTCAGGATATGACTTGTATGTATTTTAAAACATATTTGTTACTAAGCATACATATCATTTGCTATTGAGTGTATATATTACTTGAATTACTTTTATGATAATATAATGACTGTTGCCGAATTTATTTTAGGGAGAAGAGTCCATTCATATTAACTATTGTAGAAACTGAATGGCAATATTTTCGTATGGGACCCCATGCCTCATTATAGTTACTTATAGTTATTTTAAAATAACATTTCAAAAATAAATATATAAAAAAGATGAACATTTTATCTCTGACATTAAGCTGTACCTGGATTTTTACTCCCGTAAGACAAGATATGTGAATGTCAGAATGACTTGGAAGATTTGATCCAGTCACATAATCTGGTCCAGTAATTCCTTTGAGTGGTTCTTCCTTTAGTTTCTTTAATAAAGTTGCATAAACCATTCTTTGTGAATCAGAAGGGGGTGTATATGGTGATTCCTCTGATGATCTATATTTTCAACAAATATTAAATTTTCATTTTTATAGACTCACAGAATTATTAAGGTTTAGATTAGAAATAGTCTCTAATGATTATTTAGCTCCCCTTCATAGATGGAGGAAATCAATGTTAGATTTAAGTTAAAGGAAAACAAAAAACTTACAAAAGGCAGGAAAAAACCACCATTATAAATTATTACTGAATATATGCTAAACAAATCAACATTGATTCATTCTGTGAAAACTGATGATACCATGCACATTTTACAACAATTCTATCACATTAATTTCCTTCAGTATTTCAATTTTTATATTATATCCACTCACCGGTTGGTGTTGGGCTGTGTGCAAGCTCTCCATGCATTCAGTTCCTCAGAAAGATGTTCAATTTTTATGGGAACTGATACTTTTTGACGTTTTAATAGCTGGCTGAAATGTGAAAAACAAAAATCTGGCATAAAACTTAGAAGAAATAGCAAGGGTATTTTGAATAATTATAATTTTAGATTTAATTATTGTTCAAAAATGTACATATCACTATATGTAGTTATGTACAAATATATACACACACAAAATGTACATTGTGTGAATGTGTATATATACATATGCGCATTATGTATAACACACATACTTGTATATTTAGCATTTACATCACTGGCAAATTCAAGATGCTCTAGAAACATTGGTTACATAAATTACTGTGTCAGTTAATAAATGAACAGCATAATGTATGGGGAATGGTTATAGATTAGCTGAGCAATGTTGAATAACAGCCAGAGTGAGAGAGAACACTTAATTATCACCCTGATCAATTAATCCTAGACAACAGAAATCTAATGGCACCATTACAAGACAGAATGTAAAAAGAATGAGTAGACTTGAGAATGAAGGTTAATTCTGAGCATACTAAATTTGAGACTGGAGCTTAGCAGGCTGCTGGAGTACACCCATAGGAGCTTGCAGAGCAGGTTAGCCTGGTATAAATAATGAATTATCTTCATAGAGGTGGTAAGTGAAGCTAAAAAATGGTGAGGTTTCTGGAAGACAGTGTATGGAAAGGAAAGGACAGAGAAGAGTGGAATGGGGGCAGGAAAGAAAGGGAAGAAGATGAAAGGATGAGAGAGAATAAACTTTTGGGGAACTGCACATTTAGTGCATTAGGGAAATAAGCATAGGTAGCAGACAAGACAATAAAGATGGAATTGTCAAAGAGAAGTTCTTTAAAGTTAAGAGTTCTTAAAATTCTTTTTTAAACATTTTTCATTTAACTTAGACATATTCTCTCAAGTGCATCCTGCCTTACAAATAAAAATCCTTTTTATTCTTGATATTAGTTTAAGCAACTATTTCTGGTCTCTTTACTTTCATCACTATTGAGGCTACATTTAGCTGAATACATTTCATTAAACATTAATTCTGTGATACATCCTATTGTATCTGCAATATCTTTTAATATTATTAGAACTATTTGAATTTTGGCTCTGCTGCCTGCATAGAAACAGGTTTTTCCTTGAGTATCCCAATAGTAGTAGGTCCATCTTACTGTTTAGGTTGCACTAGGTAGCAGTTACTTCTTCATCTATACCAGAGAGTGATGTAGTCAGGAATAAGAAAGGTATTTCTCTCAGCATCCTCTACCTCATCTAAAGGGTACTCAGAAAAATTGCTTATCCCAGGGCTCTGAGCATCCAGAACTAAAAAGGTCACCTACTGTGCAATTTAGCAAACTAATAGATTTTAAAATGTATTTTTATGGAAGGGACCATGAATTTTGAGTATAACAGGTTTTAAGCATAATGGCTGAAGTTCAGGAAGCTGCTAGAAAATGCAGAAGTCTTGGCTGATAGGTAGATTATAACGGAATGTAAAATAATAGATTACCTGCTACTCACAAATTCTGTTTACTTTGCACTTTTCTATGAAGGAGATTGGAAAGTGAATATACCCAGTCTCCAAGATCATTTTAAAAGTAGAGTCACAAAATTAAGGACAGTGAAATGTATGCATGAAGCCCTGGGAGGACTTTCCTTCCTGCATAAAATTGCCTTGTTGAAGAAAGCTCTTTGAAGTCTTTAACCCTTAACCTCTCTTTCTTTAGAGTGTAGACATAATTAATGCAGGGCTAGCAGCTATCTTGTAACATAAAAAACCTATACAAGGAGAAAGAAGCCAAGAATGTCAGAGTTAAAGGAAGGAAAAAATTCATGGCAGTCCTGGAATGCCTGTGTAAAGTTTCTTGACACATAAGACCAATAAACCCTATGTGCTTAAGCTAGCATAAGATTTCCATCATTTATAGCCTAATGCATTTTAACTCATGTATTTAATTGTGGCTTTCTTAAAAAGCGCAGGCTGAGTAAATAAACAAATGCCTTCTGCCACTAAACTATTTTAGCAAAAATAATTTCTCTAATTTCATGATAGAAGAAGAATTTTTTCCTTTACCTTGTATACTCATAAAGTGCTGGAACAATGCTTTGGTACTGTCTCCTGATAGCCAATAATGCACCAATATAACCACATAATATAAGCAACTCATTTCGAGCTCTAAAAGAGAATATATATATTTCAAATTCTACAATTGAGGCATAGAACATTACTTTTGTATATATTTCCTGGATATATTTTTCTGTATATATATTCTGTTATATATATATATATATATACACACACACACACACACATTCTGATGCATAACATAACAAAATGTTTAGAAAATTTTCTAAACTTGAGGGAGAAAATTTATTCTTCAGTTAATAATTCTTATTCAGGGCAAAGAATATCTACTGCATTTCCTGCAGGGGAACCGGCCAGTGTCCAGGCAACAGAGTCATCTTTCATAACTATTATAACAGACAGAGCCCCAAAGCCTCTCTTACAAATTATGCCTAAGTATCTGAAGGCTTTAGTTATATGATAATGTTTTTAAATGGTACTTGAATTTAGGGATGATGTCTAGATTTTACTTACTAGCACTTGTATTTCTTTCCCCAGATGCTAATATAATATAAACAATGGATATTTAATAAATATAAGCACTAGTTTCTTGAGGACTCGAGGTCCAAAACTTCTGGATGTTTTGAATTAGCCTTTTTTGAGCTAGGAGTGTGTGTGTGTGTGTATAGGTGTGGATATACACATAAATAATATATACATATATATACCAGATATTACTAAATGGGACTGTGAATATTTAATTCATTAATGTCTGTATATTTTAAAGAATATAACAAAAATATAATTATACTTTTTTTTCTGTAAGTACAGCTGTCTGTCCAAGAGGATCCTATTTATTGATAAAAACACCAAAAACTGGAACCATTTAAAAACATTTCATTGATTCTCTTGTATTTTAGAGAAAAAGTACTCACTCAGTACATGTATGCAAGACTAAGTTTTCAGTACGAATATAACTCAATAGGTCAAGAATGGGGTAAATGGTCTCCAATGTCCAATTGGAACTACTGAGGTGTTCTGGAAGAATAAAATCAAATACAAGACTCTCTGAATAATAATGTCAAAATTTGTTTATCTAATTTTTAACTTACATAATTAATTCTCTAATGGTTAATCCAGTCTATCTGTCTATCTTATTTTCTAGATCAGAAGTAGTTTTCTAGTCACCATCTCTCAGGTCTCTACATCATATTTTTCATTTTAAAATTCAGGATGGTCAGTGTTTGATTTTAAGGCTGATTGTCAAGATGAATGAACAGATTAGATAAATTGAGTAGATTTTCAATTTACATTACTAAACTTACCTTTGACAAAGTCAACACCAATAGGAAGAGCTTTTTCAGGTTCTTGACTTAGTAAGTAATACTTTATAGTTTCAAATACATTGCCATCTGCATGGGCTGTCTCAGCTAACTGCATACATTCTTCTACTGTGGGGAGTTTGCACTAGGAAATAATGAGAATGTTACTAAGATTTATAGAAACAGCAATGGTATAAATACCAAATATTTACATATACCTGTTTTACTTACTAAAGTTGCCAAAATAGATGTAAATAAAATTATTTTAATAAGAGCATGTGTGTATAGAAATATATTTAAGATATTTAAAACTAAGATATTTAAAACAATTTTTCAGATCTAAAGATAACAGATCTATCTTTAAGATCTAAAAACAATAAGCTCCATCGGTAGTTTTTCATCAAATATCTTATAAAAGAGGTAGAATTGAATTGTTCTGATTGTAATATTGAAATTAGTAACTACAAATGCAACTTAGCAGAAGATACTGAAATCAGTTTTTTATAATAAATATACTGACCATTGTCAAAAAGTACATTAAATATAGTAAAACATTGAAGGTACATCGTTACATGTGTTCTACATTATCATTTCACATTATCATAACCAAGTGACCTTATTTCAAAGAGGCTAAAAATGTACAAGTTCTAAAATCTGACATTTTGAAATGCCCACAAAGTTGAGGTTTTGGTTCATGAAATTTTATTATCACAAAATGAAAAATTACATTCCTATTGTTTTTCTGCTAAAACCACTCTGGTTCTCCTTCAATTAAGTTGTTCTGCTACCATAATGTGAATAGTGATTGTTACCTTTTATATGAAGTTTCCATGTTTTTGAGTTTTTTAAAGCTTAAGAATGCTAAAGTCTGGCCTAGTGCAGGGGCACATGCCTGTAATCCCAGTGACTTGGGAGGCTGAGACAGGAGGATTGCGACTTCAAAGCCAGCCTCAGCAATGGCGAGGCTCCAAGCAACTCAGTGAGATTCTGTCTCTAAATAAAATACAAAATAGGGCTGGGGATGTGGCTCAGTGGTCAAGTGCCCCTGAGTTCAATCCCCAGTATGCCCCCCAAAAAAAGGATGCTAACGTCTGTTTCTAAGTAACATTGATAGTTTAATGCTTTTTCAATTTATTTATTTATGCATTTATTTAAGTTACATATTTCCCATTGTTTAAAACCTAGACTGAACATTTTAGATCTTTCAATATCTAAGAAAAAGTACAAAAAACTGAACTAAGGGGGCTATCACATATACAGCTTTACATATTGCTTATTCATGAATGGACAATAATTTACTGAGCAACTAATATGGGCTAGGTATTCTGCCTGGCTAAATAAAATATTTTCTATCTTAAAATTCCTAATATTATATGTTAACATGTTTGAGTATAGTTTTTAGCATTACTTGCTAAATTGTTCAGAGTTATTAACACCTTTACAAATACTAGTCTTTCTAAAGAGGTACGAATAAAGTCTGACACAGAGTCTAGTTATATCCTTTTAGAACGTGGGATGAAGATGAGGTAAATACTACTCTTGCCCCTATTATCAGGGTCAATGGTACAAGTTACAGTCAGATAAGATAAATAAGTTCTGGTGTTCTATTGCATAACAAGATGACCATGGCTAATAGAAATATATTGTAAATGTCAAAATAATTAAAGGAAAGGATATTAGATATCTAATTACTACAAAGAAATGATAAATATTTGATAATGATAATATTATCATTACTACGAAGAAATGATAAATATTTGAGGCAATATGCTAATTATTTTGATTTAATTATTCCATAGTATGTACATGAATCAAAATGTCACTTTGTATCCATAAACATATATAATTTATTTGTCAATTAATAATAAAACTATACATAAACTTAGATAAGTCATTTAACCCCTCTAAGCCTTGATATTAATCACTTGCCCCAGAGGATATATGTTGGCATACATTCAAATAATATACAATAAATGTAAGTTATATTGAAAAGAGCCCTCTTGCCTCTTTCCACACACATTTTAATTTCAACATAAAATAGCTTTTAGTTATGTTAACAAAAGCAAAGCACAGCTTATCTCAAAAAGTAATTCAAATAATATAAAGTGTTTAAGAGTTAAAATTTCCCATAATATCACAACCTACTGGTAATTCTGGACATTTATTCTTTTACCAGTGGTTTCCCTGATACCATGCATACACAAACTCACATACACACATTTTACCAACACACATTCACTCACATGCACTTTTGGTCTGTCTGTATTAACAATACTCAATTGAGTATACATTGTTGAATGAATGTGAACATTCACCCACTGGGGGAAAACTCAAGACTCAAGTAAGTGAAAAAAACTTAGTTATTTTAAAAGTTAAGGATAAGAAAATATTTTATTTATTTTTTTCTTAAACAGGAATTTTCTAAAGTATATAAATAATACACATGGTTATTTCAAAAATGAAATCATATGGCATGTTGATAGTTTTGTGATATTTCTCTTTAACTGCATTTTAAAGCCATCTTCTCATATCAACAAAAATAGGGACTCATGGTGTTTTAATGGATTAATAGCACTGAGTACAGAAAGGTACCATGACATATAAACATTTTTGCTGTTAATCATTTTTGTTGTTTTGTACATAACATGGGCATATAGATTTCTATGTTCTGCAAATAAGTATTTTTAAAGCACTTTAGAATGATGCATATGAATTTCATTAATTTTTAAAAGATCTTGAATTGTCTATTAAAAAATGTACACATACCTTCAGGTGCAAAGTAACACAGTGGAAAGGGCTTGGGATTTGGAGTTGGACTTGTTGAAGTTGAAATTCTCACTACACTTTTAACTATTAGGCAAGTTCTTTCTTTCTCTGAGTTTATTTTTTGTAAAACAGAATAATATTACCTATCTTTTATAGTTTCATGAGACTTCAGTAATATACAAATATATGTGAAAATTTAGAACAGTAGCAAGCATACAATAGAAGCTCAATAAATATTATTTCTTTTTGTTATACTTTTGGGGAAGTTTTAAGTATCCCAAAGGGATATTTGTTTTTCTTCATGTATCTCTATTTGCTTGAACCTGAAATTTATTAAATTATCACACTGCATTACACAATGATCATCACCTTACCTTCTCATGAATATTATTTATTTCTTCCATAGACCCTGGGTAGAAAGCACAGAGTTTTACTAAATGTAGTTCATTATCAGGAATCATCAGGAGAAGATCGGCTGCCAAATTCCTGTTCACATAAAAAAAGGGGATGAAGTCATTGAGGAAATTATATAAAAATAATATTTATAATGAGTTCAATAGTAGAAGACTCAGATAATGTACTTTTCTTGTTTTTCAATTTATACAAAATACTAATTTCCCAGTTGATCATGAAACTCCTATAAATGTAAGGTTACAGAAAACAGAATGTAAAGGATAAATGTATAATCAAATCACTAAATAATTTTAAAAATCTAAACTTTACATACACAAGTCCTTACATATTTATAACCAATATTATTATTACAGAATAATTTTCTAATGAAATTAAGTAGTCTTGGATATGTTTTTGGAGCAAATCATAAAGCAAATTTTGTGAAAGCTTACTCTCATCAACTTTAGTATCTTTCCAAAAATGGAAAATTCTATTAGCAGTTCATTAAAATCTATAGAATACTTAGCTATTATAAGTTTAGACATTTTGGTATAATGCATATTTCTTAAGCTTTAAGAGGAAATTGAAGACGGATATGTAGTTTTTGTTAAAGATTGAATCAGTGGAATAAATCACTTAAGGGTTTTAAAAATGCAAAATGCTATGAACTTAACTGCCTTACACTGAAAACATTTCCCATTAAATCAGTTTTTCAAATCACTAGGTGAGGAGTTCTGGTTTGAATGCATCAAAACTGAGAAAACATCTAATTTTCAGTGGTTCAAGATGTTTAGATATCAAAAAATTAATATATATTTGGTATGACTTAAAATAGGGAATATTTCAGATGAGAATTTATAAAACTGTATACCAGGAGCAAAACTCTTCATCTTGTTTGTGAAAACTTCAGTAAATTATATATTGGTCATTTATTGCCTAATCAAGAATACAGAGTATAGAACAGAGATAGAGATGATTTTCACTTCTGATGTCAAATATAAAAGTTAATTAGAAAATATAGACCCACGTATACACACCACAACTATTATTTAAATTAGGCATACTCCAAGGTTTTTAGAATAAAAACTTTAGTGGGGTATCATAAAATTCTATACAAAATATTTTAATTCGAAATTCAACAAATAATTTTCTATATCATATCAATGGAGAATTGGTGAAAAATGACAATGTTTTTGCATATTATATTCTCCTAGCCATTTTGTCATTGAACATATTTCCCAAACTGCCAATATTTCTGTTACCATTGATCAGATAAATCTTTGAATATTTTTATAAGTTCCAAGTAAGATTACCTGTTATTGATAGAGTATGAATGGCTTTTTGTATTTTGTGATACCAATTCTTAACAGCAGTTTTAGATAGTGTTCATGATAATACTTTACCTCTCTATAAAATAGCTATACTAAAACTCAATTTAAACTTCTGCCAGCTTCAAACAAATCCTGAGTTTCTCGCATTAGAATTACAGACCAATATAGAGAAATTTATAGCAAGGCCAGCTAATTTTATTCATTCTTAGCTTCACTATTTTTTGAAAATTGAGTACACAGATGGAGGTGGTGAGTACGTATGTGCACATACCTGTGTAAGTATAAAATGACACAGAACAACAAAATTACCTAAACTCTTAAAATCTTACTATGAGAACAATTATTTATTTATTTTTTTAGCTAAATTAGCTATCTGGTATTGTAGAAAGGCATGGTTCATTTACTGTACATATTTTAAGTATAAAGTCATGAATGATTTTGTACCTAGGTTATAGGAGCTGTTCTTTATTAACTTGGTAGTTAGATTTTATATAAATTATATACATGAAAGGCATACTATAAAACAAAGTGAAATAGTTAATGAACATTTCTTAATATAGAGATAATACTTATATACTCAAAACAGTATAAATATTTTAAATTAAAAATGTCCTTTAAAATAAAGCTAATACCTGTATCCAACAGATGGAAAGCTAAAAAAATATTGAATGCAAATATTATAAATATGCGAATATCAAGAAGGATATTTATACCAGTAAATGTAAAAAACATGGGTTTTTTCATTTATAAAATTATGAACATTGTCTTTAAATCATGCAGCTATTTGTATTTGTTTTTAACCTGTGGAACTCACAGGTTAATAGCCATGAAGATTGCAGACTTCTTCTGGAAATCAACCTAATCACCATATAGTTCAGAATTTGAACTTTATCCTGGTTTCCATACATATCTATAGCTATCTAAAGGAAGAACTCTTGGTGGGAGAAAGTTACAAGGCAACAGAAGTTCATTTTTTTTAATAAAAAATATAGCTAGTTGAAAGACTTTAAGTATCTCTTTAATATAATATGCATTTGCTATGTTTTTACCTTCACTTTTAAAATATTCCATTTCATTAGATTTCATTATGGTTTTTGGCATAGAGTCAGCCATCTTTGTAAATAAATAATTTGAGTTAGCTTATGCTTTGGGATAGGTCTAAGTCAAGTTATAATAACTATGTAATTGACTATTATAGATCTTGACAGAAGATAATTTAATCCTTTCAGAGGATAGTCAGTATTAAATACACTTAAGTGTGAAGCTGATGGTGGGGTACTACCACATTTTGATAGGGAAGGGAGCTCCTACATTACTGTAAGAAGTGCATAAAAATTAGAATAACTATGGGATTCCAATTTGCTAAGAAACTCCTAGATCCCAACTGAAAATGAAAATGGAAAGTATTCTTTCTCCCCACCCCAAGTTAGCCACAGATTGAGATGGCATACAATAGTAGTAACTAAGAGCACATATTTTGGAGCCAGTTTATGTAGTTTTGAATCTCAGCTCTACCACTTACTAAGATACAGGCAAATCAATACTTCCCTCACAGGAGCTAGTGATTTATTACTCACAAAAAAGTGCTTAACATAGTGCTTGGCACACAGTAAGCAGCATAACATGTTAATTAGTCCTGATAAATAAGTTCATTCAGAAACTTCTTGAGGTCCTAAGTATTTTGTTGAAAGAGAAGATAAAATTCTGAAGTCATCTTTATTCAACAAACATGTATTGAACGACAGAAACCATCCCATCTTTCCTAATGATAGTCTGTCTGAACTAAGAACAAGAAGGCTCTGCAGATCTGAGTGAGAACTGCTTTGATCTAGATTTTCAGGTTTCCTCGGAATTCCCTGGGTCCATTTCTTAAAAGTATTTCAACAGTTCAGGGTGAGGACCTGTTCTAAGTCTTCATCAAAATGATATTTTTAAATTGGTTTTCCTTAGAAAAGTGACTTTATTTCCATGCCCTAAACTAGGAGACAAGATCTGACAAGAATAAGTACATAGATGCAAAGTTTCAAGGTGTGGAAATATGTGGTCTTGATGAACTTAAGAAGTGCACATTTGTTGTTTCCTAATTTTTGAGGTGCTGTAACATTACGTAACTACACCTGACTACTTCAGAAGGAGTCATGGTAGATTTCATTATATAACCATGGTAGTTCTCACCTGTCCCATCATTATATAGTGTCCTAATACATATTTTATCAAATGTAATTTATAATGCATATAATAAATGCATATAATCACTATAAAATTATCCTTTCAATTTGGAAGTTCTTACCATATTGGAATCATCATGCATTTTCTTGCCAGTAATTCTAGGGCATAGTGGGTTGCTGGTGCTGCAGATTCTCCTAGTACTATGCCCACACAGACTGCCAACTCCAGTTCATTTCCACGAATCAGGTATGCCATAGCAAGCTTGCTCAAGAAGAAAATAATTTCTTCAGTTGCAAAGATGTTGGGTAGGATCATCATTCCCCTCCAAGCTCATAAAGTAGATAAAGTAGTATTAACCTATAAATCAATTATTCTTATAAAGTATTGTTATATTCCTATATAGTAGCTACATAAGAGTAATTGCGATTTTCAAATGAAAAAGTTGATGAGACATATGATAAATTTATTCTATCAGGTTAGAATTGAAGACTTTAGAACCCTTGCTCCTATTTTTGCAATTAATAATACTCTGCTATGTCCTCAAAGTATCCTTCAGTCTTTCAGGAAAAAAAATATAAATTCTTAAAAAGTCTGCAAGAATGTACAACAATGTTAAATTATTCCCTAAAGCCAATATATCTAAGGATAAGTACAAAATAGAACCTATGTATTTTCCTTTTTACGTGAATGGGTCAAGTGAAATGTGCCGTAAAAAGATAATTTGTGAAGAACATATGAAAATATACTTAAAAACAAGTGCTTCAATTTGTATCAGTTCTCATAATCCTAACAACTGCAAGTGAAATATGTAAGGTAGTCACTTTTTTAGAGGTGAGGACATCTGAGATTATGAGAGATTAAATTATATGCCCAAAGTCAGTATGTGACAGAAACAGAACTAAAATCTTTGAATTCCATGTCTAGTGATTTTTCCTTCACTGGAGTATCAACTCTCAACTATGATGAATTATTTAAAGCAAGGTTGTTAAAATAAATACCATGTTTTAAAAATCAACATAGTCTGTAGCATTTGTGTATGCTAATTTGGCAAATAATTACTCAGGTTTGGAAACATGCAAAACCAGATTTTACATAGAAGTCACTTTATCTTTCCCTTCAAACACCATGACACATCTAATGAGGTTCTCAATCACAAGTACCAATTTGAAATGTTGTACCTCAATATTATCTACAGCTAGATGGCAACATGCAGCTAGTACTGCTCGACCATCCTGAAAATACCATTCTGCGAGTTCTTCACTGACTTTGTGGAGAAGTCTAGAACAAAAGAAAAGAAATATTCTTTATTAATGTAAGAATTCCATCCTAAGTGTGAACTAATGTCCTTTTTAAGGGGGGATTAAGGGACCAAAGAGGATTTAATTTGACATCCTTGATTTAGGTCTAAGCTTTATTTAGAAAAAAATGTCAGGAAGGCAGTCTCTCCAAATATATGCTCTGATAGTCCTCTCCAGCTTCAGCTCCCACAACTCTAAAAAGAAAAGCCTGATTTTTAACTTGCCATTCTCTAATGGATAAATTATGACTCACATATAGAACAGTTAGCCTTAAAAGAATCACAGATTGAAATGAATTTTTTCAAAATTTAGGTGATGCCCAAGATATGACTTCTGTTGTGTTAGGTCTTAAAAATGCCAAGTTTAAAAATGAGCAAAGATCCAGGAATGACTACATGAGTCCCAGCACATTACTACTCATTAACATTTCATGATCATTCTGTAGTTTCTGAGTGTCTGAAAAGTTTATCTTATTGTCTAGGCCCTTAATAGGCACAAATAGAGGGGTGAGAAAGATATTCTAAGGGTGAAAAATTCTAATTTCTGCTTGGTTATTTTTAAAAATAACCAAATGTATGGACATCGTCCTTAAAAAAGAGGAATAAGTGTCATTCTATTCTACACACTGATACTGGCATCATGGGATCACAGACACCATGAGGATCTTATATATACCCATTTTACTGTGAGTCATCAAACAGCATGCCTTATTTCTACCACCTTGTCCTCTCCATCAGGTTTGATCAGTTTTTAAGTATTTAGATGCTTTGATTGCTTTCTCTCTACTGAAATGCATGCTACTTTTGTGGAAGCTCCATAAAATGCATGTAGATTGCATCTACATGCCTGACATTTTCTTATTCATCCAGAGTTGAAGGCTGTCATGGAATTCCATGTTTAGAAATGCAGTGGAATATAAGGCAACAAGTCCTCAGAGAAGGATGTGTTATATAACCTCAAAAACTCCTAAAGGAAACCAACCATAAAAAATACTGACCCAAAACAAAGAATAAATCACTTACTCATTAAAGTCTTCCTTGTAGATATCATCAGAATATGAAGCTCCTTTAGGTGTAGAGACATGCAAGTTTTGCAAATTCCCCTCACATGCAGCCTAGGGTTTAATTAAACCTTTAATTAATCTTTAGCTAATCATTGATAATGGACCAATTTAAGAATGTTGTTTGCAGCAAATCATAAAATCAAGTTTGAAGTTCATATGATTTGGAAAACAAAGCCCTTAGAATTTGAAAATAAATGAAATGTAACTCTATTGTGAATACCAACTTGAAGATTCAAGTAAATGATTACTAAAGAAAAGCTGTTCAGATACATGGTATATCACAGTGAACAGCACATTAGAGTTCAAAGTTCTGAGATACCTGCATGTTTAAAAATCTAAAATAAGTTCAGTATGTCCAGAACAAAGATAGTATAATGAAAATGTCAAAGCAGAAGGCTGGGGAGGTGGGCAAAAACCAACCCATCTATAACTGTCAATCACATGCCTATGAAAACAGTATTCTCCATTCTTCAACCCCACACACCAAAGTATGTGGCTGCTATATTAATGTGGTTTTACCTGTGCAACAAGCAGAGCTTCTTTAAGCTGACCTCTTGACATAAAAAAATTTACTAGCTTTCTCACATCACCAATGGCTATGCAGTAAGGAATGACATCATCCTTATCTTCCTGAATTAATTGGTCAGCTCTCCTAATAAAATAAGAACATTTTTATTATACTATATTAAATTAAAGTTAAATATTAATTTCAGAGTTTTTAGTTGGATAGATACTTCCTGAAAGCATATCAAAAATTTGTTCAAATTTCATAAAGCTCTTTGGGACATCATTTAAACAAATAGATTTTATAAAGAATTCACATATAGAAGGCATAAAAGTTATATATAATACTATAGATATTTGTTAGCCCTTATAATACTATATTTTCATTATATTTTAATTATTTTTAAAAACAATGTGTTTATCTGAAAATAAGTTGTAAAATAGAAATATATGATTGTATATTTACTCTCAATTAGATTAATCAAATATGTGTGTCTACATAAAGACAGAATCTTAATGTGTTTTAGTAAGAATAACAATGAACAGAGAGCCTCTAAGTTGAAGTAGTTTAAAAATCATTAAAAAGGCTAATACAAAAACATAAATATTGATAATAAAATGCAAAATACTTTAAGTGCCCCAAGCAAGGATCTTTAAAGAAAAATTAATATTCTAGACATGTGAGGGGGAAAAAAGGGATCATGATCTTGGATACTGTGAAGGGTATACATGTATCTGTTTCTGTACATCTGTCTTTATTTCTCTCTGTACTCATCACTGTCTATGTGTGTCTCTTCCTTAGTCCTAGGTATTTTCTCCTCAATGTTCAATCTAGTTCATTCTATCCTTAAAATTTATCTCAAGGTTTGTTTCAAAACTAACCTTGTATATACACTAAAGTTTAATTTCTAATCTTCAGTTTGATAGAGGAGATGATTTTTATGTTGTTCATCTAACTTCAGTTAACCATCTCTAGTTCATAGACTCATCCAGGTACTCCTCAACAGCTTTTACCATGTGATCCTGACTTCCTCATAGTAGACATATGGAAAGAATATTCTATTCTTCTGGACATTTTGGAACCAGGGTCGAGAAACTTCCAATCAACCTCCCTGCATGACTGGCCTGAATATATAAAATATAAACCTCAGGACTTGTGGGGAGATCTTTTTATAACCATTACATGGAGTAAGAGCAGAAAAACATCAGGTATATGCTTTCAAAGATAAATGAAACAGAATTGGAAGCATTGCCTCCTCCCGTCCCTCCCACTGCCTCACTTAGCCCATTCTAAACTTGCCTCAGTCTCCTTTCTGCCCAAATAGCTCTTAAGGTCAATGATACCTTCCATATTGTACAGATTTCATTTTCGTGTTATCAAATCAAAATTTTCTATTTGACATTGCTATTAAAATCACAAAGCAATTTATAACTTAACATGTCAAATGAGAATTAAGGATCTTATGACACATTTGATTGAAATAATCTTCTAAGGTTCATTTTTTTTGGTTGTTTTTTTTTTTATTTTTTGTTTTTGAAATCCCAGTGAATAGCAACTGTTTTTCAAAACCTAAAACTAAGAAATTACTTGTGACACCTTCCTCACTGCTATTATCAAGTTCAGCTATTTTTAACTCCTAAATATGTCAAATTTTTCTACTTTTCTCCCTCTCCCCCATTACCACTTAACTGTGCCACTGTGGTCTCCTGACATGATTGTATTCATGCTGTTCAACTTGTCTCCTCATATTTGCTATTGATCTTCTCTAATCTGTGCTTGATACTTTAGCCTGTGTGAACTTTCAAACTAAAATTCTGGTCAGGTCACTTTCTACTATGTTTTAAAATTTTTAATGTCTTCAGTTGCTCATAGGATAAAAGAGAAAGGAAAAAGAAAAAGCTTAACATGTTATAAAAGCCCCTAAACATTTAGCTTCTGACTACCTTTTTTTTTTTTTTTTTATATTTTGTTTTGTTGTAGATGAACACAATATCCTTACTTATTTTATGTGGCGCTGAGGAACGAACCCAGCGCCCCACGCATGCGAGGCAAGCGCTCAACCGCTGAGCCACAGCCCCAGCCCCCTGACTACCTTTTCACTCTCACTTGGCATCAGGCCCAACGCTGGCTTCTGTACTCTAGCTAACTTAGCACCCTTTTAGTTCCTTCAGTCTGCTCCCTATTCCTGAGATACCTGGCTCTAGTCTGTTCACTGGGTGATCTTTTATATATTCTTTATAGCTCAGTTCAAATGCACCAGTCTAGGTCAGCTTTCCTCAGTTACAATATGTCTGAATATATACCATATTTTAAACTCATAAATACCTATAAAAAGAACAATACAATGGTATATTATTGGATCTTAGAAAAATATATAAACAATTATACAAAATACCAAATAATATTTACCTCAATTCTACAAATTATTAACATTGAGTGACTACATCTAAATGGCTTTCAACTAAGCTTTTGCTGAGGTTGAAACAATGTTTTATGAAATGTCTCTGTTGCTGTCCAGACTTTTTTAGTGAGTCATTGGGAGCAGTAACTTTCCTAAGTGTGTTTTGAGGGTATAGAAATCTATAAATATCTGGGATTCTGGGAGTCTAACAGTCTGAATGTGAGAGTCAGCCTATTGCTTAGCTTACTGTTTGGGACAGCAGGTGCTGAAAATAGTCTACTTTCCCAGTGCAACATGTAAGTCCTTCTGGATTTCATGCTTAGCCTTTGACTGGTTTTAAAGTCATAAAGCAACAGAAACTGAAGATTGCTGGTAGCTACCAGAAGCTGGGACAGAAGCATAGAATCGATCTTCCTCTGAGCCTCCAGTAGGAACCAATTTTGCCAACAAATTGATTATAGACTTTTTACCTCCAGAACCATGAAGGACAAATTTCTACTGTTTTATGGCACCCAGTTCGTGGCAACTTGTTACAGCAACCCTAGGAAATGGATACATCTGAGAAAAAAATCTTGTGGGTTTATTGCGTTCTAAAACAAGGACATTTAGTTAAGTTTTCTCAGTGGTCAATCCATTCTTTATCATCAGTACCTGCCTTATATCCAAGAGGAAATGGTGGAATTCAGTGTCTCCAGAGACAATATTTATGACTGTAGAATAGTATTCTACAAATGCTTGATAGCCCTCAGAAAATCTTTCTACTTATATTTCAATAGTGATATTATTCAGTAAGCATGTTTTCTGGTTTGTCTTTGCCTTCATGATATGGAGAAATTTGCCTTCCTCATCAGAGGAAAGAACAAATTTAAGAATATCAGAATGATTTGTAACCAATTTATTAATCTTCTATCAGTAGATAGAAAAATTCACATATTAAATAAGACAACATAAGAAGAAATCTCAAGAGCCCCTACCACATTTACATATTGCTTCTATTTTAGCATATGATTTAAAAATATCTACTTGGATGCAGATACTTGGTCTTACCTCTGCATTAACTTCTTCCAGTATTTCACAGAGACCCCTGGTGCAATTGACAGGGCTTTGTCCCACTAGGATCATAGGCAAGAAGAATAAAAACACACCTATTTTGATTATACTGTGTAATTCTTAACAGATTTTTAAATGAATTCATATTTATAATACAGAACTTTCAGAGTTATTGAATTTTCAGGAATATTTTTGTATTCTATTTAATGCATCCACACAGATTAAATATTACCATGTTGTAAAATAAAACCCGTGAAATTCTAATATTTAGCAGGGGAAGTTCAATTCCAAACCTAGAGAGAGAGAAAGAGAGAAGGAAGCAGAGCTAGAAGCAGCAAAAGAGGGAGAGACAGGAAGGAGATGGAAAGACAGTAATTAAGGAGCACAGTTTGAAAATACTATAACTCATATGCTAACACAACACACCAAAATAATTTGCTCCACGGTGTTTATGTTCAAAATAATACTGAAATTTTAAATTTTACTGTTATTTGTATTGACAAATATACCATTTACTTCTATTTTTATTCTTTTCATACTCATTTTTATAAAATTTATTCTCATTTCTATCTTCATAATCAATAATTGTCCTATTTTAAAAACTAGACTGCTATTGAGGAGCTCATTATTCAATCAAGGTCAATTATTACTTATTTGAAAGTATGAATCTTGCTAAATTCAAGTCTTAGAAAGGAGATAAAGAGACAATATTCTGAAATAATCACTACACATATCAAAACTTTCATTTTAATTAAGGCTTTCCAAACACTGGGGTTCTACTACAATTAAGCCTCAAAAATTGGTAATGAACTTAAAAATAACATTAATTTTTAAATAGTTCATTTTTGAACATACATATTTAAAATCATGTTAGCTGAAAGATACCCTATAATAAGTTCGTTGGAGAAATATGTCTTTATTATAGTAGTGGAAAATGGAAGAAAAAAGTTGAAATGTAGATTAACTTTGAATCCACCAAGCTCTCAATGAAAACATATCAGTTCTCTCTGATATGTGGATGCTAACACAAAATGGTGGGTAGGGGAAGAACAAGTTCAATGGATTAGATAAAGGGGAATGAAGGGAAGAGAGGGGGGATAGGAATGAGAAAGACAGTGGAATGAATCTTACTTAACTTTCCTATGTACCTACATGAATACACCACAGAGAATCTCCACATCATGTACAACCAAATTAGAATAAGATAAACTCCATATTTGTATAATTATATCAAAATATACTCTACTGTCATGTATAAATAGAATAACAAAATAAAAAAGTGAAAAGATGAAATGTTTTCCTAACCCATAGTTTTAAGCTTATTGCAATAGAAATTATTCTTAAGGAGTGATTATGAAGTTAGAAGCATACCTGTATTTCTAAAAAAAACTATAAACACAGTTCTATGAATCTTAAGTCCATCAGTGAATCTATACAACAGTAAAAATTAAGCTTCTTAAGAGATACCTAACTGAGAAAGATTTTGAGTTAACATAGTGTAATATATATATATATATATATATATATATATATATATATATCTCCAAATATAAAGCTTGGAAAGGTTAAGAATTATACTGTTCTACCAAAATTCAAAATTCATTCATTCCTTTTCTCCTTGGCTTTTGTTATATTTTCTTCTTAATAATGTGTTGTTAAAAAATTTAACTTTTAAGTCAAATCTTTATGTGATAAATAAAATTTTTATATCACTCTAAATTAAACACATTAAATTTACAATACCTTTTCACTAATATTTTAAAGGACATATTTTATGTCAAGTAGTAATTCTTTGCCTCTAAATATGTGGGAAAGTAGAAAAAGTGAGTTAAATTTAATTTTGATATATTTTAATGTAATTGCATTGTTTAGTTTTACTTCACATTATTTGTAAGTATTCTTCAAATCACACTTTGTAATTACAAAATGAACTAACTTAGAGGCTGTAAAAATGATAATTGTGTCCATGCCATTCTAACTTTTTGTTTTAGCAGAGTAGGTGGGTGGGTGGAGAACTTTTATTGAGCTAAAATACATTTGCAGGAAAGGGAAAAGATCAATGAATTTTTACAAAATGTATCTACCATATAACTTGCACCCAAGATCAAAGAAACAAGCACTGCAACCTGTGTTCCACTGTACTCAATACCTACCTACTAAAGTTAACTATTGTCCTGAATTTTAATAGCATAGATTAATTCATTTTTTGAAAATTTTTTTCTATTGAAGTAGTCTTCTATAAAAATCGTGATATGCTTTCTTTCTCAGTACCCTTCACCAGATGACCCTCAATGAAAACCCCTCTCTGGTGAGTGTGGAATTTAGTCATGACAGAATTTATTAGCAAGAGGATTTTACTGCATGCAAATTAGCCAAATGTGGTTTCATGGCAGTGATTCTCAAACCTCAGCATGCATAACAACCAGGAGGGCTTACAAAATCAGATTATTGGGCTCCATCCCCTGAGTTTATCATTCTGTAGGCCAGGGGTAGGACTTGCATGCTTATTTTATTAACTATTGTCCTAAGGTATATAGCTAATATCAGACTGCCAGGAAATTAGTTAGATCTGAAAAAAAAAACAACAAGCTTCATATTTGAATTCTTAGTATTGTGTGGTTTTTTTAAATACCTTTATTTTATTTATTTATTTTTATGGGGTGCTGAGAATCAAACCCAGTGCCTCATGCATGCAAGGCAAGCTCTCTACCACTGAGCTACAATTCCAGCCATTAAGTGTATTTTTAATACTTAGAATACTACGGTAAACTCGATCATTTTGCTTTAACAGCACATTACCTCTCCAAGTTCAACCATAAGTTCACAGTATCTCTGAATTTGTCCTAATCTCAAGTGTATTTCAGCAGCTTCCTTCAGTCTTTCCTCTTTAGTAGGTGCACCAATACCACCACCAAATTTAGACATCTTGACTGTTGTTAGTTCTTGGGCTTCAGACTGGTTTAAAAGAAAATCAAAATTTTAAAATTTTGTTATATAAGAGCTGGATATTTTAAAAGCACATAGCACTGGAAATTACATATTAAAAATAATCTGTTTCTCTTTGAAATATTATACTTTTTAAATTTTTTTTTAAATATTTTGTTTTAGTTGTAGATGAACACAATATCTTTATTTATTTTATGTGGTGCTGAGGATCAAACCCAGTGCCTCACGTATGAGAGGCAAGCGCTCAACTGCTGAGCCATAACCCCAGCCCCTGAAATATGATACTTTTAATTTAATTTTATTTTTTACCAGGGTTTGAACTCAGGGGTACTCGACCACTGAGCCACATCCCCAGCCCTATTTTGTGTTTTACGTAGAGACAAGGTCTCACTGAGTTCCTTAGCGCCTCGCTGTTGCTGAGGCTGGCTTTGAACATGCGATTCTCCAGTTTCAGCCTCCCACCATGCTGGGGTTACAGGCATGTGCCACCGTGCCTGGCTGAAATATGATAGTTTCTAAACACAATATTTGGTGTGTGCATGGAGGTGTGGGCTGGGAGAGAAGTTGCATCCTGTTAACACTCTCCAGGTGTTGCAGGTAAGTGAAAGAGCAGAGATCAAAAGTAAAGTGACTTACAAATGATAAAGATCTTGAATAAAAATTAAAAAAACATCTTGAATGAAAATAAAAATCACTGGCTCTCTTTGGCCCCTGTATTGTCAATATATTTTTCAGCTGTAATCATTAGGTGTTCAGTTTGTGACTGAAGAAAATGCTTCCTCTTTATGAAAATAATTCTTCCTTGTGACCATCAAGTCCACATTCATGACATCATTCTTTCCATGCTTCAACAGTTAACTGCTGGTATTTCATTAAAAGTAACATAAAATATCTCTTCTTTTTTGCCTCTGTACAGGTTTTGTTGTTGATATTATATATTGCCCTAGTTATGAGGTGACTAATAATCCTGTACTAAAATTCATTAAAAGCTACAATGTGATCGGTTTTAATAAAATGTATCCCAGCATACATACAGTCTTAGATTCTCTGAAACTAAAAATCATAGTACTCCATATGTCACAATAATTTTGCAATTGCAGAAAGATAAAGCATTTCAAGTAGTTTCAAGTGAACTTTAAAGAATATCATGAGATTTAACCTACGAAAACTATGGGTGCCTTCATCTGTTCTCAAATAATTCATACTCTCATGAGTTTTACAGAAAATTCATCTCCTCAGTGTTCATTTATTTTAGTTTAACAATCTAATCATATAAATATGGATATAATTTATATGATAAGAGTAATCACATAACAATGTAATTAATCACATATTAATTGGATTAATGTGATTACATTAATCATAACATATAATGTAATTACATTAATTACATATTAATGTAATTTTCCTACATTAATAGTGAAAAGGAAAAAGTTTCTTGAGTATATTTGCATACTTTACTTACTGTTCTAAATTTAACCAGGTGCTTCAAATGCATTATTCCTTTGCAGTAGCTCTGAGGAAGTAAACTATCATCTTGCCCTTTTATCACAGCAACCAAGTTCCATAAATTGTCACTGCCACCTGGAGGCTAAAATGTTGATATAGAATAACCAAAGGAAAAATAAGTGAACAAAAATTCTCTCAGCATTTTGCATCTTCAAAAATATTGTAATGTAGATTCTATGTATTGAAAATTTAACCAAATAATAAGTATATACTATATCATTTATTCCTTTTGATCTTATATTTGCTTTCTTATAATATAGAGATTTTATTAAAAGGGACCCACTGAATTAGGATAGTGATTTTAAATATATGACAACTTACAGTCTATAGTTGTAGTGATTCATTTTGTCTAAAGGGTCACACTTAATTCCTATAATACTTACTGATAAACATTCTGAAAACCATCTTAATTTTTTCACTCGAGGATTACCCGTTAGTTTTTCTATTTCCTGTTTAATATCTCTTGACACTTTACCACACAATAGAGGAGGAGTGCCTTGTTCTACGGCACAATCTGAAGAAGAGAGAAAAAGTTTCCTATATTATCTAAAAATAAAAATATTACTTAATAATAAAATCTAATGCATGCATATGATCAATACCAGTATTCCCGATTATTTCTTCCCAAGATCTGTCTGCAAGAATATTTATTTGTAAAGGAGTGATTAAAGGTGTTAATGTCCAGATTCTCACTGTAGAATCACGAGAGCAAGAAGCCATAGTGAAGGGGCGACTTGGATGGCATGTTAAACCTGATGGAAAAAATAAACCTATTTTAACTAAAGTAAACTTTGAAAAAACTTATTTATATGTGTTTCTTAAAACATCTACAGAAATAGAAGTTATAAAGAAGTGTGAATAATTGAAAGATTATCAGTTTCAACCTTCTACTTGTTTTTAATTAATATGGTTGGCATAATAGATTTAATACATTATTTAGTATATTCTGTAATATGAATATAAAATTGAATAATTATTAGAAAGCAAATATTCCTGTGTGAAAATGCTGAAATTATATTTCAATCAGATAAGCAGCAAGTATACAGTAATACCAATAGGGCATATAGTACCTATGAATTAATGGAAGAATAGATGAAAGCACTAGTTACAAAATGAAGACAGATTTGTAGCTATCTCAATTGAGAATATAAAAGATAGGATTCTCTCCTACATGCAGTTCCACACTGCCTCAGCTGGAAGGCCATTGGGCTAAAGCATATAGGTCTGAATAACTGGATTTGGGATACTTTCTCTAAGGAATTTCTTTTGAATTCTTATTCATCTACTTAACTCCCATGGAATTTTGTGAACTAGAATAAACAAATACAACTGAGAGTAAAGGGATATGCAAAAGATATGTAACCTGATTTTCCATACCTAGCTCAATTGTACTAAAAAAACTTGGTATTATGTTTTTAAAAAATTTCCCTTAGTATCCAAAAATAGAGGAATGACTAAGTTTTATCTATTCTTTTATTAATTTTCTTTTCTGCAACTTAACTCTGAAATTATGGAAAGGGAAGAGGGAAAATTTGACCCGGACATGTTTATATATGCATAGGTATATGTATGCACTGTGTGTGTGTGTGTGTGTGTGTGTGTGTGTGTGTACACAGAAACATACACCAGCAGGAAAAGAAAATGCTAATAGACATCTTCTGATAATTTCTGATGACTTCTTCAATTATCTTTTGTATATTCTGATATTTTAATAATAAACATATTTTCTAATGAGAATTTTTTTTTCAAAATGAAATTCTGTAAAACTTCTTTAAAAATATACTGCTCAGAAATTATAAGCATCATTAATATATCAAAATAACAAATATGTGAAAAACACTTTACCGTATACATCTGCACCATGATCATATACAGTATCCAAACAAGTTCCTTCCCGAGTGTCCCACACTTTTATAGTATAGTCCCAGCTGCCAGATATTAGTAGATATGGAATCTCAGTATTCCACATTAATCCCCTCACTGGTGCAGTGTGTCCACTAAGAATATTTATGCAAGCATCTTGAGTATAATCCCAGATTCGAACAGAACTGAAATAGAATATTATGTATATAATTCAAATTATAATTTATCCAAAGAATTAACATTCTTAATGAATCATAATGATCATTTATTAGCATACCTGAAATGCATTTTATGCTTCAAGATATATCAATTCTCTTTGTTATAGCAAAGGAAAATGAATATTTATGCCAGACTTTTCCTATTCCAACATTTTTTGTTTTCTTTTACTGGTCATTTATTACTGATAATATATATATATATATTGCTTTAAAAATTATATATGAAAAAGTTTCTCTCTTTAAATAAAATATCCAGAACAGATATAACAGAAGAGAAACTGTGACTCATAACAGAAATATAACATGAAAATACATGTATGATGATGGATATTATTTGAAAAATAATTCTAAATTTATGTTTTTACCTATATAGTAAATCATTCCTTCTCGGCTTTGATCAGTAAAATAACTTGCTTGGTCAATGTAGAGTCAATCTCAGACAAGTGAAAATTTAAATGTAAGTAGGTTCATGATATTACTTGAATCTATTAATTGCATGAAGTACAATGTTACTGAAATCAAAATTTGAACTCAATATCAATTTAAGACTTCCAAATGTTAATTTTTCTTAGACAATTCACAATAAAATTTTAGTCATAAATTATACCATCCTGACAATATCAAAATATTGGTATGTCAAAGGTTATATTGCACTGTAAAGGAGATACAATATATGCTTTTATTTCCCTAAGGCATATCTCTTTGTACTTTACATAAAAAGGCTCCATTAGCCTGGCACATTGGCGCATGCCTGCAATTCCAGCACTTTGGGAGGCTGAGACAGGAGAAATGCAAGTTCAAAGCCAGCCTCAGCAACAGCAAGAAGCTAAGCAACTCAGTGAGATTCTGTCTCTAAATAAAACACAAAATAGGGCTGGGGATGAGGCTCAGTGGTTGAGTACTCCTGAGTTCAATCCCTGGTACCAAAATACAGCAATAACAACAACAACAAAACAAACTCCCTTCATTCTCCTATTTTCCTAGTACAAGACAACAAAAGCAATCCTCCATATCCATGGGTTCTGCATCTACAGATTCAATCAAGTATGGAGAGAGAATATTTTTTAAAACTACATTTGTATGGAACATGTACAAAATTTTTTATTGTCATTATTTCCTAAACAATACAGTTCAAAAACTATTTACATATATACAATATAAATATATAGTGTATTGAATATTACAAGCAATCCAGATATGACAAAGTATAATTGGAACATGTCCATAGGTTATAAGGACTTCAACATTCAGAATTTGGTGTGCATGTGCTATCCTGGAACAATCTCCTATGAATACTCAGGGATGAACATATATTCAAATATATTATAACCTAAAATTTTTGGTGCTAGTTTCCTATTTATGTTAACATTTAAATGTTTCCATTTTGCTGTCATGCTTTCATAGATAAGAATATGCTAAATCGATTTCTATCCAACTAATCAAATGCTGTTGTAGGGAGTCACTAGAATGGGGTCCTTCCTTTCATGACAGTTAGGTTTTGAAGTCATATATATATATTTTCTGGACAAACATAAGAAAGGTTTTTAAATATCTCATATACAGAAAAATTATCTAGGATTCCCAGGTTGAGGTACAATATTTGTGATTTATTTTTTGGTACTGGGGATTGAACTCAAGGGTGCTTGACCACTGAGTCACATCCCCAGCCCTATTTTGTATTTTATTTAGAGACAGGGTCTCACTGAGTTGCTTAATGCCTTGCTGTTGCTGAGGCTGGCTTTGAACTTGTGACTCTCCTGTCTCAGCCTCCCAAGATGCTGGGATTACAGGTGTGCACCTCCACACCCAGCAGTATTTGTGAGCTACGCTGAATACATTAGTAATTAATGGTTTCCTTACATTTTTTATACTTTAGTTAAAAGTGCTAGATAAATTTAGTGAGGAATAACGATTATATACATTAACAGTGACTACTAAAGAAATAATCTTAGTAAAGCCTTTCAATTTTCATTATCATAAATGAGTAAAATGCTTAGTGCTGTCTTTCTGAAAATATTCTGTAGATAATGATGGAAGATTATGCCTTTTTCTGTATGGAACAGAATTTAGACATTGAAGTCTATGTTGAGAGACTGAAATAATCTTATAAATAAAATTCACTTTCACATGATAACCTTATTTGAAATAATATTTTAAGTAATAAACCACAAAAACATCATAATTGTTTCTTCAATTAAATTTGGATTTATGCCAAAAATTCATGATGAATATGCTTAATTATTCAATATTAAACCCATGGTTACTATGCACCCTGACTTGCACTGATAAAAAGCAAGATTTTTCTTGCCAAAATTTATCCCATCTTCAAATAATGGTTAAACATTCCCTACTGTATAAATGTATCTTTTTTAATATAAAATATTGACAAAATGTTAGAAACTGCCACAAGTAGAGAAAAATGTTCTTTTCATGCTAAAATTTATGATCAGTTTTTATTCCAATCCTGATGAAACAATATAGTTGGTTTTCATATAAAACATAGGAACATTATTAAAAACTCTTCTTCATATTTTATAAATTTTTTTCAGATCTTCCCTTTCCCTATGTATCTTTTAAAAATTTGTTTCTGTTAATTTTCTTGCTAGTAAGCTAGAAATAAGCATTCACAATAAGGAAAATATATAAGAAAATAAAAGTCATTACTACAATGATAATATAAGCATGGAAGAATTTAACTTATTTTTTGCTGAATTTAGTTTTAGTTGTTAGGTGCCTACTTTTTAAGCACAAATTTTAAATATATCCACATATAGTTTGATCATATAAATACGTGCATCTCTGGGAAAATATGTTTATGATTTTAAGGAATAGAAAAATAGAATCCAAAAATACATACCCATCATCAGATCCACTGCAAAGAATTCCTTCTCTCAAGGGAGACCATTTAACATGGAACACTTTTGCTGTATGTCCACTAAATACTTTCAATGGTTGATCTGAGCTGGTGGCTACATAATAGACACGGACATTTTTGTCTTCACAGCCAGTGGCAATCATGTCTCTGAAATGTTATTTGTGGAATATTAAAATATAACTTTGGTATTATTCACTACTAATAATTTTAAAAATGTGTAACAGTTCTAATTTCTACAGAAATCATTGTTTGCTTCTTTAGTGAAGTTAAACTAAAAACTTACATATATAAAAACATCATTTATAATCATGCTAACTGCTCATTTGAGGCAACTGTCTCGGTATGAAAAAAATTCCTTTCTTGGTGTTTCTTAACCAACTAATTATATTGCATTAAAATTTAATTTTTATTCCAACTACCCAAATGCCTAAAAGAGAAATAAGAATGTGGAACTATTCTTTTGAACTGTTTCATTATTCAGATATAATGTAATTCTATTCATATTTAACAAATATTTATTGAACATTTATCTCTTCAGAGGACAATGAGGTTTTGAAATATAGTGTTTTCTTAATATTCTGCTAAACATAGACAACATAGTCATCTCATGGAGCTTACATTTTAGAGGGTGAGATAGTTAATATGCAACCAATCACACAATTCAAAATTCAACTTAATTAAGTATTCTAAGGCGCAATATTGAGGTCAGGAAAAACTTTTTTGTAAAAATAGTTTTGGAGCTCAGAGCTGATGCATAGGTGGCAGTTTTCTTTGTACAGCCCAGGTGGGGTGTGTGGTATGCAGTGTGTGGTGGGAAGTAGAATCCTAGCTAAGGGCACAGCTTAAGTGAAAGCCTTGAGCTGAAAATCAGCGGAACAGTACAAAGAATTGAAAGCTATTGTGACTAGATGCAGGGAAGAGGGGAGCAACGCTTGAAATGAGATTAATAAAGTAGACCAAGACCAGTTTGTAGAGGTTCCTTATAGGGCCTACGTGTTTGTATTTTATCCTGTAATCATTGGGAAACTACTGAAGGATTTAAATAGTAGAAAGGAATGCTTAGATCTATATTTTAAATGTCTGCTGTATCAGCAACACAGAGAAGGTGGGTGAAGAGAAAGAAAGGGGTAATAAAAATGTAAATTTGGGAATGGATTTAGAAGACTTTTGAAGTAAACCAGAAGCAAAGAAAAATGCAAATACCATGGGTTTAGTGGCAGGGGGCTGTTTGGAAAGAGTATGATAGGCATTGATGGCTTCAGGAAATTGAGAGGTTATAAGGTAGAAAAAGGCAAGAATTCTGGCTTTAGCTGTTTTTGTTGTTAGCAAACATCAGTCTTTAAGACAGGAAACAGTGGAGAAATGGGCTTGTCACCAGCTTATTTTGTGTGTAACCTTAACAATTCCTCTATATTTACTGGAACAAATACACAGAGCAATTGTTTTGTATAATATACCATGATTTGATTCAGAACAAAAGTATAATAAGGCTTTATTTTTTTATTTTTTGTCCGAAGTATTGAACCCAGGGGCACTTAACCCCTGAGCCACATCCCTACCCCTTTTTATTTTGAGACAAGGTCTTGATGAGTTGCACAGTACCTCACTAAGTTGGGTGGTTGGCTTTGAACTTACAATCCTCCTGCCTCAGCCTCCCACTGGGAGGATTACAGGCATGTGCTACTGCACCTGGCTATTATTTATATCTATATTTCCCACATGTAGTACGAAAAAACATAAGATAACTCATGTTATTTTGATAAATATCTAAACATTCGGATTTTTAAATATATCAAAGAGTGATTTGAAACACAAAATTCCTGAAGTAAAGTGAGTTAAAGGTTTAGTTTTAGTCAAATTTCACTTGGATTTAATTTTAAGTCTTAGATCATTTTTACATGATATATACTCAGCTCTCAAGCAACTGTGTCTTTTCAAAACCATACACTTAAGTTCTGCATCTTGGGAAACTATTCAGTGCAGAGGCATTAGCCTAAGGTGAGGACCAATAGGGAGCCATGATAGAACAATACCATTGCATAGATAACTAAAAGAAATTAGAGAAAGAACTACATTTCTATGGTAGAAGCCACACACACAGTATACTTATTTCCATTTTTCCTTAGTTAGAGCTATGCTTTTTTCCAAAGTATCATAAAGTTGTCTTGAGAGTAAATCAAAATTTCCATGTAAAAACTTCATGAAATAAAAACAGCTAAAATAAATTAGCAATTACAAAGTTCTTTCTCATTTGCTCAGTAGGGATATATCTAAAAAGAGAGATGAGTATTATCTACAGAAATAAAACTAAATATCATGGTTATTTAAAATCTGTGATATAAAATTATTAATTATTTCAGGAAAAACAACACTTACTTGTTGTTTTGGCTCCAATCACAACCAAACACTGGAGCTGGATGTTTGTATTTGTGTAGTACTTTACCATCAATTGTCCGAATGATACTGAAATTCATTATAATATGTTAATAGGAAAAAAAATTCTAAATACATTATTTGAGGGAATAAAGTCAAAATTGTAAGTGTCAAAGATGGAATTCTAGGTTAGAAGTTTTTTTCACAAATCAAAAGGAACACTTAGAACCTTTTTTTTTTTCCCCATGGTGCTGGGGTTTGAACTCAGGGCCTGTGCATGCAAGGTAAGCACTCTACCAACTGAGCTATATCTCCAGCCCCCAAAAGAACATTTAAAAGTACTATATAAATAATATTGCAATTACAAATATATTTGTATCATATAATATTAATTATAGTAATTCACTTAAATTAAGGATGATGAATTTCGGGAATTATTTTGTTACAGAATTTTTTAGTTGAGAAAAAATATAACTTAACCATATTTTAAAATGTATATATAATGAAACAACTAACATAGGCATTAGACTTTTAGCTTCATAATTAGGTGGTTTAAAATTTATAGTATTTATTCATTTGTGAAGATGTTTGTATATGCCATTACACCAAGACCTATAAGTTATAACATTTTCATGGCATATTCTCAGTTATATAATGAGATATTCAGAGAACACCCCCAATTCCCATCACCTGTAAAGGAGTCTACATTATTTAATTATAAAACAAAAGCTCTAGTATGCTATTATTGCTACAATGCAAGGAATATTAATTCCACTAGGGAAAAAAAAAGCTTCGTATAACTTAAAATATTACAATTTCCAAAGGGAAAAGACACTCTTAAATGTCATTAGGGGGGCTGGGATTGTAGCTCAGTGGTAGAGCACTTGCCTCACATGTGTGAGGCACTGGGTCGATCCTCAGCACCACAGAAAAATAAAGATATTAAAACAAAAATGTCATTAGTTCCACCAAAATTTTTGGGGTTTCTGGTGAGTCAGGTGAGCAAGACTTACAAATGTTTAGGTACTAAATATATCATTTATCAAATAAAGAATACCTTAAAAATACATGATAAACTTAACTATCACTTAGTCAAAAATTCTTATGTGTACCTTTTGCAGTTTGGTATCTACCAATTTGCAAATAGTTCTTTTAAGGAAAAACATCAACTATTGTTGTTATTTCTAAAAATTTTAACTTCTTGGTAAAGAATCTTTGGTTTCCACATCTTTTGTCTATTCTATTAAAATTCAAAACTGAGGATAGGAAAATTGGATTTAGTGTAGAAAAATCCAACAAGGCAAACTTCCATATTTTTAGCAACCATAAGTATGTGTCAAAGATTACTATGCTAATAGCCAAAGAGTAGCATAATATGATTTTTAAAAAAGGTTTTAAAACCAAGGCAATTCTCATGCATTTTTGTATTTTTTTATATTGTATTTTTAAGAAATTCACTTTTTCCTGGGATTTAACAGAATCAAGAAGCACATATTTCTGAAAAACAGGGTCAGTGAAGTTAGCTCCTTATAAAAAGAAAAAAAGGCACTTCTCATTTGCATCACCATGTTCCTCCTGACAAAGATGTTTTAAACATTTATAAATATAAAATCTACAAAACTGTAAACAAGTTTCCATAGCACTTGATGTCTCCTGAACTACTTCCCCTAAAATGTAATGAGTCCTTCAAGTTTCTTTGAGGCATTTCGCAGTCTTTGGCTGTAATTCATGTAATGTCTTCATTTACAAGGCAAATGACTGGTTCATTTTGTAATTTTTAAACACCATTGGATTGTTATTTGTTAACGATATAGCACAGCAATATAGTAGTTACCTATACTGACCAGTAAATAATATTTATGATAGTTGGCATAGCTGTACACATAAAATCTCATTCATACACAACTGGAATGATGAACTAGGTCTTTTATAAATAGGATAATTTCATAATATACACAGTACTTACCAGAAACCATCACCACTGCAGGTTGCTATTCTTTTGGAATCTTTGTGACTCCAGGCAATGCAGAATATTCCATTTTTTCCATGCTTCAAAAAATGTAAAATTCCTATCAATAAGAAATAATTCACCCCTTTTTTCTCTTATTTTTTTTACTTCTTCTAAGTATTGCTTTTCTATTAGGAACTTATTCCAGGTGATACTAAGATATTCTTGTCAATAGCAGAAACCTGAATATATACTTTAAGAATGTGTAAAGGTGTCACACTTAAACAAATCCACTGTTTTAAGGCCCACATTGGGTGGCTCTATTTCTTTTTGCTGAATACTGCTGAAGAGTCAAAAATCTGCACCTTCAGTTATCCATAGAACTAAGTTGTGCTTAATGCCCTTTTCTGTAAATGCCAGTTTGGAGATAAAGATAGATATCTATCTGCTTTCAAAAACAGGCTACTACAATTACAGTGTAAGAAATACTGCAAGTAACTGTTATTACTGGGTTATCTTTCTAAGTTGCAAAGGTTTATTTTAATTACAAAAATTACAAAAAGAGATTTAAGGTTATTCCTATAATAAATCAGTCTATATCTACCTGTTCCTCTGCACTGTGGGACTGGGCAATAGTCAAGGTGTGTGATGAGAATTTTAAAAACACACATATACATAGGAATGTCATCCATCAACTGTGTGATGAATGAATAAAGGTTGCAGTCAACCCATTTTTAAATATTAGTTTAAAATATTTCTATTTTATATGTATATGCAGTGTTTAAATTGTGATAGCCATTAAGGGGAAAACTAAAGTGCCTTTTTCTTTCTTTTTTTTGTACACATAACCACTGAGTCACATCTCCAGTCCCCTATCTCCTTTTTCTTAGAGACAAGATCTTACTGAGTTGCTTAGGGCCTCACTGAGTTTCTGAGGCTGGCTTTGAAATTGAGATCCTCCTGTTTCAACCTCCGAGCTGCAGGGATTACAGGCGAGCACCACTGCACCTGTCTAAAATGGCTTTTTATTCTTTTTTTTTTTTTTTTTTGATACCAGGGATTGAACTCAGGGGCACTCAACCACTGAGCCACATCCCCAGCCCTATTTTGTGTTTTATGTAGAAACAGGGTCTCACTGAGTTGCTTAGCGCCTCCCCGCTGCTGAGGCTGGCTTTGAACTCGTGATTCTCCTGTCTCAGCCTCCCAAAGTGCTGAGATTACAAGCGTGAGCTACCATACCTGGCTTTTTATTCTGCATCTTAAAGTTGCTTTAAAAATATACAGATTCCACTTCTTAAGTTAATGTCCAGTTTGTCTTTACATCTTGTCTTAGGGATCAAGGAAGGTAGATTTATACAAGTGGATATAAAAATATAGTCCATGAATTTATTTAGTTTGAGGAGCCTTCATTTTTCTTTTCAATGAAAAGTGCATTTATGGCTGTCTAATCCTTGCATTTCTCTTGTGGGGACCCATATAGCTTAGTTAATTAAAGCTGATTTTAAGTTTCCTCGTATTTATAACATGAGATCGAAGTAATTTTGATATTGGTCTTAATTGTGATTGAGTGCTGGGAAAATACTGAATGAACCTAAGAAATGTTCTTCATACTATGAGGCTGAATTGCTAGAATCAGGTTGGAACTTCTTACGTGCTAATGGTTAGATATTTTAGGTCAAAAGACGCCCA